>JAVSCE010009263.1:0-70450 GCA_032199065.1 Smutsia gigantea
ACTTCACACCCCCGGGCTTGGAGGTCTCCTCTCATCAGTGGCCCCCATTGTCATTTGATGCAGGAGACACAGCTCAGCTTGGACCCCACCTCCTAGAGTTATTCCCCTTCAGGATCTTGAACAGCACAGTCTTCTCTGACCACAGACCCACCATCTGTTTTGCTGTCTCTTGCCTAGTGAACTTTTTCTTTGGTTCCATTGCATTCTCAAAACTTCCCTGCCTTCCTTGTCTGGTAGCTTCTTCAGTTTTGTTTGTTTTCCTCCCCAGGGCTGAACCCAGTCAATGCTTTCAGGCTTCCTGACTCCTCTCTGGAGCCCTGATTGCAGGTCAGACCCCTGCCTGGCTGGTGTGTTCTGCCCAAACTGCACAGCCCTGCTGAGGAACCCAAGGCTGCTGTCTGCTTGACTGCACACATGCCTGCCCGCTCAGTGGGCTGTCCCGTGCACCCAGCACCACTGCCGGGCCCCCTCATGCCCATTTGATTTGCTCTGCACAGCCATCCCCACCCACCGTCCCTCATCTCAGCAGATGCCTTCGCCTTCAGGTCCCTGAGGACAAGGGCTGTTTGATTGGAACTCCTGCTCTGCTCCTGTTCACCTTAGCGTCTCTGACTCTTGGCTCAGTATTTCCCTGCTGGATCTGTCGTCTTGGTTGGATTCTGAGAAAAGGTCTTTTTGGGGACTTTGATCTGCCATTGTCCTTCCTCTTGCTTATATTTTTCATTTTCTACCTTGTTGATGCCTTCCCCTTAACTTAGATATTTGCCCAAGATTCTCAAAGCAGTTTTTTCTTAACCTACTTCTAGTGTAGAAGCTGTGTATCTTTCTTTTGCCGTTGTGATTTTGCTTATATATTTAAACATTTTTTTAACTTGGAAACAATTTTAGGCTTACAAAGAAGTGGCAAAAATAGTACAGAGATTCCCATGTGTCCTTCCATCAGTGACGACGTCTTGCATAAAAGCACAGTGCAGGGTTTCTCCACCTGGCGCTGTTGATATTGGGGCTGGCTACTTCTTTGTTGGGCATGGGGCTGTCTTGTGCTTCATACAGTTTTTAGCAGCATCCCGGGCCTCTCCCCATTAGATACCAGTAGCACTCCTCTAGGCGTGACAAACAAAATTGTCTCCAGATGGTATCAAATGCCCCCAAATCACCCCAGTTGAAAACTACTCTGTATTAGTTTTCTGTTACTGCTGTAACAAACAAATCTCCACTCACTTCCTGGCCTAAAGCAATGCAAATTTATCCTCTTGCATCTCTGTGGGTCAGATCTCTGACATGGTGTGGCTGGATTCTTTGCTCAGAGTCTCACTGGGTTAAAACTCAGGTGTCAGCTGGGCCATGGTTCTTATTGCAGGCTCTAGGGGAAAAACAGAGTTCTGGTTATTGGCAGAAACCAGCTCCTCCCCACACTTTCCAAGCGGCTCTTCCTTCCTCAGTCCAGCAGTGGGTGTCCAGTCCTTCTCATTCATTGAATCTCCCATTCCCTTTTCTACCAGCAGCTGGAAAAAGTTCTTTGCACTTACGGGCTCATGTGGTGATAATGGGCCCACTGAAGGTCCAGGATAATCTCATCGCATTCGCAGATTCTGGGGATTAGGCTGTGGACATCTTTGCTGGGCATTATTTTGCCAATCATCCCCTGCAATTGCCACTGGGAAACTGACATTGGTACAGTGCATTAATTAGTTAAGCCCCAGACTTCATTAAGATTTCATCACTTTTCATATGCGCCGATTGCTTATTTATTTATTTATATTTTGGTGTCTAGTTCTTTCACATATTATATATGTATTTATCATACATACACCTATATATATTTTTCACGTAACCACTACTACAATCAAGTATACAGAGCTGTTTCATCAACCCCAAAGAAATTCCCTTTCTTCAGCCCTGACCTGGTAACCCTTTGTCTTCTCTGTGAGTAGAATTTTGTCATTGAGAATGTTATTTAAGTGGAATCATATGGTATGTTACCTTTTGAGACTGACTTTTATGTTACTCAGCATATTGTCCTTGAGATTCACCCAATTTACTGTGTGCATCAATAATTTGGTCCTTTTTATTACCAACTAGTATTCCATTGTGTGGATGTATCAGCTTGTGTATCCATTGGCCTCTTTTAAACATATTTGTGTTGTTCCCAGTGTTGTTGTGGCTGTTACAAATAAAGCTGCTGTCTCTGTATATACATGTACGGCTTTCTTGCGTGAGCTTTACTTTTGTTTCTCTGCCATAAATACAGCAGTGGGATTGCTGGGTCATTTGATAAGTGTACCATTATAAGATGCTACCAAACTGTTTTCCAGAGTGCCTGTACAATTGTACATTTCTACCAGCGATGGATGAGTGATCCGGTTTCTCTATATTCTTGCTACACTTGGTACTGTCAGTGTCTAAAATAATTTAAAGCATTTAAAATAAGAGATCATCATCCTATAAAGTAATCAGCTATTCTAACAGATGCATAGTGGTATCTTATTGTGGCTTTAATTTGTACTTCCCTAATAGTTAATGGTGTATGTTTTTCCATGTGCTTGTTTAGCATTCATATATCCTCTTGGGGAAATGTCTCTCCAAGTCTTTTGTCCATTTTCTAATTGGATTATTTGTTTTCTTCCTGTTCAGTTAACAAGAGTCCTTTATATATTTTGAATACAGCACCTTTATTAGATTTTGTGATCTGAAAATATTTTCTGTCTGCACATCTTTTTTTTTTCTTTTCTGTTTTTTATTTTGGTATTATGAATATACACTTACATGAGCAACATTGTGGTTACTAGATTCCCCCTATTATCAAGTCCTCACCACATACCCCATTACAGTCATTTTCCATCAGTGTAGTAAGATGCTATAGAATCACTACTTGTCTTCTCTGTGCTATACTGCCTTCCCCGTGCCCCTGTCTACATTATGTGTGCTAATTATAATGCCCTTTTGCCCCTTATCCCGCCCTTCCCACCCACCTTTGGTAACTGTTAGTCCATTCTTGGGTTCTGTGACACTGCTGCTGTTCTGTTCCTTCAGTTTTTGCTTTGTTCTTATATTCCACAGATGAGTGAAATCATTCGGTACTTGTCTTTCTCCGCCTGGCTTATTTCACTGAACATAGTACCCTCTAGGTCCATCCATGTTGTTGCAAATGGTAGGATTTGTTTTCTTCTTATGGCTGAGTAATATTCTGTTGTGTATATGTACCACATTTCTTTATCCATTCATCTACTGATGGACACTTCCATTTCTTGGCTCTTGTAAATAGTGCTGTGATAAACATAGGGGTGCATATGTGTTTTTCAAACTGGGCTGCTGCATTCTTAGGGTAAATTCCTAGGAGTGGAATTCCTGGGTCAAATGATATTTCTATTTTGAGTTTTTTGAGGAAACTCCCTATTGCTTTCCACAATGCTTGAACTAGTTTACATTCCCACCAGCAATGTAGGAGGGTTCCCCTTTCTCCACATCCTCACCAACATTTGTTGTTTGTGTTTTGGATGGTGGCCATCCTAACTGGTGTGAGGTGATATCTCATTGTGGTTTTAATTAGCATTTCTCTGATAATTAGCAATGTGGAGCATCTTTTCATGTGCCTGTTGGCCATCTGAATTTCTTCTTTGGAGAAGTGTCTGTTCAGCTCCTCTGCCCATTTTTAAATTGGGTTATTTGCTTTTTGTTTGTTGAGGTGCATGAGCTCTGTATTTTCAATGTCAACCCCTTATTGTATATGTCATTTATGAATATATTCTCCCATACTGTAGGATGCCTTTTTGTTCTACTGATGGTGTCCTTTGCTGTACAGAAGCTTTTTAGTTTGATATAGTCCCACTTGTTCATTTTTGTTTTTATTTCCCTTGCTGTGGAGATATGTTCATGAAGAAGTTGCTTGTGTTTATATTCAAGAGAGTTTTGCCTATATTTTCTTCTAAGAGTTTTATGGTTTCATGACTTACATTCAGGTCTTTGATTCATTTTGAGTTTACTTTTGTGTATGGAATTAGACAGTAGTCCAGTTTCATTCTCTTACATGTAGCTGTCCAGTTTTGCCAACACCACCTGTTGAAGAGGCTGTCATTTCCCCATTGTATGTCCATGGCTCCTTTATTGTATATTAATTGACCATATATGCTTGGGTTAATATCTGGACTCTCAATTCTGTTCCACTGGTCTTTGGCTCTGTTCTTGTGCCAGTACCAAATTGTCTTGATTACTGTGGCTTTGTAGTAGAGCTTGAAGTTGAGAAGCGAGATCCCCCTGCTTTATTCTTCCTTCTCAGGATTGCTTTGGCTACTCGGGGTCTATTGTGGTTCCATATGAATTTTAGAACTATTTGCTCTAGTTCATTGAAGAATGCTTTTGGTATTTTGATAGGGATTGCATTGAATCTGTAGATTGCTTTAGGCAGATGGACAATATTAATTCTTCCTAGCCAAGAGCATGGGATGAATTTCCATTTATTAGTGTCCTCTTTAATTTTTCTTACGAGTGTCTTGTAGTTTTCAGGGTATAGGTCTTTCACTTTCTTGGTTAGGTTTATTCCTGGGTATTTTATTCTTTTTGATGCAATTGTGAATGGAATTGTTTTCCTGATTTCTCTTTCTGCTAGTTCATCACTAGTGTACAGGAATTCGACAAATTTCTGTGTGTTAATTTTGTATCCTGCAACTTTGCTGAATTCAGATATTAGTTCTAGTAGTTTTGGAGTGGATTCTTTAGGGTTTTTTATGTACAATATCATGTCATCTGCAAACAGTTACAGTTTGACTTCTTTCTTAACAATCTGGATGCCTCTTATTTCTTTGTGTTGTCTGATTGCTGTGGCTAGAACCTCCAATACTATGTTGAATAAAGCAGGGAGAGTCGGCATCCTTGTCTTGTTCCCAATCTTAAAGGAAAAGCTTTCAGCTTTTCACTGTTAAGTATAATGTTGGCTGTGGGTTTGTCATATATGGCCTTTATGATGTTGAGGTACTTGCCCTCTATACCCATTTTGTTAAGAGTTTTTATCATGAATAGTTGTTGAATTTTGTCAAATGCTTTTTCAGCATCTGTGGAGATGATCATGTGGTTTTTGTCCTTTTTGTTGATGTGGTAGATGATGTTGATGGATTTTCGAATGCTGTACCTTCCTTGCATCCCTGAGATGAATCCCACTTGATCATGGTGTATGATCCTCTTGATGTATTTTTGAATTCTGTTTGCTAATATTTTGTTGAGTAATTTTGCATCTATGTTCATCAGGGATATTGGTCTGTAGTTTTCTTTTTTTTTGGTGTCTTTGTCTGGTTTTGGTATTAGATGATGCTGGCTTCATAGAATGAGTTTGGAAGTATTCCTTCCTCTTCTATTTTTTGGAAAACTTTAAGGAAAATGGGTATTATTTCTTCTCTCAATGTCTGATAAAATTCAGTGGTGAATCCATCTGTTCCGGGGATTTTGTTCTTGGGTAGTTTTTTGATTATCAATTCAATTTCATTGCTGGTAATTTGTCTGTTTAGATTTTCTGTTTCTTCCTGGGTCAGTCTTGGAAGGTTGTATTTTTCTAGAAAGTTGTCTATTTCTTCTAGGTTATCTAGTTGTAAGCATATAGATTTTCATAGTATTGTCTAATAATTCTTTGCATTTCTGTGGTGTCCATTGTGATTTTTCCTTTCTCATTTCGGATTCTGTTTATGTGTGTAGATTCTCTTTTTTCTTAATAAGTCTGGCAGGGGTTTATCTATTTTGTTTATTTTCTCAAGGAACCAGCTCTTGGTTTCACTGATTTTTTCTATTGTTTTATTCTTCTCAATTTTATTTATTTCTTCTCTGATCTTTATTATGTCCCTCCTTCTGCTGACTTTGGGCTTCATTTGTTCTTCTTTTTCCAATTTCAATAATTGTGACTTTAGACTGTTCATTTGGGATTGTTCTTCCTTCTTTAAGTAGCCTGAATGTCTGTATACTTTCCTTTTAGAACTGCCTTCGCTGTGTCCCACAGAAGTTGGGGCATTCTGCAGTTATTTTCATTTGTCTTCATATATTGTTTGATCTGTGTTTTAATTTGGTCATTGAGCCATTGATTATTTAGGAGCATGTTGTTATGCCTCCATGTATTTGTCTTTTTTATTTCTTTGTATAATTTATTTCTAGTTTTATACCTTTGTGATCTGAGAAGTTGGCTCGTACAATTTCAATCTTTTTGTATTTACTGAGGCTCTTGAGAAGAATGTGTATCCTGCTGCTTTTGGGTGTAGAGTTCTGTAGATGTCTGTTAGGTCCATCTGTTCTAATGTGTTGTTCAGTGCCACTGTGTCCTTACCTATTTTCTGTCTGGTTGATCTGTCCTTCAGTGGTGTGAGTGGTGTGTTGAAGTCTTCTAGAATGAATGCATTGCATTCTATTTCCCCTTTTAATTCTGCTAGTATTTGTTAAACATATGTAGGTGCTCCTGTGTTGGGTGCATAGATATTTATAATGGTTATATCCTCTTGGTGGATTGACTTCTTTATCATTATGTAATGTCCTTCTTTGTCTCTTTTGACTTTCTTTGTTTTAAAGTCTATTTTGTCTGATACAAGTACTGCAACACCTGCTTTTTTCTCCCTATTAGTTGCCTGAAATATCTTTTTATATCCCTTTACTTTTAGTCTGTGTATGTCTTTGGGTTTGAGGTGTGTCTCTTGTAGGCAGCATATAGTTGTGTCTTGTTTTTTCATCCATTCAGTGACTCTATGTCTTTTGATTGGTGCATTCAGACCATTTACATTTAGGGTGATTATTGATAGTATGGATTTATTGCCATTGCAGGCTTTGGATTTGTGGTAACCAAAGGTTCAAGGGTAAATTCCTTACTATCTAGGAATCTAATTTAACTCTCTTAGTATGCTATTACAAACACAAACACAATCTAAAGGTTGTTTTATTTTCCCCTCCTTTTCTTCCTCGTCCATTCTATATGTATTAGGTATCATTTTCTTTACTCTTTGTCTATCCCTTTTTATTACCTCTGGAACACTTCTGTCTGTAGCAGTCCCTCCAAAATACACTGTAGAGATGGTTTGTGGGAGCTAAATTCTCTCAGCTTTTGCTTATCTGGAAATTGTTTAATCCTTTCTTCAAATTTAAATGATAATCTTGCCAGATAAAGTATTCTTGGTTCTAGGCCCTTCTGCTTCATGCATTAAACATATCATGCCACTACTTCTGGCCTGTAAGGTTTCTGCTGAGAAGTCTGATGATAGCCTGATGGGTTTTCCTTTGTTATGTGATCTTATTTCTCTCTCTGGCTGCTTGTAATAGTCTGTCCTTATCCTTGATCTTTGCCATTTTAATTGTTATATGTCTTGGTGTTGTCCTCCTTTGGTCCCTTGTGTTGGGAGATCTGCACCTCCATGGCCTGGGAGACTGTCTCCTTCCCCAGATTGGGGAAGTTTTCAGCAATTACTTCCTCAAAGACACTTTATATCCCTTTTTCTCTCTCTTTTTCTTCTGGTACCCCTATAAAATGAATATTGTTCCGTTTGGATTGGGTCTCAGTATTGTTTCATTCCTAGAGATCCTTTTTTCTCTCTGTGTGTCAGCTTCTTTGTATTCCTCTTCCCTAATTTGTATTTCATTTATTGTCTCCTCCACCGTATCTAATCTGCTTTTAATACCCTCCATTGTGCTCAACGATTGGATCTGCGTCCTACATTCCTTCATGAGTTCTTGAATATTTTTCTGTACCTCCATGAGCATGTTTATGATTTTTATTTTGAAGTCTCTTTCAGGAAGATTTATTAATTCAGTCTCACCCGATCCTTTCTTTGGTGTTGAAATTTTGCTCTGAACCAGGTTCCTTTGACGTTTCATCTGGGTACGTTCTAGTACCCAGAAGCTCCACTCTCTGGAGCTGCTCAGTCCCTGGAGTGATGTCAGGGGTCACAGGGGAGTGGTGCTTGTGCCTGCGGGGAGGAAAGAGCTGTTTCCTGTTTCCCGGCTGCTTGCCTGTCTCCACTGCCATAACCAGTGGGCTGAACATACAGGTGTAAGCCTCTGTGCTTTGTATTTGTGTTTGCCATAGGCGGGGCCTCCCTCTGGCTGGCCTGACGCCAGGGCAGGGGCTGCCGTTTTGCAAGCCAGGTGCAGGCTAGCCAGGAGGAAGACACAGCGTTCTGCATATCATGGTGGGGGGCCTTGGAGTTGCATAGTCAGCCAGGGGGTTGGAGTGCCTGAAGATCATTTAAGTTCCCAACCTGCTGGGCAGAGTGCACCCAGACAATTTTGTCTACCTGTTGTTTCTCCTGAGCAGTAAGCCCTGTGCAATCCTTGCCCCTTTAGCAGGCCTCCCACCTCTAGGAAGTCTTTCATACTGCCCCCCCCTCCCCAGATCAGCTGGATATGAATCCCTGTTTTCCATAAGCAGGTGGAATCTCTGTTTCTCCAGGTATTCTGTCTGGCTAAGATTTCCAACCCCACTAATCACCAGAGCACCATGCAATGTAGGTTCATGGTCCCAGAGCAGATCTCCAGGATTCAGCAGTCCCAGGCCTCCACTCTCTCCCTGCTCTGTTTCTGTTCCTCCCACCCATGAGCTGGGGTGGGGAAAGGGCTTGGGTCCCGCCGGGTCACAGCTTTGGTACATTACCCTGTTCTATGAGGTCTCCTCTTTTCTCCAGGTGTATGCAGTCTGGTGCAGCCTTCTTTCCTGTTGCTCTTTCAGGATTAGTTTTATTAATTATATTTTCATATTATATGTGGTTTCAGGAGGAGGTCTCTGCCTCACCTCTCATGCTGCCATCTTTCAGTCTGCACATCTTTTTATTCTCTCACCAATGTCTTGCAGAATGAAAGTCTTTATTTTTGATGAAGTCCAATTTTATCTGTTTTTTTTCTTTTGTGGATAATGATTTTGAAGATATTTTTAAAGAATTCAGCACGTAGTCCCCATTCATGAAGATTTCTCTCTTCTTTTTTTTTTTTTTTTGGTCTCATTAATCTAGTTACATGTGCAACATTATGGTTACTAAACTCCCCACTTCATCAGGTCCCCCCCAGTTACCTCATTACAGTCACTGTCCATCAGCGTAGTGAGATGCTATAGAATCACTACTTGTCTTCTCTGAGTTGTACAGCCCTCCCCGTGTCCCCCCAACATTACATCTGCTAATCGTAATGCCCCTTTTTCCCCCTTGTCCCTCCCTTCCCACCCATCCTCTCCAGTCCCTTTCTTGGGTTCTGTGAGCCTGCTGCTGTTTTGTTCTTTCAGTTTTTTTTCTTTGCTTTTATGCTCCACATATGAGTGAAATCATTTGATAGTTGTGTTTTTCCGTTTGGCTTATTTCACTGAGCATAATGCCCTCTAGCTCCATCCATGTTGTTGCAAATGGTAGGATTTGTTTTCTTCTTATGGCTGAATAATATTCCATTGTGTATATATACCACATCTTCTTTATCCATTCATCTACTGACGGACACTTAGGTTGCTTCCATTTCTTGGCTCTTGTAAATAGTGCTGTGATGAACATAGGGGTGCATCTGTCTTTTTGAAACTGGGCTGCTGCATTCTTAGGGTAAATTCCTAGGAGTGGAATTCCTGGGTCAAATAGTATTTCTATTTTGAGTTTTTTGAGGAACCTCCATACTGCTTTCCACAATGGTTGAACTAATTTGCATTCCCACCAGCAGTGTAGGAGGGTTCCCTTTTCTCCACATCCTCGCCAACATTTGTTGTTGTTTGTGTTTTGGATGTTGGCCATCCTCACTGGTGTGAGGTGATATCTCATTGTGGTTTTAATTTCCATTTCTCTGATGATTAGCGATGTGGAGCACCTTTTCATGTGCCTGTTGGCCATCTGAATTTCTTCTTTGGAGAAGTGTCTATTCATGTCCTCTGCCCATTTCTCAATTGGATTATTTGCTTTTTGTTGAGGTGCGTGAGTTTTTTATAAATTTTGGATGTCAACCCCTTATCGGATATGTCATTTATGAGTATATTCTCCCATACTGTAGGATGTCTTTTTGTTCTACTAATAGTGTCCTTTGCTGTACAGAAGCTTTTTAGCTTGATATACTCCCACTTGTTCATTTTTGCTTTTGTTTCCTGTGCCCGAAGTGATACATTCATGAAGAAGTTGCTCATGTTTATGTCCAAGAGACTTTTGCCTATGTTTTTTTCTAAGAGTTTTATGGTTTCATGACTTACATTCAGGTCTTTGATCCATTTTGAGTTTACTTTTGTGTATGTGGTTAGACAGTAGTCCAGTTTCATTCTCTTACATGTAGCTGTCCAGTTTTGCCAACACCAGCTGCTTGAAGAGGTTGTCATCTCCCCATTGTATATCCAAGGCTCCTTTATCATCTATTAATTGACCATATATGTTTGGATTAATGTCTGCATTTTCTGTTCTGTTGCACTGGTCTGTAGGTCTGTTCTTGTGCCAATACCAAATTGTCTTGATTACTGTAGCTTTGTAGTAGAGCTTGAAGTCTGGGAGTGTAATTCCCCCTGTTTTATTCTTTCTTAGGATTGCTTTGGCTATTCGGGGTCTTTTGTGGTCCCATGTGAATTTTAGAACTGTTTGTTCCAGTTCATTGAAGAATGCTGTTGGTGTTTTGATAGGGATTGCATTGAATCTGTAGATTGCTTTAGGTAGTATAGCCATTTTGACAATATTTGTTCTTCCTAGCCAAGAGCATGGGATGAATTTCCATTTGTTAGTGTCCTCTTTAATTTCTCTTAGGAGTGTCTTGTAGTTTTCAGGGTATAGGTCTTTCACTTTGAGTTTCAGTTCTTTGTTCTAACATTGTGACAAGACTGTCCTTTCTCCATTGAGCTGCTTTTGAACCTTAATCAGAAGTCAGTTTGACCTTATTTGCGTGGCTCTCTTTCTGGACTCTATTCTGTACTATTGATCTGTGTGTTTATTCATCTGCCAATACTATGCTGTCTTTAGTGCTGTGGCTATGTGATATATCTTAGAATTGGGTACTGTGATTCTTTCCACGTTATTCTTCTTTTTAAAAATTGTTTTAGCTCTTTGATTTCCTTTGTCTTTCCATAGTCATTTTAGATTTAGTTTGTTTATATCTGCAAAAGTTCTACTGAGATTTTAATAGGAATTGTATTATCTGATAGATCACTCTGGGGAGAGTTGAGAGCTTGACAAGGTTACGTCTTCCATTTTGTAACACAGTATGTCTCCTTAAATCGTCTTTGATGTATTTTATCAATGTTTTGAAGTTTTCCCCATCCCATACGTGGTTGTTGGATTTCCATGTTAAATTTTTCACAGGACATTCTTGAGAGAGAGGATTGTAAATGGTATTGTGTGTTAAATTTTGGTTTCTAGTTATTCATTGCTTATTTATAGAAACAAGGTTGATTTATATGTGATGGCCTTATACCCTGTGACTTTCTAACCCCATGAATTGTTTTGTAGATCCTTAGGTTTTTCTGCTTAGACAGTCATGTCATCTGTAATTAGGAACAGTCTTTCATTTCTTCTTTTTCTAATCTGTTTACATTTTCTTTTTCTCACCTTGTTGCACTGGTAAAGGCTTCCAGTACTATACATTGGTGAGAGTGGTGGACATCCTTGTCTTGTTCGTGATCTTTGGGGCAAAGCATTTAGTCTTTCACCATTCATTATTATCTTAGCTGCAGATTTTTGAAGATGTTCTTTATTAGCTTGAGGAAGTTCCCCTCCATTCCTAGTTTGCTGAGAGTTTTTATGATGAATGGGTGTTGAATTTTGTCAAATGCTTTTTCTTCATCAGTTGATGTGATCATGTGATTTTTCTTCTTTTGACTTTTAATACGATGGTTTACATGGTTGTTTGTGACTATTGAACTAGCTTTGCATTTCTAGAATAAACGCTACTGGGTCATGGTGTGTGTGTACATACAGACCCACATGTATGACTACATATACACATGCATATGCACACACACACACGTGCACAATTGTGTATGTGCACCCAGATGCATATGCACCCATATACACATGTGTACACATGTGTGAATGTACACATATATGTGGAATTCAGTATGCAACTATTTTGTTGAGGATTTTTACATCTGTTATTAATGGTCATTAATTGTTGTTCTGTGGTTTTTCTTTTTCTTTTTCCTTTTCTTTATTGGTCTTTATCTGGTTTTAGTATCAGGGTAATGCTGACCTCATAAAGTGAGTTAGCAAGTGTGGCTTCTATTTTCTGGAAGAGAATTTATAGAATTGGTGGTATTCCTTTTTTTCAATGCTTGGGAAAATTTTGTAGTGAAACCATTGAGGCTTGGAGATTTCTTTTCAAAAAGTTAACTGTAAATTATAAATTTGTGAATTAACTCTATGTTAAATTCTTAAATAGTTACTGAACTTTTCAGATTGTCTCATTTTGGGAGAAGTTTGGTTGTGGTTTTTAAAGAATTGATCCCTTTCATCTGAGTTGTTCTGTTTATGTGTGTAGCGTTGATTGTAGTATTGTCTTATCCTCTTAATGTCTGTGGGGTCTGAAGTGATATCCTGTCTTTCATTCTTGATATTGGTAATTTGTTCTCTTTTTTCCTTTGTCAGTTGTCCTTTGTTGATATATCAGTTGTATCAGCCTTTCCAACAAATAGTTTATAGCTTTCTGTTTTCAGTTTTATTTCTGCTTTTATCTGTTTCTTTCCTTCTGCTTACTTTGAGTTCATCTTATCTTTTTTTTTCTAGTTTCTTGAGATGAGAGCCTAGATTACTGATTTGAGACCATTCTTCTATATTAATATAAGCATTTATATAATTAATAAGTTTATTTTTTACAAACTATCCCCAAATTTAATGGATTAAAACAATGTTTATTATCTCGCGGTTTCTGTGAGTCATGAATCTTGCTGCAGCTTAGTTTGATCCTTGCTTCAGGCTCTCTTAGAGGGCTGCAGTCAAGGTGGTTTCTAAGGCAGTAGGAATCTCAAGGCTGGACTGAAGGAGGATCCACTTCCAAGGTCACTCATGCAGGATTCATTTCCTAATGGCTGTTAGCCAGAGGCTGCCCTCTGTTTCTTGGCACATGGTCTCTCCATTAGGCAGCTCACAACATGGCAACTTGCTTCAGGATAGCAGGTAAGAGAGAAGAGCCAGAGAGAGTGACTGCTAGCAAGAGGCAAGTACATTGTCTTTTATAACTTGATCAAGGACGTGCCATTTCATTGCTTTTGTTGTGTACTGTTCATTGGAAGCAAGCAGCCCATAGTCTAGCAAGGGAATGATATTGTACAATGGCATGAATACCGGAAGGCAGGGATTCCTGGGTACTGCCTAGCACAAATGGTGTAAATATCCCTCTGAGCTTTACCTTAGCTGTAGCCCACAGATTTTAATTTATGGTAAAATATACATAACATAAATTTGCCATTTTAACCATTTTTGAGTACAATTCAGTGCAAGTAAGTACATTCACCATGTTGTGTAACCATTACCTCTATCCATCTCCAGATCATTTTCATCCTACCAAAGAGAAATTCTATCACCATTAGATGACAGCTCCCTATTTTCCTCTCCCTGGGTCCCTGGTAACTTCTATTCTTTCTGTCACTCTGAATTTGCTTATTCTAGGTACTTCATATTAAATGGAATCATACAGTATCTGTCCTTTTTTTATCTGGTTTATTTCACTAAGAATAACATTTTCAATGTTCATCCGTGATAGCACATGTATCAGAATTTCATTCTTTTTTAAGGCTGAATAATATTTCATTATGCGTATATGCCACATTTTGTTTATCATCATCTGTTGGTGGACATTTGGGTTATTTCTGCTTCTTGGCTATTATGAATAAAGCTATTATGAGCATTGGTGTGCAGGTCTCTGAGTCACTGCTTTCGGTTCTTTTGGGTGTGTACGTAGAAATGGAATTGCTGGGTCATTTGGTAGTTTTGTGGTTTAATCTTTAAGAAGCCAAACTTTTCCACAGTGGCTACACCATTTTACATTCCCACCAGCAATGCACACGAGTTCCAGTATTTCCATGAAGCCCACAGATTTTGATATGTTACTATTCTATTTTCACTTGACAGTATAAAAAATATATATTTAGAAGATTTTCTTTGTCCCATGGTTTAGTTAGAAGTGTGGTTAATTTTTCACATTTTTGAAGGTTTCCCTGTTATCTTTCTATTACTGATTTATAATACATTATGTTCAGAAAACATGTTTCCTATGATTTGAATTAACTTGAAGTTGTTAAAATTTATTTTGTGACCTAAGAGATGGTGTGTCATGGTGAATGCTCCATGTATGCTTGAAACTAAGGTTTATTTTTTTTGTTAGATGAAGTGTTCTTTAAGTGTTACATAGATCCTATCCATTGGATTATGATGTCAGTTCTATATTCTTGCTCATTTCTGTCTAGTGGTTGTATCATTTTCCGAGAGAGTTGTGTTGAAGTCCCCAAGTATAATTCTAGAATTGTCTGTTTCTGTGCTCAGTTCTGTACAGCTGCTTTATGATTTGGGAGCTCTGTTGTCGAGCACACGTAGGACTGCCATGACTTCTTAATGAATTGACCCTTTTATCACATTATGTATTGCCCCATTTTATCTGGTAGTGTTCTTTGCTCTGAAATCTGCTTTGTCTGGTGTTAATGTAGTCTGTGCAGCTTTATTCTGACTGGTATTTGCATGGTGTATCTCTTTCATACTTTAACTTTGAATTTGCTTACTTAAATTTCCTTGGTAGCACATGTTTGGGCCATTTTTTAATCCATTCTGACAATCTCTTCTTTTAATTGATACGCTTAGATTACATATTTAATATAAGTAATGAAATCTTATGGTTTAAGTTAGCCATTTTATTGTTTCTTTTCTGTTTGTTTCCATTATTTTTTGTTCCTATGTTTTTCCTTTCCTTCCTTCCTGCAGATTACCTGAATATTTTGTAGAACTTTTGTTTCATCTAAAATACTTTTTAAGTTTCTCTCTTTGCTTGCTGTATGGGTCATAATATATGTAATTAACTTGTCACAGTCTGCTAGTATCAAAATTTTGCCACTTCAGGTGGAATATAACAACCTTACACCTCCGTTTATGTCCCCCTTTAATGATACAGTTGTTTTAAATGTTACCTGTATATATGTTGAGAGCCACATCAGGCAATGTTACAACCTTTTGCTTCCAAATATCACCCATAATTTATAAAACTCAAGAAGCATTGTCTATTACATATACCCTTTCCATTACTCTTCTTTGTCCCTGATGGTCCAGATTCGTTCGTTCCTTCCTTCCCTCACTCCTTTTTCTTTCTTTTAATTTCTGCGTGAAGAGCTTCCTTTAACAATTAAAGCAGATCTTCTGGGGATAGATTTCTTTGTTCTCCTTCACTGATCAAGTCTTCATTTCTCCTTCATTCCTGAAAAACGTTTTCACTGGACATAGACTTCTGGGTTAACAGTTCTCTCAGCACTTGAAAGATGTGGCGTCGTTTTCTTCTGGCCTCCAAGGTTTTTCCTGGGAAGTCCACTGTTATTTGCAACATTCTTCTGTAGGTAATAGAGCATTTCTGCCTACCTACTAGTATTCATGATTTTTTTCTTCGTCTTTAGTTTAAAATTTCTAATTATGATTTGTCCAGGCATGGTTTTCTTTGTGTTTATCTTCTTTGGGATTCACTCAGCTTTTTGAATCTGTAGGGCTTTCGTTTGCCAACTTTGGGAAGACTTAAACCATTATTTCTACAAATATATTTCCTATTCCACACTTTTTCTCCTTTCTGGGACTCTAATGGTTCTTTGTGTGTTATGTGCATTTCCCCCAGTTTTTTGTTCTAAGCCATATTAAAAAAAATCATTATTTATGTAAAATCTTATTTATATAAATTTACATTATCCATTAGGGAGTTACAACCATTTTTGTCTCCGTTTCTTATTTTTTATTGGGTTTATTACTTATTTTGCTGGAGTGCTTCCTCAAGTGATTGAGAAAAAGTGCAGGCATTAGAAACTTTATCCTTTCATGTTTTTCACTTTTCATCTAGTTTATAAAACTTCTAGGACTCCTAGGAAAAAGTATTTTTAACTCAGTACTTTGAAACTATTTCTTCACTGTCTTCTGGTATTACCAATGAGCTCTTACAGCTCTTTATGCCTCTACTATTGTACTTTTCACAACACACCTTGTATTAGATTGGTTGTGTTCACCTTTGGTTTTCCCACTATACTGTCTTGAAAGCAGGGGCACTGTCCTATTAATCTTTGTAAATCTAGCTTGTAACAGTGCTCAGTAAATTAGACATCAGCAAGTGCTTGTTACAATGGATTGGAATGTGGAAAACAGGTATCAGGGGAGCTTCATCAACTGATACATTTGGTCCTCTGGCCTTGTTTATTACACAGAAAGTATGCTTCTAGTCCATTTCAGCTACCGAGAGGTATGCCCATCTTGAGGGACTGAGGGCTGCCTGCAGCAGTTCAAAGGTGGGAAGTATAGTTTCATTCCACAAGCACATCTGAGCTTGTCTGTGGGTGGCCACCACAGTGAATCTCTGCCATGTTTGCTGCTCACCAGGAGCTCAAGGTCTGGTAGAGACATGCAAATGAGTTACTTAAGCACAGGAGGACCTAGGTGTGAATCCCACTTCTGCCTTTAATAAGGTGTAGTCTCTCAAACAGGCTGTGGATTGTTTCCACCTCAGTTTTCTGTTGCATAAAATGAGTTTAGCAATCCCCATCTCACTGGTATTGAAAACATTAAATAAGAAAGCATATATAAAACACCTGACATGTACCCAGCATTTAGTGACTCTTTATTCTTTTTCCTTCTCTTTTCAGTTCATATTTTAGAAAGCTTGAGAATTTTCCTTTCTGGCTAATTTAAGAATCGGCATGTCAAATTTACCCATCTCCTCGAATTGTTTTCCAGAGAAATATAACACAGAGGCGGGGGATATTGGTTAATCCTTGAAGATCCTCAATTCTAAGACTCCAGTATTTTAAGATCTCACTTTTTGATTTGGCTTTTTTGGAGAGCAAAGTTTTCTTTCAAGCCGAGGCCCTAGGTATTTTGGTTGGGTGTTATCATATAGATGAGGTAACTTGAAGCCCTTGAAAGTTAAATAACAGTTCTCAGCTTTATATGGTGAGTAGAAAAACCAGGATAAGGGCTCTCGAGCTCTGACAGCCAGGCCACGTGTTCAATTAGACTTCACTGCCCCTCTCCTGACCTGCAGGGCCCTCCTCTCCTTCGTCTAGAGAGAATGTTCTTTGGGGAAGTCAAGATAGTTTAATTACCTCTGTTTCATGTCGAGAAACACCTTCTTGCTAAGGGAGAGTGTGTGTGTGTGTTTGTGTGTGTGTGTGCAGGAGATCTCAGCAGTGGTGAGCTCCTTCACCTCTTCGTCGTCCGCTGCGTGCAGGTGGCCTCTCACTTGACACTGAAGGGAAGGCTCTTCCTTCTCCTTAGGGAGCCTACTCTCCACTCCTCTCTCCTCTGCCTTCTTGGGATAGTTGCCTCACATGTTTCTAACAATGTTTTGTCATCTTCTTGGGACCTTTTTTGGGATAACATGTGATAGTTCAGAGAGAGGTTGTCCTGCTATGAGAACCATAATCGGCTAACACACTGGAGTACCTGCAGTAAGGTGGTGGGCTTGCCAGGCTGTGACTGGCCTCAGTATGCTCCAGGGAAAGCCTGTCAGGCTAGGTTCCTGTGTCTTATGTGAATAGTGGTAATGTCTAAATCCTGCTGTTTTTAATAGGCCATATGGATGGTTTCTTTGTGGGGTAGTTTCTTGCACATGTCTTAGGAGGATTTTGACTGGGCCCCTCTAAGCCCACCTGACTGAAGTAGAGCTGCTGCCTTTCACACATCTCTTTAGCCCTCCCAGCAGTCTTGGCCTATCAGGAGGAGGTGTCCCAGGATATTTGGCCTGAGGGCCAGGAGCCCCCGGAGGCTCTGGGAAAGCTGCTCTCCCAGGGATGCGGCTGCCTCTGTCCTTTGCCTCCTCCTTGCCTAAGTCTTGGCGTTTTTCAGAGGCTCAGATGGCTGAGCTGTGCCTTGTCCCTTTCCACCAGGGGCACAGTGTGGAGAGTGGTGCGGCATCCTGGCTGCACCCCTGAGTTGCGCGGGTACAGAGGAGAGGGGGCTTCTGGGCTGCTGAGCAGGTGGACGGAGAGATGGCTATCCTCGGCACGTGGAGGAATTCTGTGTTGTTTTAGCGCAGAAAACCTCATCTTCCTTATTTCTTCTGCCATGAATGCTAAAGAGAAGTGGTGGTGATGATGGTGAGTGTGAGATGGGGGGCAGCCAGGGAGGGAAGGATTGTTGACAAGCACAGGAATAGCTGGACCTGTGTAAGATCTCCCACGTCTGATGTGGCGTGTCCCAGGATATTGATGTTTTGGTAAAATGCTGAAAAAAACTTTGGGTCTCTGGTTTGAGGTAGGGAATCTCTCAGATTTATCTCTTTTCAGTTTATTGTTCTCACTTGCTTGTGGCTAGAAAATACGGTGTCCCATGGGGCTTCAGGGACTTTTTTGGTTGTCCACCTGAAGGCCTTTTTTTTGTAAATGTCTTATTTTAAATACAGAGGGTACATGCCTTTAAAAGGTACTGTGTGTTCATTAAAAACTCTAAAAATTTCCAGAAGTGTTTAAAACACAAAATGTCTCCCTCTCCACTCCTCTGTGCCAGTCCTGGGATCACTTGGACAAGGGGTCAAATGGGAATCATATGGATGTCGTTCTACCACATACTGTCCGCCAGAGGCACTGGGCCTGTTCCAGGGCGGCTGAGCTCAGCCAGGCCATTCTGCGGGCCTGCTTTGGTGCTGGGGTGGGAAGGTTCTCTGGTGTGGTGGCGTGGCCCTGGGAAGGAAGAGGGAGAGAAGACAGGACCACTTTACCATCTTTGTCAAGGGAGATGTTAAAAAGAGATGAATAATCTCTTCCCAACTGTGCTTTTTTTCCTTCTCAAGCCTTGTGCTGTGTGCTGCTAATGTGTATTTAATAAGATTTCTCTCTCTTTTTTTAAAAAATGTCTCTAATTTTTGCTTCACAGTTTGAAGCACAGAATTATAATGGAGGGGTGGGAGGAGGGGCACCAAATGGCGTGCTGGAAGTTCCATCAGGGGATGAGCTCAGCGGAGCAACAAGGTGCCGGGGCTTCACCCTGCCTCCTGGGCCAAGGCTGGTGAGTGGGCTCTGAGCTCAGAGGTGAGGCCCCAGCTCTTTCTCCAAACAGCAGTTGCTCAGGTCTCCAAGCCAGAGAGGCTGCAGCAGTCCAGGGCGAACAGAGCTTCTGAGTCTTGGTTCTTGAGCAGGTTTTCCTCTTTGACCATCTGTGTAGAGATAAAGCAGGAGGATGTGAGCCCATTCGAGCCTTGCCATTCTTACAGCAGCACAAAGCTTGAGCCCTGTGAGGATGTGTTGTCAGTTGTCTCTCCAGCTTTCAGGAGCAGCCACAGTTGGATCTGGAAACTAAGTTTGCCCTTTCTAATGGATACTCTTTTGTTCTCTTTTCCCAGTTGTTGTTGTTGTTGTTTTTGTAGCAGGCTGTAGTCACAAGGGTGTGAATGTTTCTCTCTGTTTCCTGAAAAGCGTGGAGCTGTTACAGAGTTTTCACACTCGGATCCTGGCCCCCTATGCCAGCCTTTGTGCCCCTGAAGGCTGGGGCTTGGCTTGAGTCACCTTTTTGTTCCCCCAGTGTCCAGGACACAGCCTTCTGGACTTTTATGGTCTGGGAGGACCTCTGACATTCACAGATAACAGCTACCAGTCACTGTAAGCAGACATTCGTTGAATTTCACAGGAATTCAGGCTGGGCTACACTCCATGTCGGCCTCAGTGCCTGATTCATCCAGACTGAAGATGTGGAATTTCTGAGTATTCCAAGTTATTTTATGCTTTGGATGGTTGCTCCCATATCCTGGAATGTTCCAGTCTCGGCCTTGATGTGCCCTCCTTCAGGAGGCTCCCCTGGCCCCCCAGCGGCACCGGGCTGCCTGCTGTGTCTACGTCGTCGCTGCTTCCCTCGCTACCTAGAACACAGGTTCTGCAAGGGGAATCTGTTGGAGTCATCTCTGAATCTCTAGCTTTTTAGCCAGGAGCTTGTTGGGGATTCAAAAAGAGAGGAAACAAAAGGTATTGAATCAGTGAAGGAATCTTGCCTCTGGCTGCACTCGGCAGATATGGATGAATACTCTGAGCTGTGAAGTGAGTTTGAAGGGAGAACGGCTACTAGA
Source organism: Smutsia gigantea (assembly GCA_032199065.1). Taxonomy (NCBI): domain Eukaryota; kingdom Metazoa; phylum Chordata; class Mammalia; order Pholidota; family Manidae; genus Smutsia; species Smutsia gigantea. The sequence continues at coordinate 20,176 of JAVSCE010009263.1, forward strand.
TCAAACTGATAGGGTAGGGTTGGAGATACCTGGACAGATAGCATGGTGTATTTATTCAATACCTTTGTCCTAGAATTTATTCATGTCTTTGTGGTGTGGTCATATTTATTTTCATAGTATTCCTGTGATAAAATGTGGATCCACCTCACTTTAGAAAACTGAAATAGAGTCTGGAGAAATGACTGTCCAAAGTTGTCTTCTTGGCTTCACCAGGGCTGGAAGATGAGCTATTTTTTCCTGACTTCAAATCAGAGATTCTGGCAGCTGGAATCAGGAATGTCCTGAGTGCCTCATGTGCGTCCCTTTGACAGCTACAGTCCCCTGGGGGATGTTGCAGCCCTTTGCCTTGACACCTTTCCCTTTCCTGGGTTGAGGATTGAGGGGAGACAGACAACAGAGTAGCAAAAGGAAGAAAGTAAGTGCCGAGCATTGCACTATCTAGAGAGAAAGAACACTTGGTAACAGCCTGGGATCCCTCCTTCTAAACTAACACCCAAATTTCAAGTCATACTTCATATGCTGTTTTGTAAGCAGTTTTTCTTTTTTTTCTTTTAGCAAAATATTTTGTCAATAAATTTAATTCTATACCATCATTTTTAAAGGCTGCATACTATTTTATAATTGGATATGCATAATTTATTTAACCAATTTACTATTATTGTAATATATTTAACTTATTTCCCACTTGCAGTGTTAAAATCAACACTGTGTAAAGTGCACATTTATATTCTTTGCTTCTTTTGGCCATTATTTCCTTTTGGTTGAATTCCTAAAAGTGGCATTGCTTAGTCAAAATCATGCACATTTAAAGTTGTGATAAATATTTTCAGATTATTCTTACAGAAACATCTCTGGAAAAATATTTACTTTGTGCATCTGTGTGTTTGTAATTTTTCTAATAGTTTTGTGTTTCATTATTAGCCTATAACTTCAGTTATTTGAAATTTACTTTAGTGTTTGATATAAAGTGTATGGTATTTAGTGTATTTATTTTAGTGTATGGTACTTTTCTTTTTTCCCCAAATGGTTTAGCAGTTGTCTCAATACTGTTTACTAATTTAAACATTCTTAATCAATTCATCCACTGATTTGAAATAACTTTGTTTTCATAAACTAAATTACCATATTTAGCTGAGGTGGTGGTTCTGTTTCTTGACTCTTTTATCCATATAACCTATTATATACTCTTAATGTATTCATACTAAGATGCTTACATTTTCTAAAATTTGTTTTTTTAAATAAGTAAAACAGTCACATTGTTGAAAATTCAAAATGTATAAAAAGAGACAATGAAAAGTCTACTCCCCCCACTTTAGTCACCCACTCAGTTCCTGCCCTCCTTTATATAGGTAACCACTACTACTAGCTCCTGGTGATGACCTCTGGAGATTTTTAAGCACACATTCTAGCAAAAGTGAAAATATATTTTCATCGTTTTTATACATGTGGTGGCATACTGTACATGCCGTTCCGTCCTTTAAAAAAAAACAACACATTATCTTGGAGACCTAAACTGTTTTAATTACCATGGCTTTATAGTATGTTTTAGTACCTGGTAAGACAGTCTACCCTATTCCTTTCCAAATTCTCCCCACCGTTCTTGCACATTTATTCTGCTAACTTCTAGAATGCGTTTTTCAAGTTGAAAAAAGCCTGTTTGATCACAGTTTAATTTGGGGAAAATAGATGTCTTTACAGTATTGAATCCCTTAAATTAATTTTGACAGAACTAGTTAACATGCAGACCTCTCTTTCTCTTATTGACTTGTTTATCCATTCACCAGCTGAGTGCCTCTTGTGCCTCCTGTGTGCTGGGGTTAAGCTGTGAAGACAGACACAGTTTTGCCTTCCTAAAACTTTCATAGTGGGGGAGAAATTGAGAAATAATCAGGCAGCCACAATGTGTTGTAAATATTATGGATAAGGAAATCACAGAGCATACACTGGGGAACAGAGCCCAGGAATGGATTTTCCTTGGGGTTCAGTTGAGGAGACAAATAGAGGGATCAGAGGAAAGGGATCCAGAATTCACTGGTGACTAAAAAGAGACCTCAAGGTTGAGAAGGAGTTAGCTTGATGGAGATGAGAAAATGGGGGCAGAGAGGTGAATTTCAGGCCAGAGGGAATGGCATCTACAAAGACCTGAAAGTGTGGAAGAGATGGGCACATTCAGAGAATGAAAAGGTACTCAGGATAGCTGGAACATGAGCCAGGAGAGGGGTTTGAAAGGAAGAAGGTGGACAAGATCAGACCTTGCCCCTCAAATGACAGCCTTTTTGGAGGGCAGAGAGAACCCACCCAATTGTCTGAGTCAGCATATTCGTTTGCTAGGGCTGCTGTGATGAAGTACCGCAAACTGGTGGCTTAGAGCAACGGAAATGTACTGTCTCCCAGTTCTGGAGGCCAGAAGTCTGAAATCATGGTATTGGCATGGTGGGGGCTGTAGGGTAGGGTCAGCTCTAGGCCTCTCTCCTGGCTTCTGGAAGCCTCAGCCACTCTTTGACCTGCATGTAGCTGTCTTTCCCCTGCATCTCTTCTCATGTTCTCCCTGTGTGTGTCTGTCTCTGTACCTGAAGTTTCCCCTTTTCATAAGGACATATTGGATTGGTGTCCACCCTAAATACCTCATTTTCAGTTAATTACTTCTGTAAAGACGCTACCTCTTTGTAAGGTCACATTCTAAGATCCTGGGGGTCAGAACTCCCACACATGAATTTGGGGGGGACACAGTGTACCCCATAACAGCTGGAGAGTGACATGATCTGACTTGATTTTATTTTTTATTTTTATTTTTTTTTCACTTTTAAAAAATTATCATTAATCTACAATTACATGTGCAATATTACGGTTATTAAACTACCCCATCATCAGGTACCCCCCACCAACCCCATTACAGTCACTGTCCATCAGCGTAGTGAGATGCTATAGAATCACTACTTGTCTTCTCTGAGTTGTACTGCCCTCCCCGTGCCCCCCCAACATTACATCTGCTAATCGTAATGCCCCTTTTTCCCTCTTATCCCTCCCTTCCCGCCCATTTTCCCCAGTCCCTTTCCCTTTGGTAACTATTAGTCCGTTCTTGGGTTCTGTGAGTCTGCTGCTGTTTTGTTCCTTCAGTATTTTTTCTTTGTTCTTATACTCCACATATGAGTGAAATCATTTGATACTTGTCTTTTTCGGCTTGGCTTATTTCACTGAGCATAATACCCTCTAGCTCCATCCATGTTGTTGCAAATGGTAGGATTTGTTTTCTTCTTATGGCTGAATAATATTCCATTGTGTATATGTACCACCTCTTCATTAACCATTCATCTACTGATGGACACTTAGGTTGCTTCCATTTCTTGGCTATTGTAAATAGTGCTGTGATGAACATAGGGGTGCATCTGTCTTTTTCAAACTGGGCTGCTGCATTCTTAGGGTAAATTCCTAGGAGTGGAATTCCTGGGTCAAATGGTATTTCTATTTTGAGTTTTTTGAGGAACCTCCATACTGCTTTCCACAATGGTTGAGCTAATTTGCAGTCCCACCAGCAGTGTAGGAGGGTTCCCTTTTCTCCACATCCTCGCCAACATTTGTTGTTGTTTGTGTTTTGGATGTTGGCCATCCTCACTGGTGTGAGGTGATATCTCATTGTGGTTTTAATCTGCATTTCTCTGATGATTAGCGATGTGGAGCATCTTTTCATGTGCCTGTTGGCCATCTGAATTTCTTCTTTGAGAAGTGTCTATTCATGTCCTCTGCCCATTTCTTAACTGGATTATTTGCTTTCTGTTTGTTAAGGTGCATGAGTTCTTTATATATTTTGGATGTCAACCCTTTATCAGATACATTTTTTATGAATATATTCTCCCATACTGTAGGATGTCTTTTTGTTCTACTGATGGTGTCCTTTGCTGTACAGAAGCTTTTCAGCTTGATATAGTCCCACTTGTTCATTTTGCTTTTGTTTCCCTTGCCCGGGGAGATATGTTCATGAAGAAGTTGCTCATGTTTATGTCCAAGAGATTTTTGCCTATGTTTTTTTCTAAGAGTTTTATGGTTTCATGACTTACATTCAGGTCTTTGATCCACCTTGAGTTTACCTTTGTGTATGGGGCTAGACAGTAGTCCAGTTTCATTCTCTTACATGTAGCTGTCCAGTTTTCCAACACCAGCTGCTGAAGAGGCTGTCATCTCCCCATTGTATATCCAAGGCACTTTTATCAAATATTAATTGACTGTATATGTTTGGGCTAATGTTTGGATTTTCTATTCTGTTCCACTGGTCTGTGGGTCTGTTTTTGTGCCAATACCAAATTGTCTTGATTACTGTGGCTTTGTAGTAGAGCTTGAAGTCAGGGAGTGTAATTCCCCGTTTTATTCCTCCTTCTCAGGATTGCTTTGGCTATTCGGGGTCTTTTGTGGTTCCATATGAATTTTAGAATTATTTGTTCCAGTTCATTGAAGAAAGCTGTTGGTAGTTTGATAGGGATTGCATTGAATCTGTAGATTGCTTTAGGTAGTATAGCCATTTTGACAATATTTATTCTCCCTAGCCAAGAGCATGGGATGCATTTCCATTTGTTAGTGTCCTCTTTAATTTCTCTTAGGAGTGTCTTGTAGTTTTCAGAGTACAGGTCTTTCACTTCCTTCGTTAGGTTTATTCCTAGGTATTTTATTCTTTTTGATGCAATTGTGAATGGAATTGTTTTTCTGATTTCTCTTTCTGTTAGTTCATCCTTAGTGTATAGGAAAGCAACAGATTTCTGTGTGTTAATTTTGTATCCTGCAACTTTGCTGAATTCAGATATTAGTTCTAGTAGTTTTGGAATGGAATCTTTAGGGTTTTTTATGTACAATATGTCATCTGCAAATAGTGACAATTTGACTTCTTCTTTACCAATCTGGATGCCTTGTATGTCTTTATTTTGTCTGATTGCTGTGGCTAGGACCTCCAGTACTATGTTGAATAACAGTGGAGAGTGGGCATCCCTGTCTTGTTCCCGATCTTAGATGAAAAGCTTTCAGCGTCTCGCCGTTAAGTATGATGTTAGCTGTGGGTTTGTCATATATAGCCTTTATGATGTTGAGGTACTTGCCCTCTATACCCATTTTGTTGAGAGTTTTAATCAGGAATGGATGCTGAATTTTGTCAAATGCTTTTTCAGCATCTATGGAGATGATCATGTGGTTTTTGTTCTTCTTTTTGTTGATGTGGTGGATGATGTTGATGGATTTTCGAATGTTGTACCATCCTTGCATCCCTGGGATGAATCCCACTTGATCATGGTGTATGATCCTCTTGATGTATTTTTGAATTTGGTTTGCTAATATTGTGTTGAGTATTTTTGCATCTACGTTCATCAGGGATATTGGTCTGTAATTTTCTTTTTTGGTGAGGTCTTTGCTGGGTTTTGGTATTGGAGTGATGCTGGCTTCATAGAATGAGCTTGGAAGTATTCCCTCCTCTTCTATTTTTTCGAAAACTTTAAGGAGAATGGGTGTTATTTCTTCTCTATATGTCTGGTAGAATTCAGAGGTGAATCCATCAGGCCCGGGGGTTTTGTTCTTGGGTAGTTTTTTGATTACCAATTCGATTTCGTCGCTGGTGATTGGTCTGTTCAGTTTTTCTGTTTCTTGCTTGGTCAGTCTTGGAAGGTTGTATTTTTCTAAGAAGTTGTCCATTTCTTCTATGTTTTCCAGCTTGTTAGCATATAGATTCTCATAATATTCTCTTATGATTCTTTGTATTTCTGTGGGGTCCGTCGTGATTTTTCCTTTCCCATTTCTGATTGTGTTTATGTGTGTAGATTCTCTTTTTCTCTTAATGAGTCTGGCTAGGGGTTTATCTATTTTGTTTATTTTTTCAAAGAACCAGCTCTTGGTTTCATTGATTTTTTCTATTGTTTTATTCTTCTCAATTTTATTTATTTCTTCTCTAGTCTTTATTATGTCCCTCCTTCTGGTGACTCTGGGCCTCATTTGTTCTTCTTTTTCCAAATTCAGTAATTGTGTCTTTAGACTATTCATTTGGGAATGTTCTTCCTTCTTTAAATAGGCCTGGATTGCAATATACTTTCCTCTTAGAACTGCCTTTGCTGCCTCCCACAGAAGTTGTGGCTTTGTGTTGTTGTTGTCATTAGTCTCCATATATTCTTTGATTTCTGTTTTGATTTGGTCGTTAACCTATTGATTAATTAGGAGAGTGTTGTTAAGTCTCCATGTATTTGTGAGCCTTTTTGATTTCTTTCCAAAATTTATTTCTAGTTTTATACCTTGGTGATCTGAGAAGTTGGTTGGTAGGATTTCAATATTTTTGAAATTACTGAGGTTCTTTTTGTGGCCTAGTATGTGGTCTATTCTGGAAAATGTTCCATGTGCACTTGAGAAGAATGTGTATCCTGTTGCTTTTGGGTGTAGAGTTCTGTAGATGTCTGTTAGGTCCATCTGTTCTAGTGTGTTCAGTGCCTCTGTGTCTTTCTTATTTTCTGTCTGGTTGATCTGTCCTCTGGAGTGAGTGGTGTGTTGAAGTCTCTAAGATGAATGCATTGCTGTCTATTTCCTCCTTTAATTCTGTTAGTATTTGTCTCACATATGCTGGCGCTCCTGTGTTGGGTGCATATATATTTATAATGGTTATATCTTCTTGTTGGACTGACCCCTTTATCATTATGTAATGTCCTTATCTTTTGCTACTTTCTTCATTTTGAAGTCTATTTTGTCTGATACAAGTACTGCAACACCTGCTTTTTTCTCTTTGTTGTTTGCATGAAATATCTTTTTCCATCCCTTCACTTTTAGTCTGTGTATATCTTTGGATTTGAGGTGAGTTTCTTGTAGGCAGCATATAGATGGGTCTTGCTTTTTTATCCATTCTGTTACTCTGTGTCTTTTGATTGGTGCATTCAGTCCATTTACATTTAGGGTGATTATTGATAGGTATGTACTTATTGCCATTGCTGGCTTTAGATTCGTGGTTACCAAGGGTTCAAGGGTTGCTTCTTTACTATCTAACAATCTAACTTAACTTTCTTGTTAAGTTATTGTAAACACAGTCTGATGTTTCTTTATTTCTCTCCCTTCTTATTCCTCCTTCTCCATTCTTTCTATAATAGGTGTTTTATTCTTGCCTTTAGTTAGTATTTGGATGGTCTGCTTTCTTTGCTATGATTTTATTTTCTCTGGTGACATCTTTTAGCCTTAGGTGTGCCTCCATCTAGAGCAGTCTATTTAAGATATCCTGTAGTGGTGGTTTATGAGAGGCAACCTCTCTCAACTTTCGTTTGTCTGGAAATTGTTTAATCCCTCCATCATATTTAAATGATAATCGTGCTGGATACAATATTCTTGGTTCGAGGCCCTTGTGTTTCATAACGTTAAATATATCATGCCATTCTCTTCTGGCCTGTAAGGTTTCTGTTGAGAAGTCTGATGATAGTCTGATGGGTTTTCCTTTGTAGGTGATCTTTTTTCTCTCTCTAGCTGCCTTTAATACCCTGTCTTTATCTTTGATCTTTGCCATCTTAATTATTATGTGTCTTGGTGTTGTCTTCCTTGGGTCCCTTGTGTTGGGAGATCTATGAGCTTCGGTGGACTGCGAGACTACTTCCTTCCCCAGCGAGGGAAAGTTTTCAGCAATTATTTCTTCAAAGACACTTTCTATCCCTTTTTCTCTCTCTTCTTCCTCTGGTACTCCTATAATGCGAATATTGTTCCGTTTGGATTGGTCACACAGTTCTCTTAATATTCTTTCATTCCTAGAAATCCTTTTATCTCTCTCTGCCTCAGCTGCTCTGTTCTCCTGTTCTCTGTTTTCTATTCCATTAACAGTCTCTTGCATCTCATCCATTCTGCTGTTAAGCCCGTCGATCGCTTGTCTGATTTCTGCATTGTCTTCCTCATTTCCCTCACTTCCTCCCTTAGCTCTTGCACATTTCTCTGTAGGTCCATCAGCATGGTTATGACTTTTATTCTGAATTCTTTTTCAGGAAGACTGTGCATTTCCATCCCTTCAGACTCCCTCTCTGGGGTTGTCTGGGTGATTTTGGTGTGAACCATATTCCTCTGTCTTTTCATGGCTATAGAATTGGTCACTGATAGTTGCCACGTATGTCAGCTGGGCTCTTTAAGACTTTAAAAAGAGAAGAAAAAGAAAGAGAAAAAAAGAGAAGAAAGAAAGAAAAAAGAAAAAAAGAAGGAAAGGAAAAAACAAAAACAATACAAAAAGCAAAACAAAACAAAAAAAACAAAAAAAAATGCCCAACGGACGTAGATTCTGTGGGAATGCTGTAGGTGGCGCTATTGCCCCACTATTCCACAGCTGTGACTGCACCGCTCCGCAGGGCCCTTTATCGCTGTGGCAGGGGTGGGAACGAATAGGAGGCTGTTGATCTCAGTGAGAAGTGTAAGTATGGCTACGCTTCCTCAGTCGCCAGCTAAGGCGTCTGAAACTCCCCAGGACTCCCAGCCTGCTGGGCTTAGTGTGCTGGGGCGATCCGGCTCCTCCGCTGGGCTCCTGTCTCTTTAAGACCGCTGAAGAAAGCGCGCACTTTTTTTTTGCCCTTCCCGGGAGCCGGCTGCAAGCACCCTGGCACGTTCCCTGCTCAGATTCTGCCCCTCTGTCTCTCCAATCTCCGCTGCACTGCGCAATGTGGGTCAGTGCTCCCCGCTCAGATCACCGGGGCTGGCTACTTCACGGGGTGTACTTCCACTCCCTCCCGGCTCTGAATTCTCTCCTCCTCCATGCGCTGGGGTGGGGGAGTGCTCGGGTCCCGCCGGGTCGCGGCCCCATATCTTACCAGCCTCTTGGAGTGCCGAGTCCTCTCGGGTGTAGCTGCACGCTGTGCGCTTTCCTGTGTATTCTCGTCTCTCTTTTAGGAATAGATGTATTTGCTGTGTTTTCGTAGATAAATATAGTGTTGGGAGGAGATTTCTGCCGCCCTGCTCACACCGCCATCTTCCTGGCCATCATGATCTGACTTGATTTTAAAATAAACATTGGAGAGAGGCTTGGAAGGAAGGAGAGACTAGAGGGCAAGGAAATGAGGAAACTGTGGCTGTGTATCAGTGAGAGGTAAGGGCCTGGCCTGAAGAAATGACAGTGGACCTGCAGAGGAACAGACGATTAAAGAGATAGAAGGACCCAGAATCATAGGACTCTGTGATTATAAGGCTGTGAGAATTGAGGGCATCTGGGCTACCTGTTATAAATGGCATGTTAAACAGAACCACTTACCTTTGCTCCTTCCCTAAACCCAATTAAAATGAGAGTAAAGACACTGGGAGAGGAGGAAGATGGCAACAAAATTATGATAGCTGGAGAAAAGGTGGGTGATCAGTGGGCAACTGACTCAGCAGACCAGGCATAGCTGGAACTCAGGCCTGCAGCACAGAAGCACAGAAGCAGCTGGGCTGCATCAGGGAGCCCCTGAGAGTTGCGAAATTAGATGGACCGTGCACTTATGAAAGTGGGGTGCAGGTGGGGTAGAGGTCGGAAGGATTGGGCAGACCTGTGTAAGAAGCAGCAGTCGCCTTCCCTACCTGTGTAGTGTAATCGCAGCTCCTCTGCCTTGTAGCAGACCAGGGTTTATCTTCCAGCCTGTCACTGGTGAGATCAAACTGGAAGGACTGGGAATGGGACACCATGCTCAAATCAGGTGGGACCTTCCATCCCTGCCCAGGGGTTCTTTCCCTACTGGACTCTGGGAACATAGGCCTCAGCCTCCCAACCAGGAGATTAGATCCCATGGTGAATGGTTGCAGAGCCCGAGTGAAAAGCCCCATGAACATGGAAAACTGGAAGTTCTTCAGTAAAATGTACCAGCTGGATCACCTGACCAGTTGACATACCGCTCCAATAGAAACAGACCTTGCAGCAGTTCGTCACTCCTTCATTCTGAAGTGTGAGAAGATGGCCCCATCAGGAGCTCCTCAGGCATTTGATCACTCCTCTAAGGTGGCTGAAATATAAGCCAGTAGGAGACCACCACATCCAATCCAAAACAAAGAGAGAAAAAAGAGGAACACGGGAAAACAGTCAATGTCAGGGAGCAGAGGCAAACTTTTCTTACAGTTGCTCTCCTCACAGAAGAGGAGAGATTGTATTTATGCAAAAAGAACAAGAGCTGTTAAAAAATAGCATGTAGAAGGAATGAGCTCTTAAAAATTAAAAATATACTGAAATGGACAATTCAATGCAAGGGCTAGAAAGCAGAGTTGAGTCATTCTTCCGGAAATTAGAGCTGAAAGACAAATAGATGGAACATTAGGACAGTTGGAGACTTAGTTCAGGAGGTCAGACATTCAAGGCATAGCAGTACCAGAAAGAGAAATCTGAAGAAATTATTAATAAGTTGATTTCAGAAAGTTTCCCAGAATTGAGGAACAAAAGCTTCCAGCTTAAGAAGGCCCCTTAGTTCCAGCCCATTAGCTTTTGAAGGTAGATCTATACCAGGTACATCTTCATGAAATTTTTGTAAGTAAAGGACCAAAACTGATCATAAAAGTTTCCAGAGAGAAGGACATATTTTCTGTTGATGCATTAACAAATTACTCCAAGACTCAGTGGCTTAGAACTAGGGAGTAACAAGCCCTCTCTTAAATATTTTAGGCTTGCAGGCCATATGGTCTCTGTGCCACCTCTAACTCTGCCTTTGCAATACAAAAGCAGCCATCGGTTATCTAGTGAGTGGTTGTGACTGTGTTCCAATAAAACTTTATTTATAAAAGCATGAGACTACTTCAGAGCTGGAGTTTGCTAGCCCTGGCTTAGAATAACAATATTTTCGTTTCATTGTACCCATGGACTTAGCTGGTTCTTTGGCTGTGGGTACTGCTCAAGGCTGCCACAGAGGTGTCGGTTAGGGCTGCAGTTCAGCCAGGCTCGACTGGGCTGGACTCATCTCCATGCTCACTCAAATGGCTATTGGCAGGTGTGTTCCTTGTGGGTTACGGGATCAAGGGCTCAGTTCCTTGCCACTTGGATCTCTCCGTAAGGCAGCTCACAGAATGGCAGTTTGCTTCATCAGAGTGAACAAGAGTGTGTGAGTGAGGCAGAAGCCATAGTCTTTTGTAGCCTAATCTTAGAAGGGACGGTCCGTCACTTTCACCGTATTCTGTTTGTTAGAGGTGAGTTGCTAGGTTCAGCTCGTGTTCAACAGGAGAAAAATTGCCATTACATGGATGTGAACACCAGGAGATGGAGCTCATGGTGCTGTCTTAAAAGGCTGCATGACTCAGAGGTAGAGAGAAGAGGCTGTGTCCACAGGTTAAGAATCAGAGTCCTCAGATGACAGCAACCCTGGAATCTATAAGATAATGGAGCAAGGTCGCTACAATTCCAAAAAGGAATAAACATTTAGTTCCAGAGAGAACAAAGTTACACTAGAAAGGAAATACAACTGCTCAGCTATGAAAAGTGTTTTCACAGTCATGCTGTAAACAGTAAATACTGAGCTACACAAATGTTACCCTCAAACTCATTGGGACAGTGGGCACAGGTGATAAGGGGCGGCGAGCAGTATGTACAGAGGTGTGTGCAAGGGAATTCTTATCTTTCAGAGTAGTAAGTCAGTAGATGGCAGAATTGGAAACTAGAATTAGAATTAGAAATTAGAGTTGGAATGGAAACAGATACTTGAAGAAACAACAAATAATCTAGGTTGTCTCTGGGGAAATGGAGAGAGGTGAGCCAAACATAGACTTTGTGTACTTTTTGATGTTCATAGAAATAAACTTTAAAGAGAGATCTAAATGTTCTGTGGTATTTTGGACTAGAACAAGAAAAAGGACCAGGACAATAGTGGGAAAATATTCAATCCAAGTAGTCTTGAGTTTAATTAATAGTAAAGCTAGCTTCTTAGTTGGGACAAAGGTACCATGGTGATGTGAGATGACCATAGGGAAAAAATGGGGTGAGGAGAATACAGAAACTCTGAAGTATCTTTGCAACTTTTTGTAAATCTGAAGTTACTCTAAGTTAGAGAGTTTATCTTTAAAAAAAAAGAAAGACAAGATGAAGACAGCTCAGTGGTGATGCTTGTAAGCTACTGAGTGGGTGGTGGATACTTTCTGAGCCACAGACATGGAAGAGGAATGGATGGGGAGAGGGGCAGAGGATGGGCTCAGGGCATTCCCTGCATGGAGGCCTGCTTCAGATGTCCTGCTGGCAGGGCCTCAGCTAGGGGCTGAGGGTGTGCTCCTGCCGCCCAAGGATAATTGGGCAGGGGCAGATGGGATGTGTCTATGCAGTGTGTGTGAGAGGAGAATAGAGCCTTAATAAATTCCAGAAGCACTGGGAGAAAAGTGCTGCTTTTGCAGTTTGATTTTCATTTCTAATTATAGTTCTTTGTATTGATCGCTTATTTTTATGAGACCAGTGTCTGACCTTCTACATAATATTGTAATTCTAATCAAAAGCTAACAAGCTCCAAAGCTTATGGAGGCCATATAGAATTAATCAGACAAAACTGACCTTGTGTGTAGGTAATAGGGAGCAGTGTGGACTATGGCAAACTGAAATGTGCCTGCTCTCCCCAGAGGAGGGCTCCAGCTTTAGTTAACTGTTGCGGGATAGGAATGTGGGTATACTGTTGACATATTTTCTTTTCTAAGTCAGAAATACAGTTCTTTGTGAAACCTCCCAATTTGTAAGTGTCGACAAATAATGACTAAAAGTTTTTGCTAACCAAATGGATCATATCTATTGATAGAAGGTGACTCTGCATGCTACTTGTTCATGACTGTGATTCAAATTCTTTCCTGTGTGTGTGGCTCTCTTTCCATTCTTTCCCTACCCTAAACTTTCCTCTGTATATTTAATCTGCAGCACTCCAGTGGCCTGGCAACAAGGTGTTTGATGAGGCTGTTGACAAATTTCGACCAAAGACATAGTCCTATGCAGTCCAGTTTATTAAATCCCTGTGCCCCAGAAGGCACTAGATTACTGAGGGGAACTGAATGCTGTCTGCCAGACATTTAGCCTCTTGCTCAAAGGGACTTTATCTCGTGGCTGTCCCTTGTCATTGATGACCATGTCATAGGGGACAGGGTCTAATTTCCTGCCAGAGTGAGACAGTGTGGCTCTAAGACCTGTGGGTCTGTTTTTCTGGCCTAGGAGATTAATCTGATGTGGCAGCATTGGCTCTTCCTACAGCCATGCCAAAACATGGTACATGTTCTTTTCAGGTATTTGCAAATGAATTTTGTGTTTTTATTGTCAGGCCACCCTGCTGGTGGCAGTCAGGGGAAGAAGATAGCTTTTAGTGTTAGAGGAAAACAGTGCAGGCTAATGAAGCTATGGGCCTGCAGTTTTCCTGTCTTGGGTCCCTGAAGCTCTTCATACATTCAGACAGTATAGCGGCTCTTCTCCAGGTTGTTCAAACATACTCTCAGTCCTTCATGAAGCCTTGAAATACCAGATTTCCTGGAATTTCTTGGCCACTTTCCTGAGGCTCCGAAATGCAAATCTGGAGATGCAGATCAAATTTCCAGCCCTCCCCTTCTCTATGTGGCCTGTTCAAAGTCTTTAGTCCACACATGACTTTGAATTTGGAGGAAAAACATATTATAAGTAGATTTCAGATGATCAGTTATCAACCTCATATTAAAAATTGGCAGGACCATCTTTTTCTGGCTTCTAGTTTAGCTAAAGAATGTTTTCCTATTTATTTTATGGCTTTTGAGTTGCAGCTCATTTCTGTAACTTCATGATCCTACTTTTTGTGGAAGACTGTTTCTTCTTTTGCCTATTGATCATCACCTTGGGATTTTTATAGGTACCTCTGAATGTCCCAGTTTCTTTGGCCTCATCCTGGGGGTTTCCTGTTGGAGGTGCTGGTATTTGTGGCTTATCTTCCTCTGGGAATTCTAGGCTGTTTTGGAATCTGCCACAAGTATATGTATATAATGTTTGCTTAAATCTGATTAAGTTTGTAAAAATGAAAGTTTCTTTTTTTATTTATTAAGTTATCATTGATATACACTCTTATGAAGGTTTCACAAGAAAAACAATGTGGTGATTACATTCACCCTTATTATCGAGTCCCCCCCATACCCCTTTGCAGTCACTGTCCATCAGTGTAGTAAGATGCCACAGAGTCCCTATTTGTCTTAGCTGAGCTACACTGTCCTGTATTCCCCGTGACCCCACACACACCATGTGCACCAAAAAAAAAAGTTTCTTAGTATGAGTCTTAAGGAGCCAGGGAAGGATATGGGATTTAGAGTCATAAATTAGATGTTTTTTTTTGAAATTTCTTTCATATAGCAATTTCAAAAGACTTCTAAATTTTGAATTCAGATCCCCATTTGCCTTTTACTGTCTATGTAACTAACCTTGGGCGATAATCTCCTCACTGAGAGAGCAGAGGGAAACATGGGTTTGTTTTAAAAGGATTGGAGGCAGCTCTTTGTCACTACCTCTCTGCCTCCTTAAGGGAATTTGTCTCTCTGCTGAAGCACAGACAGGAAGGAGTTGTGAATCTTCAGCTTGGTGATGATTGATTTGCACCTCTGGCTTTCTCATCCTGTTGGTAGGGAGTCTGTCCCCACCTGTTGATTGTACTAGATTTTTATTAAGGTTCAAATGAGGTGGGTGAGGGAGTTTAAAATTAAATTAATAATACATCACATACATGCTGTTATTTTAAAATATGCTAGGGTAGTTTGCTGTTTGAAGAAAACTTAAGGAGTATGAATGGTTGCCTTACTTCAATGAGTTTCCCTAAAGTAGTATCTCCCTAAAGTAGTATCTCCCTCTGCACTATAATCCCCAGTGAGAGGAAGGACTGGAAGAAATGTAGCTACCTGCCACTACAGAGTGCTTTCACCCACATTAATTTTATGTACAAATACACTTGGAGAAAGGCCTTGGCTTTATTTTTTGCAAAGGAAGATAGGCCATGCAGCCAGATCGCCTGGCTTGAGCACCCACCCTCCTGACCTGCACAGGGTGGCCTGGATGCCCATCAATTGGCCTGGTACATGCTGGACACAGGGCCCACCCTTGCCTGCTGGTTTCCTTCCTAGCCATGGTTCCAGGCTCTTGAGCCAGTCTTAGAGGCCCAGTGGGGCCAACAGGGCGTCTGCCCAGAATGAGCATCAAAGTATCAGTTAGTTGCAGGACAACTGCTGTTAGTTGCAGGACAACTGCTGTTAGTTGCAGGAGCTGCCAGGAAGCTTTTAGTTCTAGATCTTACTAAGTTCTCATCCAGATGGGAGAATAAATGGGGAAGAGCCAGATCCAAGCCAGCATTTGTGGGATATAGGATTGAGTTCCCCCAGAGGAATTATTCTGAATCCAGCATTAGACATAGCTAACTTTTCTAGGCTTATTGCACCAAGAATATTGATGTGTGGCTTTTCTTGGTTTTATATTTCTGGAATGAGGTACATTTTTCAAGGATAAGTTATTGGTCTGAAATCATAGGTGGCAAGTAAGAAATACAGGTAGGAATGATCTCCTCACTGAGAGAGCAGAGGGAAACACGGGTTTGTTTTAAAAGGGTTGGAGGCAGCTCTTTGTCACCACCTCTCGGCCTCCTTAGGGGAATTTGCCTCTCTGCTGAAGCACAGACAGGAAGGAGTTGTGAATCTTCCCCAACCTGGGGAGACCTTCAGCTTGGTGATGATAGATTTGGAAAAAACAGAAACAAGTTAGTGTCCTAAGCCCTATTTATTTCAAGGTTATGTTCTCAGCAAAGCCTCATTTTATTTCCTACCTGATCCTTAAATATTGGTGCCACCAGGGCCATCCCATTTTTATTCAACAGTCATCTCTCTGGGTGATTTCCTACCTTCCCATGGTTTCAGCTGTCCTCTGTGTGCCAGAGGCTTCTAGTTTTGCCACATGCGCAGGTCAGATCTCTCTGCCTCTCCCCCTAGTCTGCTCTTCTGTTGTTCCCAGGTGAGTTAACAGTAAGTAAGCTGGAAACCTGTTAATATCTTTGACTCCTCCCTCTTTCTCGCCTCATTCCAGTTCTAAATCCTAATCACTTAACTTTGCATTGATCAGTCCTTTTCTCCCCATGACCACTTCTGTAGTCAGCGCTTGCTGCTGCTCTGCAGGCTCTCGGCCCTACATGATCTGTCAGTGTCCTTGTTCCTACGGGACTCCTCCTCCACCCTGCCCTCAGAATTACTCATCAGAAACACGCCCGACGATGCTACTCCTTTGGTCCAAACCAGTCAGGGCTCTCCTTCATTTCTATGATCAGGCCCAGCCCCGTAGCCTAGCAGTAAAAGTGCTTAGTGGTGCCTCTGCTGGCCTCATCCCACCTTTTCTCCAAGGAAGAGGCCCCTGCAGGAGGCCCAAAGCCCCTCACCATTTGCAGAAGACACGATAATTCCATCCCACCGTGCTTTGCTTTGAATGTGCCTTCTGCTCCAAAGGTGCTTTTCCCGGGCCTCTGCCCAGGGGATCGAGGTCTGTTGACATCAGGGTCACGTGTGCTCCTCTCTCCTGGGCTCTTCTGATTCCTTTCCTACTTCTCCTCCTCCCTGTCCACCGCCTCCCTCCTCCACCTCTTCCTCCTCTGCCTCTGTCCCCTCCTGCCTCGGAACATCAACGGTCTGCATCTACCTCTAAGCTGGACAGGCACTGGAGCTCTGTTACAATTTGTATCTTTCTCCCAAGAGCAGTGTAAGCTGTGTGTTTGAAGATTTGTCAGAATGACGAGAGCCTAGCACAGAGCCAGGCACTCACAGCTTTGTCATAAGGACCTAACTGAGCATAAACAGCCAGCATCCGGGCGGTTGTATAGACCAGAGGCTTTCTTGGCTCTGCTGGTGTGACCGCCTGGATTTCTCACAGCCCACATTTTCCTTACAGCAGATGAGCCCAGTGATTGACTTTTTGAGCCTGCCACTGTTCATGGTAAGGGAAGCTTGTCTTCCTGCTGGGAAGATCTGTTTTCCAGATCTTGGGACTCCTTAATAAGCAGCTGGGTAGGGCTTGAGGGTTGGTGCAGAGAAGGCTCCCTCAGCTTGCTCTTGACTTCTGTCTTGTGAACGCTTACCTACAGTGGTGGGGGCATAATGGAATCTTGCTTGAATGCACCAGGGACCGTGCCATTTAGAGGAGTCCTGCTGTGCGCCCTTTGGTAAGGGTGAGGAGCCTTCTCTTCCTCAATCACCTGTCACTCTCCCTGGGTGGAATATGGTGTGTAAGCTCAGAGCCCAGTACCTCTGCAGAATGTTCTTGCCTGTCTGTTGTAATGACTGAAAGCCAGAAGGCAGCAGAGTCCTATAGAAAGGAGGGATGCAGGTTTGTTATGTTCTCTTTACAGTTAAGTACCTTGGGGTTTTGCCAGATAGATTTTCCTCTTGCCTTTTCTTTCTTTTTTTTTTTTTTTTTTAATGAAAGGCTTTCCTGGCAGATGTCAGCAAGCCACTTCTAGGGCATTGATAGTTACCAAAAAAAGCCTTGGCTTCCTCTCCTCGTGAGCTGACTCTGCATTTCCACATGTGCCGTCATCCAAAGAAGGCCAAGGGCCTGTGAGTCCCCGTTCGGTGAGGCCACCCAGTGCATGACCCATTCTGCAGGGCACACGGCACATGGGCCTGGTCAGCTTCTGTCTGGCCTAGTTGCTCACAACCTTCCTTTGGTTCTCTCTGCAGCTCCCAGCTCCATAGGTGGCCCGCAAGGCTCTAAGGTCTGGCTGTGACTGAACCTTCCTCTTCCTTCCTGAACTTCCTGCCTTGCCAGGCCTGCACCCCTGTGTCCTCTGTGTCCTGAGCTGTGCCTGGGACTCTGCTGTCAGGCCAAAGTGCCCACACCCCATTCCCATTTGAAGTGCAGTTACGCTGTCTGGGTCTGGGTTAAATGCTACCAGGAGGCTGTAAAACGTGCCGAGGACAGTCAGACAAGCCCAAGCAGCAACCCTAGCTTGGTGGCTCTCCACCTCTGTCTTTGGGCAGGTCACCTCCTCCCTCGGAGCCTCTGCCTGCATAGAAGGTGGCATGATCGGCCTGGTGCCTTGTTCAGGTGAATCAAGCAAAGCCTGGGCGGTGGGAGGGGTCCCTGAATGTCTTCTTCCTTTCTTCTTTTCCTGATCTTCCTACTGTAAGGGATCTTTTCCCCCTCTGAACTCTTATGCATTTGGTAGGTACTTCCCACTTTTGTTGTAATTATTATGGATGAGCTGCTCTTCTTTCTCCAGAAGCAGGCACTCTGGTGGCATTTGACTTTTGTCCCTGCCAAAGCCTGGCCACCCCTTGGTGGGGTTGTGTGCTCCCTAAGTGCTTGCTGAGGGCGTGCACATTCCACTCAGAAACCCTAAATCAATCTCCCAGAGGTGACCGGATCCCCTTGGAGACAGCCCGCCTACCTTTTATTATTTTTATTACCTGCACTGGCTTTGACTCTATATTAAAATGTATTTTTTAAGAGGAAATAAATGAAGGCATATAAAGAATGGCCTATCTGCGTGGACCCCAATGCTCTCTAATACAAATCACCATGGCAACATGGTGGCCTTCACATTTCATCAGTTAAGGAGGTGAACTCTCCTGCCCACAGAGGCTGAGCGGATTGGCCGCCGTTACCCAGTGCTCCTGTAAGGTCTCTTCCTGAAAGGCGATGGACCTCATTACCAGGAACCTTTCCTCAGTGGGGAGTCAACAGACAGTAGCCCTGGCCCCTGCATCCCCACGTCTTCCTGTTACCTGATTTCTTTCTCTGTGACACACCAGACCCTCTTGCAAGAGGCCTCATGGCATTGCTGGTGGGTCTAAGAAGGGCCTGCAGTGAGCTGCCAGCCAGGGTACCAGCCAGTGGACTGTGGTCTGCACACCTGCTGTGTCTGCTTCCAGTCCCTGGGAGGCAGAGTTAGGTATGAGGGTAGATTTCTAAGGTTTGGTTTAGCAGGTCAGCTAAGAGCTGCTGGTATGACATGGGCAGCTCTGTTGTATCTCAGGGCCTCATTGCCAGTGGGCATCCCCACCCAGTACAGTCTCCAGAAAGGGTGGCAGACTCCAGCCTCCCTTCTTTGAAACCAGCATGTCCTCTGGGCCCCTGCCACACTGCATCAGGTGGAAAGGGGGATTGTAAGCTCTTGATTTCCAGGACCTTTTCCAGAAAAAAAATTTTTTTTTTTTGGTAACAGAATACATTGAGCCCAGGTGCAGATACGGTAGACCAGTAGACCTGAATTCTGACAGCCACCCAGGAGGGCGTGGTGGCCTTCTCTGAGCCCATCAGTCTCAGAGCAGTGAGGGCCTGCTCCTGGGCACATTGACTTCCCTTGTCCACTATATATAAGGGCAGAGTGCCTCGCAGCCAGGGTTTTGGATGTTGCTTGACGGCAGTTCCAGCTTGGTGGATGTTGGCAAGATAGAAGATTCTTAGCAAAGAACAAGACATGTTTACCCCTTGGGTCCCTCCCCAAAAGGGGCTGTGTATACAGCAGTATGATAGGCTCAACTGCTCCTGCACCCCCAAGTCAGTATGCTGCAGGCAGTGACTGCCGTGGAGGCATGGAAGCCAGCTGGCCACATCCTCTCAGTCTGCCAGAAACCTTCTCTCCTTAGTCCTCGGCATCTGAGTTGGCAGAGAGCATGAGTGGCCACACCTGATGGAGGCTCCTTTGGCAGAGAGGTGCCCAAATGGGCACCCGTATGCATGTCAGAGAGCCCTTGCTTTAGAGCGTGTGCGCGCGGGGAGGATGGGACCCACCCGCCCTGAGCTCGTTTTGGCGCAGAGAATCTCAAAGTGCAGCAGACCCAGGTTGAAAGTGTGGCTGCGCCCCATAGAGTTTGCAGCCCTTTGCTGGACCTTACTCTGAAGGAGAATTCCCTGCTAATAAGGAAATTTGAAGAAAAGCCAACCGAAGGAGGCTTTTGTTCAGACAGCTGCCTGGACCTTCTTTGGTCACAAGAGACAGTGCAGCTTAGTGGAAAGAGTCAGCTTTGGAGACAGGTGTGGGTTCAAATCTCAGCTCTGCTGCTTGCCAGCTGTGTTCTTGATATAGTGGGCACACCTTGAGGGACTGTCCTGCCCACAGTGAAGCCTCTCTAGAGGCCACCACTGTACTGTTTCCACCCCATAACCCACTTCTCCAGGGCACTGCCCTTCCCCTCTTCTAGAGGCACTTATTTCTAATGATGCCCTAGCTTCTCACTTTGGCTTGCTTCCCTGGTCACAGTGGTTGGTCAAAGTATTTTTTTAAATACATCCTTTATTGAGGTATAGCAATAAATGCACGGATCTTAAGTCAACAGTTCCACTTATTTTTACAAAAGTGTAATCACACCTGAATCAAGAATGATGTAAATAAATTCTATTTCTAGCATCACAGAATCCCAGGGACTGGGGGTTGGGGAGAATAAGGAGATTTTTGTTTCACAGAAGGTCCTCTTGGGCCTTCTCCTAGTCAGTACTCCCTCCCAAACAACCACTGTTTGACCTCTACCACCTGGGATTCGTTCACCCATTCTTGCACTTCCTATATGGGCCAGTATACATATAGTATGGTATTGTTTCTATTTCCAGCCTCTCTGGCTCTACATTGTATCTGTGAGATTCATCCATATGGGTGTATTTAGCAATAGCTTTTTTCTTTTCCATTGCTGTGCGGTATTTCCTTGTTTGAATATACCAGTTTATTGATCCAGTCTGCATGATGAACATTTAAGTTGTTTCCAGTTTGGGACAGTCATGAATAATGCTGTTAGAATATTTTTGTACATGTGTTTTAGTGGACATAAGCATTTGTTTCTGTTGAGTATATACCCAGAAGTGGAATTACTAAACAGTTTTCTCAAGTGATTGTATCAATTTATATTCCCTCCAGTAATGTATGAGAGTTCCAGTTACTCCACATCTTCACCTTATCTCTTATTGTCAGTTGTTTTAATTTGGGATATTCTGGTAGAAATGCAGTGGTTTTAATTCACATATCCTGGTTATTATTGAAATTGAGTACCATCTCAAATGTTTATTGGCCAGTTAGATATCCTCTTTTGTGAAATGTCAGTTCAACTCTTTAGTTCAATTTTCAAAAGTTGGATTGTCTTTTTCTATCAGTTTGTTGTTGAATTGAGTCCTTTGTTGAAAATATATAATGCAAATATGTTCTCCCTGTCTGGGGCCTACCTTTTTACTCTCCTAATAATCTCTTTTGTTAAGTCCCGTTTGTCAGACTTTTACATTTAGTGCTTTTGGTTTTCTGTTTAGAATATCTTTGCCTATACTATGGTTATGAAGATACTTTCTACTGTCTCCTGTTTTCTTCCAGAATCACTTAAAAAAAAAACAGTTAAGGTATAAATTCACATTTTAAGGTATACAGTTCATTGTTTTTAGACTGTTTCATGAATTTTGCAATAATCACTATCTTATTCTACATTTTCACACCCCCCAAAAGTCCCATACCCCAAAAACTCCCTTTTCTTCTCAACCCCTAGCCTCTGGAAACCATTAATCTGTATTCTATACCTATAAATTTGCCTCTTCTGGACATTTCATGCAAATAGAATATAGTATATGGCCTTTGAGTCTGGCTTCTTTCACTGAGCATGTTTTCAAGGTTCATCTATGTCATAGCATGTATCAGAGCTTCATTCCTTCTTTATGGCTCAATAATATTCTGTAGTTTACCACATTTTATTTATCCATTCATCAGTTGATGACATTTGGGTTGTTTCCACTGTCTTTTATGAATAATGCTTATAAAAATTTCACAAGTAAGTTCTTGTTGGACATATGTTTTAAGTTGTCTTGTGTAGTTGTCAGTGGGATTGTTTATGTATATGGAACTCTTAACTTAACCTTTTGAGGAACTACCAAACTGTGTCCCAGAGTGACTGCACTATTTTACATTTCCACCAGCAGTGCATGAGGGTTTCAGGTTCTCTACATGCTTGTCAACACTTGTTATTGTCTGTCCTTTTAATTATAGCTATTCTAGTGGGTGTGTAGTGATACTTCTTTACGGTTTTGATTGTATTTCCCTAATGATTAGTGATATTGAGCATCCTTTTATATGCTTACTGACCATTTGTACATCATCTTTGAAGAAATGTGTATTTGAATTCTTTTCTCTTTTTAAATTAGGTCTTTTGCCTTTTTAACTTTTCAGCTGTAAGTGTTCCTTAATATACTCTGAATATAAAGTCCCTTAGGAGAGAAATGATGTGCCAATATTTTCATCCATTCCATGAGTGTCTTTTTACTTTCTTGATATGGCCTTTGAAACACAAAAGTTTTTTAATCTGATCAAGTTCATTTCATCAGTTTTTTTCTTTGGTTACTTATGCTTTTGGTGTCCTATCTAAGATTCCATTGGCAAATTCAGAGTCACAGAGATTTATCCCTGTTTTCTTCTAAGAATTTTCTCATTTTAGCTCTTAAATTTAGATCTTTGATCCATTTTGGTTTAGATTTTGTATACGGTGTGAGGTAGGAGTTCAACTTCTTTCTTTCGCATATGGCCATCCACTTGTACTAGCCTCATCTCTTAGAAAGACTGTTCTTTCCCCACTGTATGGACTTTGCACCCTTGCTGAAATTAATTGGCTATAACTATCAAGGTTTATTTCTGGACTCTGAATTCCAGTCCCTTAATTTATTTCTATCCTTATGTCAGTACCACACTGTCCTGATTGAGCTTTAGAGTAAGTTACGAAATCAAGGGGTATGAATCCTCTAATTTTGTTCTTTTTCCTGTCTATTTTGACACTTTCGGGTCCCTTGAGATTCTATATGAATTTTAGGGTGTATTTTTCTATTTCTGCTCAAGAAAATAGGCAGCTGCAATTTTGATAGGACTGCACTGACACTGTATTTCAACCTAAAAAAAAAAATCTCTTCTTTAGGTCTCTGATCCATTGTGAATTAAATTTCATATAAGGTATCAGGTAGGGATATCTGTTTATTAAAAAGATCATTCTTTCCTCACTGGATTTCATGAGGACCTTTGTCATTCATGAGTTGACTTTATATGTGAGGACCATTTCTGGTCTTTATTCAGTTCAATTGGTCTATGTTTCTTCCCTTGTGCCAGTAATGCTCTGTTAATTATGGAACTTTCTGGTAGGTCTGATTATCTCATGTATTAGTCCTCCAATTTTGTTATTTTCAAGATTGCCATGGTTTTATAGATCCTTTGCATTTCTTTATCAATTTTAGAACCAGTTTGTCAGATTAACATCTATAGATTAATTTGAGAGAATTGATATTTTAACATTCTTGAGTCTTCCAGTCCCTCTCCCTCTCTCTCCGCCTTCCTCTCCTTGTCTCAGTATCTATCTCCGCCATATGCACCCCATCCCCCACCATATATATCCTTGTTTAGGCCTTATCAGCAGTGTTTCATAGATTTCTGTGTGGTGATCTTCAATCATTTTTGTTAGATTTATTTCTAGATGTTTTATATTTTTGGATGCTTTGTATTGTGAAAATTGTTTTGCTTTTCATTTCATTTTTTATTTGTTGCTAGTATATAGCAGTTCAACTAATTTTTATATATTAACTTTGTAACCTTCAAATAAACAAATTTATTATTAGTTCATGCATTTCTGTGTAGTTTCCTTTGGTTTTTCTACATATACAGTCTTGTCATCTGAGCATCACAGCAATTTTACTTTTTTCTGTCCAGCCCAAAGATTGGAATTTTTTAAAATTTCATTTCTTTTCTTGTCTTGTTGCACTGGCTGGACCTCCAGTACAATTTAAAATGGAAATTATTATAGTTGGTGATGTTCTCTTAATTGTGAAATTAGGGCAAAAATGATCAATATTTAACCATTAAGTATGATGTTAGCTATAGATTTTTATAGATATTCTTTGTCAGATTTCTGTGCATAAGTTGTTGAGTTTTTATCATGAATGTGTGTTGAATTTTATCAAATGCTTTTATGAATCAATTGATGACCATGTGTTTTCCCCCTTTATTCCATTAATGTGAATTATAATTGATATTTTAAAAGTCAAGATTATTGAGTAATTTACATACAGTAAAACTTATCCTGTGTAAAATTCTGTGAGTTTTGGCAAATGCATATTATGTTAGGCTCTCTAAGTGTATTATAAATTGCATCTTCCTAGTGGTGATATGAACATGGCATCCTTATAACCTGAGCTTAGGTAGGGAAACTGAGATCCAGAGAGAGAGGACTGTCACTTATCCAGGGTTTTATATTTAGTAAATAAAAAGTAGAGCCTCAGAATCATGTCTTCTGACTCTGCAACAGATGTTTGTCACCACACTGTGTTGACAGTACCAACCAACTAGTAAGGGCCTGGCCACAGCCTTCACTCCCACCCCGGGGGCAGTTTTTGCAGAAGAGTTAGGACAAGATCCACCCAGTGACTGTCATGGTAGGGAAGTTGGAAGAAGTTCTCGGTGGTCCATGGAAAGGACAGTTTGACTTGAGAGGTCAGGGAAGTCTTCCCAGAGGACTGAAACCTGAGGCTTGAAGGACAAGTAAAGGTTCACAGGGAAAGGATGTTGGGAGGGGCAGAAGCGGAGAGGAGCCAGTCTGGAAGAGGAGACAGTGTTCCAGGAGGTGAGAGAATGAGAGGGATGGGATGCAGCGTGGGGGTGAGCAGGAGGCGTATCATTCAGGCATTGAACATCATTTTAAGGTGATGTGAACTTTACCCTATGGCCATTGTGCATCTGTTGAAGGCTTTTATGTGGGGAAATAACATGATCAGACTTGGTTTTGAGAAGATGATTCTTGAAGCAGTATGAAGAACATCCTCGCGGAAAGCAAGGCTGGGAAAAGGGAGAGCAGGCCCTGGCTGCTGTAGTCATCTAAGGGACAGTTAATGTGGCTGAGCTAGAACGATGGGCAGGAGTAGATGGAGAATGGCTCAGGAAGGATTTAGTAGGAGAAATCAGCAGCATTTGGTGAGCTATTAGAAGTGAGGTGGGAGTTAGTACAAGAACCTCCCTTCAAAAAGGAGTTGCTCTGGTTGAAAGGGGAGTGGAGGGCCCCTGACTGCCCCCTCCTGTGCATCAGCTCTTGGAGTGCCAGGGAATGTGGTTTGAAAAACACCAACCCAAGTCAGCAGCTTGGAGGGGACTTCATCCTCTAACCTTTCCTTGGGTGCAGACACTGAGGACCCCTTTCCTCCTCGGCTTCTAAGATGCCACTGTCATCCTGGGCTCTGCCACTGCCCGGCCTCATACTTCTCCGTCTCACCTGCTAGGTCCTCCCCTCTTAGACACCCTAAGTGGTGGGCCCCAGCCTTACACTCTCAGCCTCGTCTCTTCCCAGTCCTTGTGGCTTCCCTGGAAATGCCATCTCATCCCTAGATGTCCATCTTCCCCTGTAAGCTGAGAACCCCCTCAGCCCCAGCTTGCATAGCCAGCACTCTACTTGACGTCTCCTCTGATGCTCATGGCTCCCCCAAACTCAGAAGTCGGCTTATTCTCTGCAGCCCCCTCCTCCAGCTCTTGCTGGAATGAAAGCTTCTTCTCTTACTGTCCAGGCTCAGTGAACAGTGTGACTGTGCATATGTTTTGTTTCCTTGCTCAAAGCCCCTTCTTGCCCAACTTTACACCAACAACAATGCTGGGCATGAAACAAGCCCAGTAAATGTTTGCTGAATGACTGTGTCCTGCGGCTCCAGTATGTAGCTCAGCGCCCAGCACTCTGGGGTTGCTCAGTAAGCGTCAGTGACGATAATGACAGCTCCCCTCTTGAAAGCCTACTGTGTGCCACTCACCCCACTTGGTGTCCCTGGGGCCAAAGATGGAGGAAAGAAAATGTGGCCCCTGCAAAGGGTGTTTAGGGCTCTGCCGTAGAACCTGGGAAGAGAGGAAGGGAATGGACAGGTATTAGCACCTGCCAGGTGCCCATCATCATCACTGAACCCCCCGAACCCTGTGAGGTAGCTGCCTCGCCACATTCCACCCAGGAAAATCGAGGCTCTGATAGGTTACAGAGCTTCCCTGTCATGAAGCAGCCGGTACCCTAGACTGGATGTGACCCTCCTGTTGTACTCTGCCTATATGATGAATGGGAGGCTAAGTGAATGAGCAGTAGCTGTTTATCTGCCTATCTTATTAACTAAACTGTGAGTTTGAGAGCAGGGAATGTGTTTTATGCTTTAGGGTATTGCACAGAGTACATGTTCAAGCCATGGCGATGGCGTGAGTGGCAGGAAAAGGTGGGTAGAATGCTGAATGAAGAATCGCATCCTGCTCCCTTGTAAGTCACTCATTAAGTCTGCTGCCTCCTTTCCTCCCTTCTCAACTCGGCTAGAGGGAGAACACCTCTTGCCTCCAGCCTCTGATAGATAGGAGGCGAGGTAATTAGATATGTTGGTGAAGCTTTCTGAACACAGAGCAGCAGCGTGTGAACTCGGGGCCTCCTGTCTGGTGTGCTGGGCTGGCACAGAGCCCCACTCCCCGCGGGCAGCAGTGGCGCTCTGGGCAGCTGCACTGGGCAGGAGCTGTGGGCACCACATGTCTGCCTGCTCGCCTGGAGACACCGATACCCACACGGACCGGGAAGCATGATGGGGGGAAGCTTAAGATGTTGGGCCGAGAGGCAGGACGGCTTTCTGCTCCACCCAGAGCCTCCTGGTGGTTTTGCCCCACAAGAATTCTTATTGTTGCTACCTCTCCTTGTCTTTGTTGGGCACAGCAGGAGCGGAGAGCCTGACCACCTCTCCAGAGGCCTCTGCTCTTGGGTCCCTGCTGAGGGGAGAAACCGATCTGATGTGTGGGTACAGGCTCTTGCTCACTGGCACAGCCTCTGACCCTGGTGTCTTTCTTCCTGTAAAAGTTGCTGTCCCTTTCCACTGACTGCAGTGCTGTTCTCTGTGTACCTGCCATTTGCCTGCCCCGGGCTGCCCCAGCTGCTGGTGTCACTGGGCACTCTTTGTTGGAAGCCATAGGAGCCAGCTCTCACCAACTTAAATAAAAGTGCGGCATTGAAGGATGCTAGTGGCTCCCAGAGCTGCTGGGTGGTTGGAGCATCAGGCCTGGATGGGGCCGCTCTGGCCCAGGGATTCCTGGGTGGCAGGTGCGTCCTGTTGGATGGGACAGGACGCAAGCCATTTTAATCTCTAGTGCCTCTGCTCGAGATTGTTCTCACCGGAGTCACATGCAATCTTTGGCCAGAGGAGGGACAGTTCAGTTCTGTTTGGGAAGGGAAGGATGTCAGCAGTCGGATCCATGCAAGTGTGGGATAGAGGCCCAGCTTTGTACTAGTCTGCTAACAACTAGTTAGCATTGTACCTTGTTAGTGTTTTACCACCTGGTGTCTCCAGATGCCACTTGTCTCCAGCTAGCTTGTGAGGACCGGAAAGGCGCCTGTGGACGTTGTACCGCTTGACAGCCGCTGGTTTCTCCAAGGTGCTTACTCAGTGAGCGCCTTTTAGCTAGGCTTTCTGTCCCATGGCTCCAGATGCCCGCTGGATGCCGGAGGTCCCCACCTCCCTGCGACCCCCAAACCCAGCTGTCTTCTGGCTGCGTCTCACCGGGGCTCTGTACAGGCAGTGTGTTCATGATGGAACTTGCCATCTCCTGCACCCCGTTGCTCCCCCCGTGGCCTTACTTGCTTTTCTTTGTTGTAGAAGCCTTGTTTCTTGTCCTGTAATCTCTCTTCATAAAGAAGCCTCGTCATGGCCACCACTTTGGTTTCTGGCCTCATCATCTCTTGTCTAAACCATATATTGGCCACATGTTGTTCTCACTTCCGTCTCCTTCCCCTTTGCAGTCTACTTTTAACTCTGCCATGAGACTGACCTCAGGAAGAGGCAGGTCCCTCGTTAAAACTCTTTAGTGCCTCCTCTGCCTGGACCCTTCCCATGGCACTCAGGGTCCTCAGGGCTCTGGCCTGGCCACTTCCGGCCCCATTCCCTGTCACTGCTCTTCGCTTGGGGCTCCTGTGAGCACTGCATTGCTGCGCACAGAACAGTTCCTGCATGTGCCTGGGCCTGCCCACGTGCTGTGTAGCATGTACTTCTCCTGCTTCTCTAACACGTGGACCCTCTCAGACTCTGGCTCGAGTGTTGTCTCCCTCTGAACCGTCTTGACCCTTCTAAGGCGGAGTTGAGGTATCCCCCTCTTCATATACCTCTCTGACAATACTTTAAGGGCTGTTGAAATTAGTATGTGTCTATCTCCCCAACTTAAGTGGTGGGCAAGGACCTTGTCTGATTTATCTCAGTGCCCCTGATACCTCATGCAGAGCAGGGCCCAGCAGGACGCAGTTCAGCCAGCAGAGAATTCCCCCGGGGCTGTAGGCAGCCTGCCCTGGGTTAGTCTGGTACTGTGGGATCGAGCACATTTGACTTGGGATCAGCAGGGGTGCCCTGCGTCCACCAAGCTGAGGCGCTGGTTCATGTTCAGTAAGTAGGCTTCAGAGTCATTCTAAATCTCCATGAGAAAAGTGAGACTCTTTTCCAATCCTGAGGAAGTGCAAAATTAAGCCATCTTTACACCCCAAGCCCCAGCCTCAAAAAAGGGGAAGAATGTGTTTGTTTTACTGTCCAGTTGGGAAATCTGGTTGATCTTAGAGAGCTGAGCCTGTAACATGCTTGCTGAGGGCTGTGGGGCAATCACTGCATGGGGGTAGGAGCTGTCACTGGTGTGGGCCCTGCCTGCAGAAAGGGAGAAACTATGTGATAAATGCTTTTCAGAGGTGTATAAAACCATGTGTCCATATTATGCTCAGTGAAATAAGCCAAGCCGAAAAAGACAAGTATCAAATGATTTCACTCATATGTGGAGTATAAGAACAAAAAAAAAAACTGAAGGAACAAAACAGCAGCAGACTCACAGAACCCAAGAACGGACTAATAGTTACCAAAGGGAAAGGGACTAGGGAAAATGGGTGGGAAGGGAGGGATAAGGGGGGAAAAGGGACATTATGATTAGCAGATGTAATGTTGGGGGGGGGCACGGGGAGGGCTGTGCAACTCAGAGAAGACAAGTAGTGACTCTATAGCATCTCACTACGCTGATGGACAGTGACTGTAATGGGGTGGGTGGGTGGGACCTGATGAAGGGGGTAGTTTAATAATCATAATATTGCACATGTAATTGTAGATTAATGAACCAAAATAAATTATTTAAAAAATTAATAAACTCATGCATGACTTAAAAAAAAAGAATGAGAACCTGAAGAAAATAAAATCACTAATTCAAAAAGAAAAAATAAAATAAAACCATGTGTCCAACAGGTACTGAGAAAAGAAGAGAGACAAAGGACTCACGATGCCCAAGCTCTTGCGATGTGCTGGGAGCCTTTCACATGGGATTTTGTCAGTCTACGTCACCGTGCAGACAGAGAGACCAAGGCACAGCGAGGCAAGGCTACGCACATTGAGGTTCAGGGCTGGGACTGCAGAACAGGTCACTCTGGCTCAGGGCCTAATGACACATCTGATGTGTCTAATAGCTCATTGTAAGCACTTGTACAAACATTTCCTGTCTCTTCCTCTCTCCAAACACACACTACCTTTCCTTGTCCTGTTAGCCTTATCTGCCTACAGCGAGAGACCACACCTGGATGCCGTGGACCCCGCCTTGCTCCAGCAGCTGTTGGCCCCCTGCACTGTCCGTAGCATGTCCACATCAGCTCAGTGCCAGTCATCTAGCAGCTGCTTTTGAGTATTTGTGGACCACCGCACAAATGCCGTCAGGGTCCTTCCTGAAGATGTGTGCTGCTTGTTTCCTGCCTGGGCATCTAAGCCCCGAGCTGTGACATCCCCAGGGCCTGCTTTTTGAGAAAGAACAGTGGCCTCTGTTGCCTTTACGAAGAGGAGGGACAGGATGACCGGAGAGCCCTGTGGGTCTGGGAATTGCTGCCTTCCTTGTATGTCAGCTTTCCTTGTTCTTTCTGCTTTAGACATCCTTGGGACTCAAGTAGGATATCCTGGTGGCCTGACCCAGTGAGAGGGACCAGAAATGATCAGAGCCAGCTGGGTTAGGGAAGAGGGACTGTGCTGGGGAGGCTCCACCCCAGCCAAGGCCATCCATATTGAGTCCTCACATTAGCATTTTGCTCTTCTCCTTATGACTTGGGGTGGAGCCGTTTGCAGTTCCAGCCCACATTTTGTGCTGGGTGCTCCAGTGGCTTAAAAGGTTAATGGGCCAGATAAGGTACACAGCAACCTGGTTTCCGGAGAGGGTGACCAGGAGTATAATGGAGATAATGAGCCCCCCGCACATCTGCATGCACACACTCGCACACACAGCCTTCAGCTCTAAGCAGAGTGCAAACCCTATACCCACTCCGAGGACGTGCTGCGTGCTGGTTAAGGAACCACATGGGGAAGTCAGTTTCCTTGTGGGGTGAAGAGCACATTTCACATTCTGTAGGGGGTCTGCCCCCAGCAGTAGTACACCCTGCCTCCCTCCCTGGCCCAGGTACAGAAACCTCCTCACTCTTTCCAAAACTCAACACCTCTCTTAAAAACTGAAGAAATGCCACTACTTGGTATAGGCATAAACATGTTAATTCTGAAATGTGTTTCTAAACATTTTGACCAGCAGCAACAGCTTTGCTAGATTAATTCACACAGTATCACTTTGGTAAAGGCCACTGAGAGGCAGTTGTGGGCAGGTGGGCAGAACATGGGCTTCAGGATCATGGAGACGGAGTTCAAACTCCAGCTCTGCCATATAATAGCTGTGTGAGTTTGAGCTCAGGGTCCTCATCTGGCATATTCACTCAGTAGACAGTGACAATTACAATGATGAGGTATTCGTTGGAGAATAAACATGTAACCTCCCAGGAAGATTCTTGACGATTATAGCATTGTTTTAGGTGACCTAAGTTATGCTTTTGTTGACTTAAAAGTATGAATTCATTTCCAATACGTTTGTTCAGTATCTGCCTAAAAGGTACCATGCCAGACAGGCAGAAGTGACGTGGGGCTTCTGACATAAAGCTACTGTATTTGCAAGGGTGTCAATAGCTTTAGGTCACTTAGTGTAACAATAATTGGAATAATTATAAGATGCATTTAAATGCAATGGGAGAAATAGTTCTGTTTGGATGGAGAAAGAAGAAAACATATCAGTCAGAAGAAAAAATGATTGCAGCCATAGAAACCGGCTCTGGCTGTTATAAGCAAAGGGAATTCATGGGAGGCAGGCAGGGGTCTCACGGTGGACATGTGGCTGCAGGGCCAGCTCAGGGAACAGCCTGAAAGCAGGGAGCCCCTAAGCGGGCCTAGGTTCTGAAGCCCCACCAGTCGGGCCCTCATTGTACTGCTCTTGCTGATGCTGTCCCTGTGGCCTCCATCAGTCCTTCTATTCTGTGTTCAGATTCATGAACAGAGCCCAAGCCAGGTGCCCACCCCTGGTCAGAGAGAGTGCACTTACCTGTCTCCACTTAGAATAGGATAGCACCTCCCCCTGGCCCCCAAGATGCCAAGGCAGATTTTTGAGGGTGCTGAAGACTGGGTTGATTGGCGCCTGGACAGTCGAAGAACAACAGATCATGTGGGCGGCCCCGTGGAGAATCTGTCAGGCTGCCAGGAAGGATAAAGGAAAAAGAGGCATTTCTGGCAAAGAACAGGAGGATCCAAAAGCAAATGCCTGAGAAATCCTAGTGTGTCTGAGGCAGAGTGAGAGCTACAGGGTGGAATGGGCAGTGTTTTCTGGGTGGTTCAGATGAGGTCAAAGGGAAGTGTCACTTCAGTTTCTCACATCCATGAGCCTGAACTGTGGCCCAGCCAGGGATGGTGGATGGACCTGTAGTGTCTGAGCAGACTTCTCAGTGGCTCCTGGAGCCCCGGCACGATAGCTGGCCTTGAAAGCTGTCAGGATGACTGCCTCTGTCTTCCATAGCATGGAGCCCGGGAAGCCCCGTGCTGGCTGCAGGGTGCCTGCTCCGTGTCCCTGATGTCATTGTTTCAGCCCAGGTCATAGGTGCCAAGTGTGGGGTAGGACATTGTGCAGAGTCTGTGATTGGTCCAGTGGGCGTGAAGCCCTGCTGACCCATCTGCTGACACAGTGACAGGCTCTGTATGACCTGGGCCACTGGCCACCTGCTCCCAGTTAGGGGCTGCTTCTCTGGTCCCTTACCTCATAGCACTCTGCAGAACGCTTTCTAACACATTAGCACACCAGACCCTCAGGCTTGAGGGGCACATGAGGTTGGGGAAGTATTGTTCTGGAAGCCTTGGGGCATGGCAGAGCCCAGCACGCAAACCTGCTGGCTCTACTTGTTCGTGTGTTTCCCTCTGACCTGAGCCGGGGCTCTACATTGGCCCTTATTCCCTGCCGGGAGCCACACTTCAGTTACGAGTCACGTTTAAGCAGCATCTCTGAACTCTTAATATTTGTAGCCACAGTGAGAAGCAGCAGGCAGTGGAGCTGAATCCTGGTTTCTTTCTTCCTCCCCCAGCTCTACCTTTTCAGCCTGCTGATTTCCACACACAGGTAGCTTGCTGTGCCCGACTCTTGCTTGTTTCGGGTGGCATGTTGCTACCCTGCCTGGCAAGGCTGCCCCTGCCTCACTGACAGGCAGGGGTTTTATTCTCCATCATTACTTTTTAAAAGGTGTTCAGCTAGAAAATTGCATGTTATTTCCCCTGGAAAGCCTTCTCCTTGCCGCCTTTGTGAAGCATACAGCCGATGTTTTGTGTGCCTGTGCTCCTAGCATCCAGTGCAGGAAGAGAGATAATCAGGCCATCCTCTGGGGCAGCAGCCTTCCAGTTTTGCTTTTAGGAACTGGATTTTTTTTTAATTTGGTAACAGCTTTATTGAGATATAATTCAAATCCCATACAATTCACTTGTTAGACTGTACAAATCAGTGGTGTTTAGTATATTCACAGAGTTGTGCAACTATCTCCACAATCGACTTTAGAGCATTTTCATCATTCCGAAAGGAAACCGAAAAGCAGTCTACCCCTCCCACCATTTCTCCTTAAAACCTCCAGCCCTAGGCAACCACTCATCTACTTTGTCTCTATAGATTTGCCTCTTTGTGGGCATTTCACATAAAAGGAGTCGTACAATATATAGTCTTTTATGATTAGTCTCCCACTTAGCATAATGTTTTCAAGGTTTATCTGTGTTGTAGCATTTACTCATTTTTATTGCTGAATAATATTGCATTACATAGTCATACCACATTTTATTTATCCATTCATCAGCTGACAGACATTTGGGTTGTTTACACTTTTTGGCTGTTATGAGCAATGCAGGGTACAGGTTTTTGTGTGGGCATGTTTCCATTTCTCCTGGTTATATACCATGTAAATCACATGGTAACTCTATGTTTAACCATTGAGGAACTGCTGGATTATATTCCAAAGCAGCTGTACCATTTTTTACATTCCAATCAGCAGTGTCTGAGGGTTCCAATTTCTCTGCATTCTCGCTAACACTTGTTACTGTCTTTTTTTTTTTTGGTATCATTAATGTACAATCACTTGAACAACATTATGGTTACTAGACTCCCCACATCATCAGGTCCCCCGACCAACCCCATTACAGTCACTGTCCATGAGCGTAGTGAGATACTATAGAATCACTACTTGTCTTCTTTGAGTTGTACAGCCCTCCCCGTGCCCCCCCTCTACATTATGTCTGCTAATCGTAATGCTCTTTTCCCTCCTTGTCCCTCCCTTCCCACCCATCTTCCCCGGTCCCTTTCCCTTTGGCAACTGTTAGTCCATTCTTGGGTTCTGTGAGTCTGCTGCTGTTTTGTTCCTTCATTTTTTCTTTGTTCTTATACTCCACATATGAGTGAAATCATTTGATACTTGTCTTTTTCCACCTGGCTTATTTCACTGAGCATAATACCCTCTAGCTCCATCCATGTTGTTGCAAATGGTAGGATTTGTTTTCTTCTTATGGCTGAATAATATTCCGCTGTGTATATATACCACATGTTCTTTATCCATTCATCTACTGATGGACACTTAGGTTGCTTCCATTTCTTGGCTATTGTAAATAGTGCTGCGATAAACATAGGGGTGCATATGTCTTTTTCAAACTGGGCTGCTGCATTCTTAGGGTAAATTCCTAGGTGTGGAATTCCTGGCTCAAATGGTATTTTTATTTTGAGTTTTTTGAGGAACCTCCATACTGCTTTCCACAATGGTTGAACTAATTTGCAGTCCCACCAGCAGTGTAGGAGGGTTCCCCTTTCTCCACATCCTTGCCAACATTTGTTGTTGTTTGTGTTTTGGATGGTGGCCATCTTTACTGGTGTGAGGTGATATCTCATTGTGGTTTTAATTTGCACTTCTCTGATGATTAGCTATGTGGAGCATCTTTTCATGTGCCTGTTGGCCATCTGAATTTCTTCTTTGGAGAAGTGTCTGTTTAGCTCCTCTGCCCATTTTTTAATTGGCTTATTTGCTTTTTGTTTGTTGAGGTGTGTGACCTCTTTATATATTTTGGATGTCAACCCCTTATCGGATATGTCATTCATGAATATATTCTGTCATACTGTAGGATGTCTTTTTGTTCTACTGATGGTGTCCTTTGCTGTACAGAAGCTTTGCAGCTTGATATAGTCCCACTTGTTCATTTTTGCTTTTGTTTCCCTTACCCGGGGAGATATGTTCATGAAGAAGTTGCTCATGTTTATGTCCAAGAGATTTTTGCCTATGTTTTTCTCTAAGATTTTTATGGCTTCATGACTTACATTCAGGTCTTTGATCCATTTTGAATTTACTTTTGTGTATGGGGTTAGACAATTATCCAGTTTCATTCTCTTATGTGTAGCTGTCCAGTTTTGTCAACACCAGCTGTTGAAGAGGCTGTCATTTCCTCACTGTATATCCATGGCTCCTTTATTGTATATTAATTGACTGTATATGTTTAGGTTAATATCTGGACTCTCTGTTCTGTTCCACTGGTCTGTGGGTCTGTTCTTGTGCCAGTACCAAATTGTCTTGATTTCTGTGGCTTTGTAGTAGACCCTGAAGTTGGGAAGCGAGATCCCCCCCTGCTTTATTCTTCCTTCTCAGGATTGCTTTGGCTATTCGGGGTCTTTTGTGGTTCCATATGAATTTTAGAACTATTTGTTCCAGTTCATTGAAGAATGCTGTTGGTATTTTGATAGGGATTGCATTGAATCTGTAGATTGCTTTAGGTAGGATGGCCATTTTGACTATATTTATTCTTCCTCGTGAATAGCATTGGATGAATCATTTGTTAGTGTCCTCTTTAATTTCGCTTAGGAGTGTCTTGTAGTTTTCAGGGCACAGGTCTTTCACTTCCTTGGTTAGGTTTAGGAACTGGGTTTTAAAAACAAATAAATCAGATTATATCACTCTCCTGCTTAAAACTCTCCAGTGGCTTCCCACTCCTCACAGAAGATGACCTGCCGGCCCACAGCACAACCTAGGCCTGGCTTTCTCTCTGTCTCTCCCTGTCCCTCCCACCCCACCTATCTGTTGTGTGTTTGTCCTGGTCTCTGTCCTTGAATGTGTTACATTTGTTCTCCATAAGGGCCTTTACATTTGTATCCTCTCTGCTGGAAAGCAGTTTGCCCAGGATCCTTGTGGGCCTCCCTTCTTGTTGTGTGCCTCTCAGTTCAGATGCCACCTCTTCAGAGGGCCCTTGTGTGGTTGCCTACTGTCAATCGGTCCTCTCCCCACTCTGGGCTGTCACTGTTCTCACAGCCCCTCACTACCACCTAGCATGTTGTTCTCTTATTAATTTGTGTTCATCTGCCCACCCCCCTGTGTGTCTCTTTACCACGCTATCCCTCGCTCCCAGGACATCCTGGCTACACAAGCAGTTAGGACACTGGTGACTGACTGACTTGGCAAAAGAGCGGACCAGCAGCAGGGATGTCTGTATGGGGAGAGGCAAAGGCCACAGAAGGGATTATGCAGATGCTGTGAGGGGAGAGAGCGCCTGCTGGGTGGGTGGTGTTGGCCACCCCAGGCAGCCCTCTGAGACTTGGCTCAGGAGTCTGCCCCAAAGAACCCCGTGTCACCCTGGATGTGTGGCAGGCCTGGCCACTGGAGGCCGAGGTCCTGACCACAGGCAGATGCCTTCATCCATGCTTGGTTAGTGCCTCTTTTTCCAGTTTTTCAAATGGAAGTAACAGTGTTTTTATGTAAAAATGCTGGTTTTGTAAAATGCTGGTGACTGATTCAATTAAAAACCGCAGCAAACCCAAACCTAACCGAACCTGCAAAGTCAGATCATGCAGTTCATGGGCCACTCGCTTGATTTTCCTTCTGTCATTCTTCGGCAAGTGCTTAGTGACCCTCACTGAGTTCAGAACTTCAGATATGAAATGAACCCTGTTCCCAGGGGCTTCCTGATCCTTGGAGGGACAGATAAGCAGTCCAGTACAATGCCAATGATAAGGACCCTGATGAGGAGGGCACCTGGCCCACCCTGCTCATGGAGGGGGAGGAGGAGGAGATGGGCAGTTCCTTGGGGCTTTCACCAGGTGAGAGGTCCCAGGTGGCCCATTGTTGCCCTGTGCAAATCTGGGCTTCTCCCTGCCATCCCACGGTCCACCGCCCTACTGCTAAAGGCAATTGTACACCAGAGTGGGTATGTTTAGTTTCCAAGCCTTATCATTCCTGTGCCCTAGAATTCCATTAGAAACTACAGACACAATAGCCAAGCTTCTTAAGTTGGTCTTGCTTAGAAAATTGTACCAGGTAGGACTTCATTTCTCTGGGAGATGAGGTCCCTTACTTTAGGCTTTTGACTCTGCCCTGTACTGATTGTGCAGCTATGGGAGACTTAATTACTCCGTGCCTCATTTTTCTTGCCTTGTAAGTGGGTTTAATAATAGTTCTCTATCTTACTGGGCTGTTGTGTGAATCGAAGGACACTTAAGTAATTATTTCTTAGCTCTTAATAAATGGCCACTGATGCTCTTATTGAGTTGTCCCTGATTGTTTCACAGGATTCTCAGGTCCTTGTTTTCATTATTAACAAGATTATGCTTTTGTCCAATATCTAGGTGTTGTTAGGCAGGACTGTGGTACTTATTAGATCAAATGTGTCAGGTATACACAGAAGTAACTTGGCATCTGTCATTTTCCATTGCCTCCTTTCCTGGGTCCATGTTCTTCTCTTACCTGGGCAGTACAGGGACAGCAGGCTTCAGTTGTCTCAGAGGCCATCTCTCCTGTGATCTCCTGCATCCAAAGGCTCCGTCTCCCACCTCCGGACCTAGGCACTGTGACCACGCCATGGATGGAGTTTGGGGCCGGCGGGGGCTCAGAACTGCAGCCTGTGGGTGGAAATGGGGAAGGAAGCAGCATGAGCAGACACAAGCCTTCAGAATGAGACCATTTTCATGCAGCTCTTCCTGGTAATAAAAGGAAATGGGGGCTGCAGAGAGAACCTACGATATTTCAGCAGATGGTCTTGTAATAGAATGTTTCTTCAGAGTTTTCTGTGAGGCATCAGTGACTCTTAGAAAATGTGCGTTGAGGAATGAAGAAAACCGTGGCTGTGGGCACCCCCTGTCTGTGGTACAGTGAGTATAGCCTCCTCTTTCCGGGCACATTAGGTGGTCCTGGAACATGAGGAAGGTGATCCCAGAGATGTGGCCTCTCCTGACTTCGCAGTATACCTTAAGGTGCTGGGACTTGGTGCTGGGGTCAGCGATGCCTACAGTGTAGCTCTGAGCCTCCCAACTCTCCTGGGCATTGGCCTGGGTAGGGCCCCTCTGCTATCCATGAAGGAATGTCTGCTGTTGTGCATCCCCTGTCAAGCTGCGGCCCACCTCCTGAATGGTGTGGATCCCCGGGGCCTAAGCTGTAACTGTCTAAGGTGGTTTATGGCAGGGAGGCAGGGCTGGATTCTTTGGGGACAATTTCTCCTTCAGACCCAGAGCAGACCCCCCAGGCCTTCCCAGGGTCCCCGTAGCAGAGCAGGGCAGTGTCACAGCAAACTCTTATGTGGCCCTATGAGGAAACTGGGTTCAGAGGAGTCACACCCCCCTCCACTGTCTCATAGCAAATAATGGTTAAAGCTGGAATTTGAACCCAAGGCTCTAACCATCATAGTGTACTAGCTGGTGAAAGATTAGCACCCCTCCCCTCAAACCAGTGAACTTCCCAATGACATCATTCATTTTATTCTTTCAGCCGATATTTACTGTGAGGTGCTGAAGATAAAGCAGTAAACATAACATAGTCCCCAACCTCCAGGAATTTACAGTCTAGTTGGGGTACAAGCTGGTACCTAGACAAACACAATTTATCGTCTTAGAACGGATCTCTGTATACACATAAATAGATACACATCTCAAGTTGGCATCTGGCAATAGTTGACAGTTTATGTAATCATACCCATGTGCTAAATACCATATTATCTGTGTGAATATGTATAGATATGTATAGATGACACATATAAATACAAGGTGCAGAATTGCATCTGTCTTCACAAGATAGGTAGATATAGTTTCCCATTTTCAGGCCAGAAGACTGGAGAAATTGTATGCCCTCTGCCTTGCGTCCATCAGCTGGTCTTCTGTTGGCTCCTCTTTCCACCCCCAAGCCCAGCCTCCATGTAGGTCCTTGCTGTCATCTCTCACCTGGATTACTGCACTGGCCTTCTGACTCATCTCCTGACCTCAGGTCTTTTTTAAAATTTTCCTTAATATTTTGATAATTTCCTTTCAGTATAAATGGTTTCCTTTGTAATCCTATGTGTTTTTAACATCTTTATTGCTGTACATTTATATACTGTAAATCATTCATTTAAAACACACAATTGAATGATTGTTAGTATATTCATTTAGTTGTGCAACCATCCCCAGAATCTAAGTTTAGAACATTTATCACCCCAAAGAGAAATTCTGTACCCCTTATTAGTCAGTCTACATTCTCCACCCCACACCCCAGCTCTTGGGAACCCCTCACCTGCTTTCTGTCCCTGTGGATGTGCCTATTCTGAACATTTCCCATAAATGGAATTATATAATATGTGGCCTTTTGTGTCTGGCTTCCTTCATTTAGCATAATGTTTTCAAGGTTATCTATGTTGTTGTACGTATCAGCACTTCAATTATTTTTATGCGTGAATAATATTCTGTTGTGTGGCTATCCCACATTTTAAAAATCCGTCCATTAACTGACAGGCATTTAGAGCTGGATGTAGGGGAAAAAGGGGAGTGACTACTAATGGTCACAGAGTGTCTTTCTGGGGTGGTGAAGATGTTCTGGGATTAGACAGTGGAGGCGGATACACAACCTGGTGAATGTACTAAACACCCCTGAATTGTAGATTTTAAAAGGGTAAGTTTTATGGCATGGGAATAATATATCAATAGAAAAATCCAAAAGCATTTTTAACAGGAAGGTATCTGTGACAGTTACTGTAGATAGGCATTTGAGGAGGAGGACATCCAGATTAAATGAGGGAAAATAAACACTGCTAATGTGTTCTGTGTGAGAGGGAAGGTGACATAGCATCGCAGAGCACCTCAGCATCAGTTCAAGTGCAGAGATTATCTCAGATCATCTCCAAGTCCTATTTGTCTTTGAAATCTGCCTTTTTCCATGAAAAATCTCTTATCCATTATGGTTCTGGATGGGCATGTTTTCTTTTCTGGTTGAATGTTTAATAATAACACTTTTATTATAATGATAATCGTTCTTGGCTGCCACCTGTTTTTTTTAAACTACCATGTACCAGAAACTGCATTTAATGCTTTATATGTACAATCTCTTTTAACCTTACTACAACCTCATCAAATCTAGGTAGTCTTAATCTCTCCGTTGTGTACTTTAGGAAACTGAGGCTTAGGGAAGTTCCGACTGGACCAAGGTCTATAGGTAGGAGGTGGCAGATCTATTTTCAAATCCAGTTTTTTCTACTTCTAAAGCCTGCTCTCTTAAACTACTACTCTGTATCATCTTTTAGAATTAGAGTACATTATCATTAATCTAAAAGAGGTTTATGTGGAACATAATTTAGACCCATCATGGATCTTTCAGGGTCTTTGAGATGTCATTATAACCATCATTTATCTCTCTATAGGCCTGATCTAGTGCCTTGTTACTCAAAGTAACATTACCTGGGAGCCTGTTGGAAATGTGTAATCTTGGACTCATCCCAGACCTATAATTCAGAATCTGTATTTTACCAAAATCCTAGGTGATTCAAATATGCTTTAAATACTTGAGAAGCACTGTTATGATACATGGTCTTAGAGGCATCCAGTTTTTGATCGGCCAGTGATTTTACATTATCAAAACACAGTACAGAATGAGATGATTTAGTCCCCAAATACTGTGAGGTTGGTGAACTGTGAGTCAGGAAACCTGGGTTCATAGCCCAACATCTGCATGACCTGGAGCAAGTCTCTTTATCTGAGTCTTATTTTACTCACACATGAAATGAGAATAAAGCACTTAGGACTTAACTTCCTTCACAGATACTTCATTAGCTATGCCACACATTTTTTAACATGTAGAACTTCCATTCTTTTAATTTTAAAATTTCTGTTATTATTTTCTTTTAGCCTGTGAATTATTTAGGAAGGCATATTACCAAACCCATTTTTAACTTTTTCATTAATGATTTGTAATTTAATTATATTTTCATCAGAGAAGTTGTCTGTATGATAGTGATACACTGAAACTTTTTAATTTATTTTTGTGGATGTGACGTGACCTAAAAGAGTAATCGATTTTTACAAATATTCCACTTAACTCTAAAAAGAATGTAAATATTCAATTTTGGGAGGGAAGATTCTGGAAATAAGTTTATTAGATCAATCTTGTTAACTTTATTATTCAAATCTTCCGAATCCTTATTAACCTTTTCTCTGCATTCTTGGGGGAAAAGCATTCAATATTTCACCAATAAGTATGATAATCTGTAGGTTTTCTATATATATGCTCTTCGTCAAGTTAAATTTCCTTCTGTTACTAGGTTACTGAAAGTTTCTTTTCCATAAATGAGTGTTGTATTTTGTCACCTGCTTTTCCTGCA
The DNA here is from genome assembly GCA_032199065.1 of Smutsia gigantea. Classification (NCBI taxonomy): domain Eukaryota; kingdom Metazoa; phylum Chordata; class Mammalia; order Pholidota; family Manidae; genus Smutsia; species Smutsia gigantea. The sequence continues at coordinate 61,010 of JAVSCE010009263.1, forward strand.
TCTATTTGAACTGATCACATGATTTTTCTCCTTTTACTTGTTAATGTGGTATGTCCCTTGATTTTTATCTGCTGGTGCAACCTTGGACTCCTGGCACAAACCCCAGTTGATCATGGGGGTATTATCTTTTTTTTACATACTGATTGAATTGCTAATTTTTTTTTGTTATGGATTTTTACATCTCTTTTCTTGAGTGATATTGGTCTGTAAATTTATTTTCTTGTAATGCCCTTTCTGGCTTGCTATTATAATTATAATAGCCTCATGAAATGAGTTGGAAAGTGTTCCTTCCTATTTGCTGAAAGAATCTGCTTGGAAATGATACGATTTCTTCCTTAAATATTTGCTAGAACTAATCAGTAATGCCATCTGGCCAACGAAATTCTTTGGAGTAAGTTTTTTTTTTTTTTTGCTTGGTTTTAAGGAAATTTAGTATTTTAAACTTACAATAGGTGTACTGTTTTCAAATTTCTGTTACAGCATTTCTCACACTGTATTTATTGGTTATTTGGTTAAACTTGGACTGTGGGGTTTATACTTGTTAACACAGCTAGACATTTTTCATTTGTCATTCATTTTCTTCAAATTTTCAAGTACTTTCCCATGATAACCCCCCTCCCAATTTTATATTTATACATAAAAAACCAGTTGAAAGTGAAATTGTTCCATAGGTCACTGAGATAGCGTTTACTTTTTCAGCCTTTCAGACATTTTACGTTTCAGCTCTCAAAATTACATTTGATTCTTTTTAGTAGTTTCCATTTATCTCATTATGTGTGAATTTTCCTTTAAATCTTGAAATATTTTGGATAGCTATTGTAAAGTCCTCATCTGCCAATTCCATCATCACTATCATTACCAAGTCTCTTTTTAAGGGTGAATTTTCCTCCTGTTTAGGAGTCATGATTATTTGGTAATGTGTTTAATTTCTAAATATTTGAGGATTTTCTAGGTGTGTTCTGTTATTAATTTCTAATCTAATACTTTTGTGGTCATGGAAGATACTTCTGTGATTTCATCTACTTAAATTTCTTGTAGCGCAGCATATGGTCTATTCTTCGTGACTGTTCCATGAAGTCTATGACTCTTCTGTGTTCACTTAGAAAGAATGTGTGCTCTGCAGTTGTTAGATGGTAGTGTTCTATAAATGTCAATTAGTTTATGTTGGATGATAACGTTCATATCTTCCATGTTCTTGATTTTTTTTGTCTGGTTCTATCAGTATTTTGAGGGATGTTAAGCTCTTCAACTGTGGTTGTGGATTTGTTTTATATCTTCATTCTGTCAAATTCTTATGTATTTGAGAATTTTGTTATTAGGTGCATACACATTTATGGTTTGAATAATTATTTCTTTTATGATTATGAACTGCCCCTTTTTATATCTGGTAATATTTTTGTCTTGAATTCTCCTTTATCTGATATTAATATAGCTATACCAGCTTTCTTATACTTAGTGTTTGCATGATTTATCTTTTTCTCATTTTTGTAACTGTTTATGTCTTTATATTTAAAATGTATTTTTTTTTATCAGTAACATATAGTTAGGGTTTTGCCTTTTCGCTGGGAAGTATGGTAGGCAGGAGAATGGCCCCCCAAAGATGTCCACTTTGTAATCCCCAGAACCTACAAATACATTCCTAGACATGGTAAAAGGGACTTTGCAGATGTAACTAAGGATATGTAACGGGGTGTTTGTCTGGGGAAAGGAAATCCCAGGGCAAAATACCTCTAAAAACCAAAATCAGTCAAAGGGAGAAATAAAGTTTAAAACCCTTTTATAGCTTACAAAACTGCAGTCCAACCCATCTCCTCCTCTGCAGCAGCACCCAAACCCAGCCCTCCCCCTCACCTCTCAGGTACTGAAAAGCCCTCCTGGTCCAGGTAATGACCCATTGATATGGAGATAAACTTCTCTTCACCCCTGAGGAATGATGCAAATGCACTAAAGCCATACTTCTTTCCACCTCTAAACGCCTATTGATATGTGGATATACTAAAGCCAGGCGAGATATTCTGGAAATGTTACAATTTTACCCACATGGGGATATTATCCTGTATTATCCATTACCCAATGCAATCTCAAGTGTCCTTTTCAGGAGATGTGATGACAGTAGCAGAGGTCAGGATGATGTGAGGCCATGAACCAAGAAATGCAGGTAGCCTCTAGAAGCTGGAAAAGACAAGGAAATAAATTCTTGTGTAAAGCATTCAGAAGGATAACACCATGCCAACAACATATTTTAGCCAAATAAGACTCATCTGACACTTCTGTCTTCTAGAACTGTGGAAAAATAAGCACATACTGATTTTAGCCATTAAATTTTTGGTAATTTCTTACAACAACAATAGGAAACTAATACAGAGGGATAAATCTGTTTACATTTAATATGATTATTGATATGATTAGATTTAAATTTGTCATCTTGATATTTGACTTCCCTTTACTTCATCTGTTCTTTATTTGTCTGTTGCTACTTTCTTGCAGGTTTTCTTTTTTTTTAAAGAGAAGGTGGAGGTGAGACAATATATTTTAGAATGTTTTATCTCCTCTACTGACTTTTTATTTGTGCTCTTTTTTTGTTACTGTTTTAGTGGTTGCTCTAGAAATTACTTTTTTTTTAAACTTAATGACAGTCCATGTTCAAAAAATAGTCCATTACTTCAGGAATTATTGAAGAACTTTACAAAAGCATCCTGCTTGGGATTTTTCTGAGCTCCCTGGATCTGTTATTTGTTGTCTTTAATTAATTTTGGAAAATTCTTGTTTTTCATGATCTCTTCATTATTTTGCTCCATTTTTCTCTTCTCCTACTAGGACTCCAATTAAATGTATGCTGTATCATTTGATAATTGTCCTATAGATCTTGGGTGCCCTGCTTCATTTGATTTTTCATGCCTGTGTCTTTGTGTTTGAATTTGGATAATTTCTAATGACTTTTGTTTCCTACTTCATTGATTCTTTTGTCAGCTCTGTCCAGTCTGCTGATAAACCCATGCTTTCCTGTCATACAATGCTAGAAATTAATTTGCATATTGTTTTTAGCCACTAAGTTTTTGGTAATTTCTTACAATAGCAGTATTCATATCTAGCATTTCCATTTGTTTCTATTTCATAGGATTGGATAGTGTTGCTGAAAATGGTGGAGCAAGGATCTCTGAAAATCCTCTTTTCCAAAAAAGAACGAAAATGGTCACAGTCTATTTTTTTCAGAACTCTGAAAATTAACCAAAGCCTTGTATCAATCCAGGAATATTTGTTTAAAAAAAAACGATGAATCTTAGTAAAGAGACTGAGCTTTGTGGCATTTAAAATTTTCTTACTCCCATCCTCTCCCCCAACTAAGCAGTAACCTTGAAAACCAACAGCTGCAATCCTGGCAAAAATGAACAAACCCAGCAACCACTAGGAAAGGCAGAAAAATGATTGGAGTCCTTTGAAGCCCCCTTCCCAGATAATTGTCATTATTTTTTCCTATCTGGTGGTTCCCTTGAAGACCCTACTTTGCCTCTCTTTATTTGATGTGACCCAGAGGTTGCTCAATGGAAGTAGCCTTTTCACAGTGGATATTTGCCAAAAACAATCAGAGGCAATTGCTGAACATCATGGCTGCCTGAGGAGGTAGATAAGAGTTTGGGCAAACAAAAGGGTAACCCAAAGGCTTAAAAAGAAAAACCAGAGAGTAAGATGTCCACGGGAGGCTTTGAAAATCTCTGGCATATTGTTGGGAGTCTAGAAGACACCATTAGGTTTAGGGCTATGCACAAGGAGATCTCAAGATCCCACACTTAGACACATCATAACCAAACTGTCAAATGCCAGAGTCAAAGAGAGAATCTTGAAAGTAACCAGAAAAAAGCAACTCATCATGTAGAAGGGATTTTCAACAAGACTGACATCTGATTTCTTATCACAAATTATGGAGACCAGATAGTGTTCATCTCTTCATACATGGTATCTACCCTTTTCTAGTAGATTCTTTAATATTTTAATCATAGTTGTTTTAAAGTCCCTCTGTATTAATTAATTCTAATACCTGGGCCATTGTTGCATCTGGTTCTATTGAGTATTTAGAAAATAATGAGCAGGTCATTATTTTCTTGTGTGTGTGTTTATTTTTAAATTTTTGATTGAATACTCAACCTTTTGTATAAACAAAACAAAACAAGACACTGCTTTGTTTAAGTCCAGGGAAAGGTTTTCTTTTGTTCTGTAAGATCACTAGTATTGGGGGTTAAGTCTCTTGTAAGTAGCATATAGTTGGATTTTCTTTTTCTTTCTTTTATCCAAAGTGATAATCTTTCTACTTTAAGGGTGAGATTAATTGGTTCACATTTTGTATTAGTTATCTATTGCTAAATAAGAAATTACAAAACACAGTGTTTAAACACTGAACATTTATTACCTAAGAATTTCTGTGAGGTGTAGCTTACCTGGGTGCCTCTGCCATGGTCTCCCACAGTGCTGCAGTCGAGGTGCTGGGCTGCTTTCTCACCTGAGGGCTCAATTCAGGGAGGCTGTGCTTGCAAGCTCCCTCATGTAACTGCTGGCAAGATTTAATTCCTCACTGGCTGTTGGCTGGGGGCCTCCCTCAGTTTCTAACCATGTGGCTGTCTCCATAGGGCAGCTTGCAACATGGAAGCTGCTTCATCAGTGTGAGTGAGGGAAAAAGTATGACCAAGACAGAAATCACTATCTTTAGCAAGATTCTGTTTGTTAGAAGTTTGTCACTTGGTGCAGCCCACCCTCAGTGGGAGGACATCACACAAAGGTGTAAGTACCAGGACGTGGGATCATTGAAGACCATCTTAGAAGCTGTTTACCATGTTTTCATTGTGATAACTGACTTATACTTATTCCTCTAATGTTATTTGGTATTTTCTGCTTGTATCCTCTTCTTCCCCTCCCTCATATTCCTCCAGCCCCCATCTTTTTCCTTTTCCCCATATCTTGCTCCCACCCTCCACCTCATCTTCACCTTAACTGTCTCCCGTTCTCTCCCTCTAAGTTGCCTTCTGCTCCAACATCTGTTCCTCCTTCTTCCTCTCTTGTCGCTCCCTTGTCTTCCTTCTGCACCTCCTCTTCCTCAGCCATCCCTTCCATGCTATTCTGCTGAAATAGCCAGTGGATACATGCTGGAGTCTGTCAGTCACTCTTCCTTCCTTTTTCCTTTCTCTTTCATACTTTTAATCTTTGTCTTCCATTGCAACATTCTAGACCATATCTCTGTCCTACATTCCAACTTGCTCATTTCTCCTTACCCATTTTATTTTTTTATTTTGAAGAAATTTAGATGTATAGTACTTACCTCTTTGGGGGTCTGCCTGTTTCAGGTTCATAATTCCTTTTTAATAAATCAGAAGTTCATTTATCTTTTTGAGCACCTTAAACACACATTTTAAAAATCCTCTGTTACTTGGAAATTTGAACGGCCGCTGAATATTTGATGTTAACAAATTAATTTTTTTCAGTATGCAATGTTACTATGGTTCTGTTGAGGAAAATGAAAGTCCTTATCTTTCAAAATAATATGTTGACATATATATACAGATGAAATAATGAGCTGTAAGAAACCTGGGGGTAGGGAGGGGGAGGGAGATAGAGGTGAAACAAGATTTCTTTAGTTGAAGCTTAGTGATAGCTATCTGGCAGTTTACTGTATTATTCTGTCTTGTGTTTAAATTTTTCCATAGTAAAGTTTTTTTTCCTCATCAATAACCTTTTTATTGGTTATGTGCTGAAATTATAATATTTTGAATGTTTTGGGTTAAGTAAAATAATAAAATTTCAGCCATTACTCTTTTTTTTTGGTATCATTAATCTACAATTAAATGTGCAACATTATCATTACTAGACTCCCCCCATCGTCAAGTCCCCACGACATACCCCGTTATAGTCACTGTCCATTGGAGTAGTGAGATGCTATAGAATCACTATGTGTCTTCTCTGTGTTGTACAGCCCTCCCCGTACCCCTCCCAACATTATGTCTGGTAATCGTAGTGCCCCTTTTCCCCCTTGTCCCTCCCTTCCCACCTATCCTCCCCAGTCCCTTTCCCTTTGGTAACTGTTAGTCCATTCTTGGGTTCTGTGAGCCTGCTGCTGTTTTGTTCCTTCAGTTTTTTTCTTTGTTCTTATACTCCACATATGAGTGAAATCATTTGATACTTGTCTTTTTCCACCTGGCTTATTTCACTGAGCATAATACCCTGTAGCTCCATCCATGTTGTTGCAAATGGTAGGATTTGTTTTCTTCTTATGGCTTAATATATTCCATTGAGTATATGAACTGATGAACACTTAGGTTGTTTCCATTTCTTGTCTATTGTAAATAGTGCTGTGATAAACATAGGGGTGCATATGTCTTTTTCAAACTGGGCTGCTTCATTCTTAGGGTAAATTCTAAGAGTGGAATTCCTGGGTCAAATGGTATTTCTATTTTGAGTTTTTTGAGGAACCTCCATACTGCTTTCCACAATGGTTGAACTAATTTGCATTCCCACCAGCAGTGTAGGAGGGTTTCCTTTTCTCCACATCCTCACCAACATTTGTTGTTGTTTGTGTTTTGGATGGTGGCCATCCTTACTGGTGTGAGGTGATATCTCATTGTGGATTTAATTTGCATTTCTCTGATGATTAGTGATGTGGAGCATCTTCTCATATGCCTGTTGGCCATCTGAATTTCTTCTTTGGAGAAGTGTCTGTTCAGATCCTCTGCCCATTTTTTAATCGGATTATTTGCTTTTTGTTTGTTAAGGTGCATGAGCTCTTTATATATTTTAGATGTCAATCCTTTATCGGATATGTCATTTATGAATATATTCTCCCATACTGTGAGATGCCTTTTTGTTCTATTGATGGTGTCCTTTGCTGTACAGAATTTTTCAGCTTGATATACTCCCACTTGTTCGTTTTTGCTTTTGTCCCTTGCCTGGGGAGATACGTTCATGAAGAAGTTGCTCATGTTTATGTCCAAGAGAATTTTGCCTATGTTTTTTTCTAAGATTTTTATGGCTTCATGACTTACATTCAGGTCTTTGATCCATTTTGAATTTACTTTTGTGTATGGGGTTAGACAGTAATCCAGTTTCATTCTCTTATGTGTAACGGTCCCATTTTGCCAACACCAGCTGTTGAAGAGGCTGTCATTTCCCCATTGTATATCCATGGCTCCTTTATCATATACTAATTGACCGTATATGTTTGGGTTAATATCTGGACTCTCTATACTGTTCCACTGGTCTGTGGGTCTGTTCTTGTGCCAGTAACAAATAGTCTTGATTACTGTGGCTTTGTAGTAGAGCTTGAAGTTAGGAAGCGAGATCCCCCCTGCTTTATTCTTCCTTCTCAGGATTGCTTTGCCTAATCGGGGTCTTTTGTGGTTCCATATGAATTTTAGAACTATTTGTTCCAGTTCGTTGAAGAATGCTGTTGGTATTTTGATAGGGATTGCATTGAATCTGTAGATTGGTTTAGGTAGGATGGCCATTTTGACTATATTTATTCTTCCTCGCAAAGAGCATGGGATGAATTTCCATTTGTTAGTGTCCTCTTTAATTTCTCTTAGGAGTGTCTTGTAGTTTTCAGGGTATAGGTCTTTCACTTCCTTGGTTAGGTTTGTTCCTAGGTATTTTATTCTTTTTGATGGAATTGTGAAAGGAATTGTTTTCTTGATTTCTTTTTCTGTTACCTCATCGTTAGGGTATAGGAAAGCAACAGATTTCTGTGTGTTAATTTTGTTTCCTGCAACTTTGCTGAATTCAGATATTAGTTCTAGTAGTTTTGGAGTGGTTTCTTTAGTGTTTTTTATGTACAATATCATGTCATCTGCAAATAGTGACACTTTGACTTCTTCTTTACCAATCTGGATGCCTTGTATTTCTTTGTTTTGTCTGATTGCCATGGCAAGGACCTCCAGTACTATGTTGAATAACAGTGGGGAGAGTGGGCAACCTTGTCTTGTTCCCAATCTTAGAGGAAAAGCTTTCAGCTTCTCCCTGTTAAGTATGATGTTAGCTGTGTGTTTGTCATATATGGCCTTTATTATGTTGAGGTACTTGCCGTCTATACCCATTTTGTTAAGAGTTTTTATCATGAATGGATGTTGAATTTTGTCGAATGCTTTTTCAGCATCTATGGAGATGATCCTGTGGTTTTTGTCCTTCTTTTTGTTAATGTTGTGGATGATGTTGATGGATTTTCGAATGTTGTACCATCCTTGCATCCCTGGGATGAATCCCACTTGATCATGGTGTATGATCCTCTTGATGTATTTTTGAATTCGGTTTGCTAATATTTTGTTGAGTGTTTTTACATCTGTGTTCATCAGGGATATTGGTGTGTAATTTTCTTTTTTAGTGGGGTCTTTGCCTGGTTTTGGTATTAGAGTGATGCTGGCTTCATAGAATGAGTTTGGAAGTATTCCCTCCTCTTCTATTTTTTGGAAAACTTTAAGGAGAATGGGTATTATGTCTTCTCTATATGTCTGATAAAATTCAGTGGTGAATCCATCTGGCCCGGCGGTTTTGTTCTTGCATAGTTTTTTATTTACTGATTCAATTTTGTTGCTGGTAATTGTCTGTTTAGATTTTCTGTTTCTTCCTTGGTCAGTCTTGGAAGGTTGTACTCTTCTAGGAAGTTGTCCATTTCTTCTAGGTTTTCCAGCTTGTTAGCATATAGATTTTCATAGTATTCTCTAATAATTCTTTTATTTCTGTGGGGTCTCTCATGATTTTTCCTTTCTCATTTCTGATTCTTTTTATGTGTGTAGATTCTCTTTTTCTCTTAATAAGTCTGGCTAGGGGTTTATCTATTTTGTTTATTTTTTCAAAGAACCCGCTCTCGGTTTCATTGATTTTTTTCTATTGTTTTATTCTTCTCAATTTTATTTATTTCTTCTCTGATCTTTTATTATGTCCCTCCTTTGGTGATTTTCGGCCTCATTTTGTTCTTCTTTTTTCAATTTCAATAATTGTGTCTTTAGACTATTCATTTGGGATTATTACTCCTTCTTAAATAGGCCTGGATTGCACTCTACTTTCCTCTTAGAACTGCCTTTGCTGTGTCCCACAGAAGTTGCAGCTTTGTGTTGTTGTTGTCATTTGTCTCCATATATTGCTTGATCACTGTTTTTTTTAAATATACTTTATTTTATTATCATTAATTTACAATTACATGTGCAATATTACGATTATTAAACTACCCCTTCATCAGGTCCCCCCCACCAACCCCATTACAGTCACTGTCCATCAGCGTAGTGAGATGCTATAGAATCACTACTTGTCTTCTCTGAGTTGTACTGCCCTCCCCGTGCCCCCAACATTACACCTGCTAATCGTAATGCCCCTTTTTCCCTCTTATCCCTCCCTTCCCGCCCATTTTCCCAAGTCCCTTTCCCTTTGGTAACTATTAGTCCATTCTTGGGTTCTGTGAGTCTGCTGCTG
>JAVSCE010009265.1:600000-893774 GCA_032199065.1 Smutsia gigantea
TTTAAGATCGGGAACACGACAAGGATGCCAACTCTCCCCACTTGTATTCAACATAGTTCTGGAGGTCCTAGCCACAGCAATCAGACAACACAAAGAAATGAAATGCATCCAGTTTGATAAGGAATAAGTCAAACTGTCCCTGTTTGAAGATGACATGATATTGTATATAAAAAAACACTGAAAAATCCACTCGAAAACTACTAGATCTGATATCTGAATTCAGCAAAGTTGCTGTATACAAAATTAATACACAGAAATCTGTGGCATTCCTATACACTAATGATGAACTAGCAGAAAAAGAGATCAGGAAAACAATTCCATTCATAATTGCATAAAAAGGAATAAAACACCAAGGATTTAAACCAAACCAAGGAAGTGAGAGACCTATACTCTGAAAACCACAAGACACTCTTGAGAGAAATTAAAGAAGATACCAATAAATGGAAACACATCCTGGGCTCATGGATGAGACAGATACATGAAAGAGAATAAAACTGGATTATTGTCTAATCCCATACACAAAAATAACCTCAAAATGGATCAAAGACCTAAATGTAAGTCATGAAATCATAAAATTCTTACAAAAAAAATAGGCAAAAATCTCTTGGACGTAAACATGAGCAACTTCTTCATGAACATATCTCCCCAGGCAAGAGAAACAAAAGCAAAAATGAACAAGTGGGAATATATCAAACTAAAAAGCTTCTGTACAGCAAAGGACACTATCAGTACAACAAAAGACATATTACAGTATGGAGGAATATATTCATAAATGACATGTCCAATATGGGGTTGATATCTAAATTATATAAAGAGCTCACACACCTCAACAAACATAAAGCAAATAATCCAATTAAGAAATGGGCAGAGGACATGAATAGACACTTCTCCAAAGAAGAAATTCAGATGGCCAACAGGCACATGAAAAGATGCTCCACATAACTAATAATCAGAGAAATGCAAATTAAACAACAATGAGATATCACCTAACACCAGTGAGGATGGCCAACATCCAAAAGACAAACAACAACAAATGTTGGCAAAGATGTGGAGAAAGGGGAACCCTCCTACACTGCTGGTGGGAATGTATAATAGTTCAACCATTGTGGAAAGCAGTATGGAGGTTCCCCAAAAAACTCAAAATACAAATACCATTTGACCCAGGAATTCCACTCCTACGAATTTACCCTAAGAATGTAGGAGCCTGAAAATCCATCAACATCATCCACCACATCAATAAAAAGAAGAACAAAAACCACATGATCATCTCCATAGATGCTGAAAAAGCATTTGACAAAATTCAGCATCCATTCATGATTAAAACTCTCAACAAAATGGGTATAGAGGGCAAGTACCTCAACATCATAAAGGCCATATATGACAAACCCACAGCTAACATCATACTTAATGGCGAGAAGCTGAAAGCTTATCATCTAAGATAGGGAACAAGACAGGGATGCCCACTCTCTCCACTGTTATTCAACATAGTACTGGAGGTCCTAGCCACAGCAATCAGACAAAACAAAGACATACAAGGCATCCAGATTGGTAAAAAAGAAGTCAAATTGTCACTATTTGCAGATGACATGATATTGTATATAAAAAACCCTAAAGACTCCACTCCAAAACTACTAGAACTAATATCTGAATTCAGCAAAGTTGCAGGATACAAAATTGACACACAGAAATGTGTTGCTTTCCTATACACTAATGATAAACTAACAGAAAGAGAAATCAGAAAAACAATTCCATTCACAATTGCATCAAAAAGAATAAAATACCTAGGAATAAACTTAACAAACGAAGTGAAAGACCTGTACCCTGAAAACTACACGACATTCCTAAGAGAAATTAAAGAGGACACTAACAAATGGAAATGCATCCCATGCTCTTGGCTAGGAAGAATAAACATTGTCAAAATGGCTATACTACCCAAAGCAATCTACAGATTCAACACAATCCCTATCAAACTAGCAACAGCTTTCTTCAATGAACTCGAACAAATAATTCTAAAATTCATATGGAACCACAAAAGACCCCGAATAGCCAAAGCAATTCTGAGAAGGAGGAATAAAAGAGGGGGAATTATGCTCCCTGACTTCAAGCTCTACTACAACGCCACAGTAATCAAGACAATTTGGTATTGGCACAAAAACAGACCCACAGATCAGTGGAATAGAATAGAAAATCCAAACATCAACCCAAACACATACAGTCAATTAATATTTGATAAGGGAGCCTTGGATATACATTGAGGAGATGACGGCCTCTTCAGCAGCTGGTGTTGGAAAAACTGGACAGCTACATGTAAGAGAATAAAATTGGACTACTGTCTAACCCCATACACAAAGGTAAACTCAAGGTGGATCAAAGACCTGAATGTAAGTCATGAAAGTATAAAACTCTTAGAAAAAAATATAGGCAAAAAGCTCTTGGACATAAACATGAGCAACTTCTTCATGAACATATCTCCCCAGGCAAGGGAAACAAAAGCAAAAATGAACAAGTGGGACTATATCAAGCTGAAAACCTTCTGTACAGCAAAGGACACCATCAGTAGAACAAAAAGACATCCCACAGTATGGGAGAATATATTCATAAAAAACGTATCTGATAAAGGGTTGACATCAAAAATATATAAAGAACTCATGCACCTTAACAAACAGAAAGCAAATAATCCAATTAAGAAATGGGCAGAGGACATGAATAGACACTTCTCCAAAGAAGAAATTCAGATGGCCAACAGGCACATGAAAAGATGCTTCACATCACTAATCATCAGAGAAATGCAGATTAAAACCACAATGAGATATCACCTCACACCAGTGAGGATGGCCAACATCCAAAACACAAACAACAACAAATGTTGGCGAGGATGTGGAGAAAAGGGAACCCTCCTACAGTGCTGGTGGGACTGCAAATTAGTTCAACCATTGTGGAAAGCAGTATGGAGGTTCCTCAAAAAACTCAAAATAGAAATACCATTTGACCCAAGAATTCCACTCCTAGGAATTTACCCTAAGAATGCAGCAGCCCAGTTTGAAAAAGACAGATGCACCCCTATGTTTATCACAACACTATTTACAATAGCCAAGAAATGGAAGCAACCTAAGTGTCCATCAATAGATGAATGGATAAAGAAGATGTGGTCCATATATACAATGGAATATTATTCAGCCATAAGAAGAAAACAAATCCTACCATTTGCAACAACATGGATGGAGCTAGAGTGTATTATGCTCAGTGAAATAAGTCAAGCTGAAAAAGACAAACACCAAATGATTTCACTCATATGTGGAGTATAAGAACTAAAGAAAAAAAAACTGAAGGAACAAAACAGCAGGAGACTCACAGAACCGGAGAACGGACAAATAGTTACCAAAGGGAAAGGGACTGGGGAAGATGGGTGGGAAGGGAGGGGTAAAGGGCAAGAAGGGATATTACGATTAGCAGGTGCAATGTTCGGGGGGCACGGGGAGGGCTGTACAACCCAGAGAGGACAAGTAGTGACTCTATGGCATCTCACTAAGCTGATGGACAGTGACTGCAATGGGGTTGGGGGGGGGAACCTGATGAAGGGGGTAGTGTAATCACCATAATATTACTCATTTAATTGTAGATTAATGACATCAAACTAAACTAAAAAAAAAAACGAATGTAGGAGCCCAGCTTGAAAAAGACATATGCACCCCTATGTTTATTGCAGCACTATTTACAATAGCTAAGAAATAGAAACAACCTAAGTGTCCATCAGTAGATGAATGGATAAAGGAGATGTGGTACATATACACAATGGAATATTATTCAGACATATGAAGAAAACAAATCCCACAACAATGTGGATGGAACTAGAGGGTATTATGCTCAGTGAAATAAGCCAGGCGGAGAAAGACAAGTATCAAATGATTTCACTCATCTGTAGAGAATAAGAACAAAGAAAAAATTGAAACAACAAAACAGCAGCAGATTTACAGAACCCAAGAATGGACTAACAGTTACCAAAGGGATAGCGACTGGGGAGGATGGGAGGGAACGGAGGGATAAGGCAGAAAGAGGGCCTTTATGATTAGTATGTATAATGTAGGGAGGGGGGACACCGGGAAGGCAGTATAACACAGAGAAGACAAGTAGTGTTCTACAGCATCTTACTACGCTGATGGACAGTGACTGTAATGGCATATGTGTTGGGGATTTGATAATAGGGGGAGTCTAGTAACCATAGTGCTGTTCATGTAATTGTACATTATTGATAGCAAAATAAAATTAAAAAAAAGAAACATCAAAAAAAAAAAAACCACATTCACACACACAGAGAGAAAAGTGCTGTTAGGTTCCATTTAGTAATTTCCTATTAAATAAATATTGAATATGTTAAAAAATATTTTTACCACTCTCACCATTTTTATTCAACATAGTAGTACAAGTCCTAGTAAGAGGAATTAGGGAGGGAAAATAAATAAGTGGAATCCATTTTGAAAAAAAAAAAAGTAAAATCATCACTATTTGTGGACAACATGGTATATAGAAAACCGTAAAGACTCTATGACAAACTGTTAGATTTAACCAACAAATTCAGTAAAACTGCAGGGTACACAAACAATTTACAAAAATATGTTGCATTTTTATGCACTTAGAAGAAGTTATTGGAGAGAAAAATTAAGAAAACAGTCCAATTAAAATTACATCAAAATAATAAAATACTTAGGAATAAATTTAACCAGGAAGGTAGAAGACTGTGCTCTGAAAACTGTAAAACATTGATGAAAGAAATTAAAGATGACACAAATGAAAGGAAAGACATTCCATGCTCATGGATTGGAAAAATTAATATTGTTAAAATAGTCACATTAACCAAAGCAATTCAAAGATTCTATGATATCTCTAAGTAATAATATAATGAAATTCCTAAATAATTAAATAAAATTGAATATTGTAATCATAAAATTTGTATGGAACCATAAAAAACACTGACTGAATAGTTAAAGCAATATTAAGAAATAAGAACAAAGCATGAAATCATGCTCTCTAATTTCAAACTATACTACAAAGTTATAGTAGTGAAAAGAGTATAGTATTGGCAAAAAATTGACACATAGGTCAATGGAACCAAATAGAGAACCAAGTAATAATTCCTATGCTTATGCAGTTGGTTAACGTATGATACAGAAGTCAAGAATATACAATGGAGAAAATTTCTTCAATAAATGATGTTGGGGAAAATGGAAAGCTACATGCAAAAGAATGAAATTGGACCACTTAACTTTCATCATATACAAAAATAAACTCAAAATTAATTAAAGGCCTAAAGGTAAAACCTGAAACTATAAAACCACTAGAAGAAGAAAAGAGCAGTAAACTCTTGGACATTGGTCCTAACAATAGCTTTCTTTTTTGGATCTGGGTCCTCAGGCAAGAGAAACAAAAGCAAAAATAAACATCTGGGACTACTTTAAAGTAAAAAGTTTTAGCACAGCAAAGAAGTCATCAAACAATAAAAGGAAACCTACCAAATGGGAGAAGATATTTGCAAATAATATATCCAACAAGGGGTAAATATCCAAAATATATAAAGAACTCAAGGAACTCAGTTCCGGAAGATGGTGGCATGAGCAGGGCGGCGGAAATCTCCTCCCAAAACCATATATATCTATGAAAATACAGCAAATACAACTATTCCTAAAAGGGAGACTAGAATATACAGGGCAGCGCACAGCCTGCATCTACACCTGAGAGGACTCGGCACCCTGCAAGGCGGGTAAGACATGGAGCTGCTTCCTGGCAGGACCCGAACACTCCCCCACCCCAGCGCACCGGCGGGAGGAGAGGGTTCAGAGCAGGGAGTGGAAGCACAGGCCAGCCAAATAACCAGTCCTGGTGATTTGCGCCAGGAGCACTGACAAACGCACGGTGTATTGAATACTGGAGAAGCAGAAGGTGCAGGTTTTGAGCTGGGAACATGCCCGGGTCCTTGCAGCAGGCTCCCCGGGACAAAAGAAAAGTCTGTGCGTTTTTGGCGGTCATAAAGAGGAAGGGGCCCAACAGAGGAACACGATCAACCCAGCACACTCAGCCCAGAAGGCTGGGAGTCCTGACGAATTTCGGACCCCTTGGCTGGCGACTGGGAAAACTTAGCCGCACTGAGACTTCACACAGAGAACAACAGCCTCCCATGTGTTCCTGCCCTGAACAGAGAGAGCTGCAAACAGCCCTCCGGAGCTGCGAGGCTGTGGTAGCAGAATAGTGGAGCAACAGCGCCACCTATAGCATCATTACAGAATCTACTCCCGGTGGGAGTTTTTTTCTTTCCTTGCTTTCTTTCTTTTTTTCTCTTTTCTTTCTCTTCCTTCTTTTTTTTTTCTTTCTAAAGTCTTAAAGAGCCCAGCTGAAATATGTGGCACCTACAAGCGACCACTTCTATCACCATGAAAAGACAGAGGAATATGGTACAGACAAAGCTCACCCAGACTCAGACAACACCTGAGACGGAGCCTGAAGGGATGGAAATGCACACTCTTCCGGAAAAGAATTCAGAATACAAGTCATAACCATGCTGATGGATCTACAGAGAAATATGCAAGAGCTGAGGGAGGAAGTGAGGGAAGTCTGGAAAGACAATGAAGATGAGACAAGCCATCGACAGGCTTAGAAGCAGACTGGACGAGATGCAAGAGACTGTAAATGAAATAGAAATCAGAGAACAGGAATACAGAGCAGCTGAGGCAGAGAGAGGTAAAAGGATCTCTAGGAATGAAAGAATATTAAGAGAACTGTGTGACCAATGCAAACGGAACAATATTCACATTATAGGAGTACCAGAGGAATAAGAGAGAAAAAAAGAGACAGAAAGTGTCTTTGAAGAAATAATTGCTGAAAACGTTCCCATGATGGGGAAGGAAATAGTCTCGCAGTTCACCGAAGCCCCAGATCTCCCAACACAAGAGACCCAAGGATAACAAAACCAAGACACATAATAAATAAAATGGCAAAGAACAAAGATAAGGACAGAGTATTAAAGGCAGCTAGAGAGAGAAAAAAGATGACCTAAAAAGGAAAATCCATCAGACTATCATCAGAGTTCTTGGCAGAGACCTTACAGGCCAGAAGAGAATGGCATGATATATTTAATGAAATGAAAAAGGAGGGCCTTGAACCAAGAATATTGTATCCAGCACAATTATCATTTAAATACGACGAAGGGATTAAACAATTTCCAGACAAGCAAAAGCTGAGAGAATTTGACTCCCATAAACAAACTCTACAGGACATCTTGAAGGAACTGCTCTAGAGGGAAGCACCCCTAAGGCTAAAAATATGACACCAGAGAAAATGAGATCATACCACAGAAAGCCGACCATCCAAATACTAACTAAAGTCAAAGAATAAAACACCTAGTATATAAAGAATGGAGGACAAAGAATAAGAAGGGAGAGAAATAAAAAAACATCAGACTGTGTTTACAATAACTTAACAAGAAAGTAAAGTTAGATTGATAGATAGTAAAGAAGCAACCCTTGAACCTTTGGTAACCACAAATCTAATGCCAGCAATGGCAATAAGTACATATCTATTAATAAACACCATAAATGTAAATAGACTGAATGCAACAATCAAAAGACACAGAGTAAGAGAAAGTATAAAACAGCAATACACATCTATATGCTGCCTACAAGAAACTCATATCAAACCCAAAGATATACACACACTAAATGCGAAGGGATGACAAAAGATATTTTATGCAAACAACAAGGAGAAAAAACAGGTGTTGCAGTACTTGTAACACAAAAAATAGACTTCAAAACAAAGAAAGAAGCAAGAGATAAAGAAGGACATTACACGAGAAATCAGAAGAAAAATTCCATTCACAATTGCATCAAAAAGAATAAAATACCTAGGAATAAACCTAACGAAGGAAGTGACAGACCTGTACTCTGAAAACTACAAGACACTCCTAAAAGAAATTAAAGAGGACACTAACAAATGGAAACTCATCCCATGCTCTTGGCTAGGAAGAATAAATATTGTCAAAATGGCTATACTACCTAAAGCAATCTACAGATTCAATGCAATCCCTATCAAACTACCAACAGCTTTCTACAATGAACTGGAACAAATAATTCTAAAATTCATATGGAACCACAAAAGACCCCGAATAGCCAAAGCAATCCTGAGAAGGAGGAATAAAACAGGCGAAATTACACTCCCTGATTTCAAGCTCTACTACAAAGCCACAGTAAGCAAGACAATTTGGTATTGGCACAAAAACAGACCCACAGACCAGTGGAACAGAATAGAAAATCCAAACATTAACCCAAACATATACAGTCAATTAATATTTGATAAAAGTGCCTTGGATATACAATGGGGAGATGACAGCCTCTTCAGCAGCTGGTGTTGGAAAAACTGGACAGCTACATGTAAGAGAATGAAACTGGACTACTGTCTAGCCCCATACACAAAGGTAAACTCAAGGTGGATCAAAGACTTGAATGTAAGTCATGAAACCATAAAACTCTTAGAAAAAAACATAGGCAAAAATCTCTTGGACATAAACATGAGCGACTTCTTCATGAACATATCTCCCCGGCAAGGGAAACAAAAGCAAAAATGAACAAGTGGGACTATATCAAGCTGAAAAGCTTCTGTACAGCAAAGGACACCATCAGTAGAACAAAAAGACATCCTACAGTATGGGAGAATATATTCATAAAAAACGTATCTGATAAAGGGTTGACATCCAAAATATATAAAGAACTCATGCACCTTAACAAACAGAAAGCAAATAATCCAATTAAGAAATGGGCAGAGGACATGAATAGACACTTCTCCAAGAAGAAATTCAGATGGCCAACAGGCACATGAAAAGATGCTCCACATCGCTAATCATCAGAGAAATGCAGATTAAAACCACAATGAGATATCACCTCACACCAGTGAGGATGGCCAACATCCAAAACACAAACAACAACAAATGTTGGCGAGGATGTGGAGAAAAGGGAACCCTCCTACACTGCTGGTGGGACTGCAAATTAGTTCAACCATTGTGGAAAGCAGTATGGAGGTTCCTCAAAAAACTCAAAATAGAAATACCATTTGACCCAGGAATTCCACTCCTAGGAATTTACCCTAAGAATGCAGCAGCCCAATTTGAAAAGGACAGATGCACCCCTATGTTTATTGCAGCACTATTTACAATAGCCAAGAAATGGAAGCAACCTAAGTGTCCATCAGTAGATGAATGGATAAAGAAGATGTGGTACATATACACAATGGAATATTATTCAGCCATAAGAAGAAAACAAATCCTACCATTGCAACAACATGGATGGAGCTAGAGGGTATTATGCTCAGTGAAATAAGCCAAGCCGAAAAAGACAAGTATCAAATGATTTCACTCATATGTGGAGTATAAGAACAAAGAAAAAAACTGAAGGAACAAAACAGCAGCAGACTCACAGAACCCAAGAACGGACTAATAGTTACCAAAGGGAAAGGGACTGGGGAAAATGGGCGGGAAGGGAGGGATAAGAGGGAAAAAGGGGCATTACGATTAGCAGATGTAATGTTGGGGGGGCACGGGGAGGGCAGTACAACTCAGAGAAGACAAGTAGTGATTCTATAGCATCTCACTATGCTGATGGACAGTGACTGTAATGGGGTTGGTGGGGGGGACCTGATGGGGGGTAGTTTAATAATCGTAATATTGCACATGTAATTGTAAATTAATGATAATAAAATAAATAATATTAAAAAAAAAAAGAAAGACGATTTGACCCAGGAATTCCACTCCTAGGAATTTACCCTAAGAATGCAGAAGCCCAGTTTGAAAAAGACAGATGCACTCCTATGTTTATCACAGCACTATTTACAACAGCTAAGAAATGGAAGCAGCCTAAGTGTCCATCAGTAGATGAATGGATAAAGAAGAAGTGGTACATATACACAATGGAATATTATACAGCCATAAGAAGAAAACAAATCCTACCATTTGCATGCATGGAGCTAGAGTGTATTATGCTCAGTGAAATAAGCCAAGCCGAAAAAGACAAGTACCAAATGATTTCACTCATATGTGGAGTATAAGAACTGAGAAAAAAACTGAAGGAAAAACAGCAGCAGACTCACAGAACCCAAGAACCGACTAATAGTTAACAAAGGGAAAGGGACTGGGGAGGTTGGGTGGGAAGGGAGGGACAAGGGGGAAAAAGGGGCATTACGATTAGCAGATGTAATGTTAGGGGGGCACAGGGAGGGCTCTACAACCCAGAGAAGACAAGTAGTGACTCTATAGCATCTCACTATGCTGATGGACAGTGACTGTAATGGGGTTGGTGGGGGGGACCTGATGTAGGGGGTAGTGTAATCACCATAATATTGCTCATTTAATTGTAGATTAATGATATCAAAATAAACTTAAAAAAAAAGAATGACATTACATAGTGATAAAGGGGTCAAACTGACAAGAGGACATAACCATTATAAACATATATGCACCCAACACGGGAGCACCGGCATATGTGAAACAAATACTAAGAGAATTAAAGGAGGAAATAGACAATAATGCATTCATTTTAGGTGACTTCAACACACCACTCACTCCAAAGGACAGATCAACCACACAGAAAATACGTAAACACACAGAGGCACTGAACAACACACTAGAACAGATGGACCTAACAGACATCTACAGAACTCTACACCCAAAAGCAACAGGACATACATTCTTCTCAAGTGCACATGGAACATTTTCCAGAATAGACCACATACTAGGCCAAAAAAAGAACCTCAGTAAAGTCAAAAATATTGAAATTCTACCAACCAACTTCTCAGATCACAAAAGTATAAGACTAGAAATAAATTTTAGAAAGAAAGCAAAAAGGCTCACACATACATGAAGACTTAACAACATTCTCCTAATTAACCAATGGGTTAACAACCAAATCAAAACAGAAATCAAAGAATATATTGTGACTAATGAAGACAACAACACAAAACCACAACTTCTGTGGGACACAGCAAAGGCAGTTCTAACAGGAAAGTATATGGCAATTAAGGCCTATTTAAAGAAGGAAGAACATTTCCAGATGAATAGTCTAAAGACACAATTACTGAAATTGGAAAAAGAAGAACAAATGAGGCCCAAAGTCACCAGAAGGAGGGACATAATAAAGATCAGAGAAGAAATAAATAAAATTGAGAAGAATAAAACAATAGAAAAAATCAATGAAACCAAGAACTGGTTCTTTGAAAAAATAAACAAAACAGACAAACCCCTAGCCAGACTCATTAAGAGAAAAAGAGAATCTACACATATAAACAGAATCAGAAAAGAGAAAGGAAAAATCACAACGGATCCCACAGAAATACAAAGAATTATAAGAGAATACTATGAGAATCTATATGCTAGCAAGCTGGAAAACCAAGAAGAGATGGACAACTTCTTAGAAAAATACAACCTTCCAAAACTGACCAAACAAGAAACAGAAAACCTAAACAGAACAATCACCAGCAACGAAATTGAAGCAGTAATCAAAAAACTACCCAAGAACAAAACCCCCGGACTAGATGGATTAACCTCTGAATTCTACCAGACATATAGAAAAGAAATAACACCCATTCTCCTTAAAGTTTTCCAAAAAATAGAAGAGGAGGGAATACTTCCAAACTCATTCTATAAAGCCAGCATCACTCTAATACCAAAACCGGGGAAAGACCTCACCAAAAAAGAAAACTACAGACCAATATCCCTGATCAATGTGCATGCAAAAATAGTCAACAAAATATTAGCAAACCGAATTCAAAAATACATCAAAAGGATCATACACCATGATCAAGTGGGATTCATCCCAGGGATGCAAGGATGGTACATTTGAAAATCCATCAACATCATCCACCACATCAACAAAAAGAAGAACAAAAACCACATGATCATCTCCATAGATGCTGAAAAAGCATTTGACAAAATTCAGCATCCATTCCTGATTAAAACTCTGAACAAAATGGGTATAGACGGCAAGTACCTCAACATCATAAAGGCTATATATGACAAACCTACAGCTAACATCATACTTAACGGCGGGATGCTGAAAGCTTTTCATCTAAGATCGGGAACAAGACAGGGATGCCCACTCTCTCCACTGTTATTCAACATAGTACTGGAGGTCCTAGCCACGGCAATCAGACCAAACAAAGACATACAAGGCATCCAGATTGGTAAAAAAGAAGTCAAATTGTCACTATTTGCAGATGACATGATATTGTACATAAAAAACCCTAAAGACTCCACTCCAAAACAACTAGAACTAATATCTGAATTCAGCAAAGTTGCAGGATACAAAATTAACACACAGAAATCTTTTGGTTTCCTATACACTAACGATGAACTAACAGAAAGAGAAATCAGAAAAACAATTCCATTCACAGTTGCATCAAAAAGAATAAAATACCGAGGAATAAACCTAACGAAGCAAGTGAAAGACCTGTACTCTGAAAACTAAAAGACACTCCTAAAAGAAATTAAAGAGGACACTAACAAATGGAAACTCATCCCATGCTCTTGGCTAGGAAGAATAAATATTGTCAAAATGGCTATACTACCTAAAGCAATTTACAGATTGAACGCAATCCCTATCAAAAAACCAACAGCCTTCTTCAGTGAACTGGAACAAATAATTCTAAAATTCATATGGAACCACAAATGACCCCGAATAGCCAAAGCAATCCTGAGAAGGTGGAATAAAACAGGGGGATTATGCTCCCTGACTTCAAGCTCTACTACAAAGCCACAGTAATCAAGACAATTTAGTATTGGCACAAAAGCAGACCTACAGACCAGTGGAACAGAATAGAAAATCCAAACATTAACCCAAACATATACAGTCAATTAATATTTCATAAAGGAGCCTTGGATAAACAATGGGGAGATGACAGCCTCTTCAGTAGCTGATGATGGCAAAACTGAACTACTGTCTAACCCCATACACAAAAGTCAAGTCAAGGTAGATCAAAGACCTGAATTAAGTCATGAAACCATAAAACTCTTAGAAAAAAACATAGGCAAAAATTTCTTGGACATAAATATGAGCGACTTCTTTATGGAAATATCTCCCCGAACAAGGGGAACAAAAGCAAAAATGAGTAAGTGGGACTATATCAAGCTGAAAAGCTTCTGTACAGCAAAGGGCACCATCAGTAGAACAAAAAGATATCCTACAGTATGGGAGAATATATTCATAAATGACATATCCGATAAGGGATTGACATTCAAAATATATAAAAACTCACACACCTCAACAAACATAAAGTACATAATCCAATTAAGAAATGGGCAGAGGACTAAATAGACCCTTCTCCAATGAAGAAACTCAGATGGCCAACAGGCACATGAAAAGATGCTCCACATCGCTAGTCATCAGAGAAATGCAGATTAAAACCACAATGAGATATCACCTCACACCAGTGAGGATGGCCAACATCCAAAACACAAAGAACAAGAAATGCTGGAGAGGATGTGGAGAAAAGAGAACCCTCCTACAGTGATGGTGGTAATGCAAATTAGTTGAACCATTGTGGAAAGCAGTATGGAGGTTCCTCAAAAAACTCAAAATAGAAATACGATTTGACCCAGGAATCCCACTCCTAGGAATTTACCCTAAGAATGCAGCAGCCCAGTTTGAGAAAGACATATGCACCAGTATGTTTATCACAGCACTATTTACAATAGCCAAGAAACGGAAGCAGCCTAAGTGTCCATCAGTAGATGAATGGATAAAGAAGAAGTGGTACATATACACAATGGTATATTATACAGACATAAGAAGAAAACAAATCCTCCCATTTGCAACAACATGGACGGAGCTACAGAGTATTATGCTCAGTGAAATAAGCCAAGCCGAAAAAGACAAGTATCAAATGATTTCACTCATATGTGGAGTATAAGAACAACGAAAAAAACTGAAGGAACAAAACAGCAGCAGACTCATAGAACCCAAGAACGGGCTAATAGTTACCAAAGGGAAAGGGACTGGGGAGGATGGGTGGGAAGGGAGGGACAAGTAGTAAAAAGAGGCATTACGATTAGCAGATGCAATGTTGGGGGGGGGGCACAGGGAGGGCTGTAAAACTCCGAGAAGACAAGTAGTGACTCTATAGCATCTCACTATGCTGATGGACAGTGACTGTAATGGGGTTGGTGGTGGGACCTGATGAAGGGGGTAGTTTTATCACCATAATATTGCACATGTGATTGTAGATTAATGATACCAAAATAAAGTATAAAAAAAAGATCTCGTAAACTCAACACCAAGAAAGCAATCTATTAAAAATGGACAGAAGACCTGAACATACATTTTTTTCCCCAAAGATGACATACAGATGGCCAGCAGAAACATGGAAACATGCTTGACATCACTAATTATGAGGGAACTGCAGATCAAAACCACAGTGAAATATCATTTCACGCATTTCAGAATGACTATTATCAAAGAGAAGAAATAACAAATTTTGGTGAGGTCATGGGAAAAAGGAAAACCTCCTGTACTACTGGTAGGAATGTAAATGCAATGCAGCCACTGTCGAAAATAATATGAAGTTTCCTCAAAAAGTTAAAAATAGAATGCCATGCCATTCAGTGATTTCATTTCTGGGTATTTACCTGAAGAAAAGAAAATACTAATTCAAAAAGATATATGCACCTCTATGTTCACTGAAGCATTATTTACTAGTTAAGATATGGAAGCAACCTCGGTGTCCATCCATGGATGAATGGATAAAGATGTGGTACATATATACAATGCAATATTACTCAAGTATAAAAAAAAAATGAAATCTTGCCAGTGGAAGGACATTAAGGATATTATGCAAAGTAAAATAAACAAGATGGAGAAAGACCAATAATATATTATTTCACTTATGTGTGGAATCTAAAACAACAAAACAAATAAACACACAAAACTCATACATATGGAAAATGGGTTGCCAGTGTCTAGAGGATATGGGGATTAGACAGTGGGTGAGATGAATGAAAGGGGAGGAAGAGGTACAAACTTCCAGTTATAAAATAAGTCATGGGATGTAATGTACAACATGGTGATTACAGTCAATAATATTGTATTGCAAATTTGGAAGTTGTCAAGATAGTAAATCTTAAAAGTTCTTGTCCCAAGAAAAAAATTGTAAATTTTTATGAGGACAGTGGCAGCTAGACTTATTGCAGTGATCATTTTCCAATGTATTAAAATGTCAAATCATTATGTTGTACAACTGAAACTAATAATATTGCATGTCAATTATACTTCAATTAAATAAAATTGTTTTTACAAAGACACTCCATTACACTTCTTAGGATTATTATGTATACAGCTCTCCTCCCAAGATGACTTGGGGTCTATGATTTTTCTTTTTTCATAATCAATGCCCAGGCTTGGAGACCTTCCTTAATAATCATCCCTGGCAAGTATAGATTTAGCCTTGGTGACCATCCATCAATGAAACTTGGATGTTGGTCAGTGTTGCTGAATTCCTCTGCACTACTAAAATTACCAAAAATATAACATTCAATGTTCTTAGTCCTGGAACACTGATCAAACTGTTCTTTTTGAGAACCAAGATTATTTGCTAAACAATAAATGAAGTCATCATAGGTTGATGTGAATCCCAGTTCCACCATTGACTGGCTTTGTAACTCAGGGAAACTAATTCAATATCACTACCTTATAAATGGGACTAATACCTATCTGTTATTGATTGAATTGTGCACCCCCATATAAATCAAATATATCCTTTATATATTTGAATTTCTAACCACCAGTACCTCAGAATATGACCATATATGGAAATAGGGTCTTTTACAGAAGCAATCAAGTTAAAATGAGGCCATATTGAAATAGAACAGGCCACTAATCCGATATGACTGGTGTCATTATGAAAAGAATACCATAGAAAGACACACAGAGAGAACATCATGTTAAGATGAAGATCGAATTTAGAATGACATCTACAAGTCAGAGAGCCAGATATTGCCAAAGAACTATAAGCAGCTAGAAAGAGGTGTCACGGTGGTTCTCCATCACAGCTTTCAGAAGGAACCAGTATGTCTACACTTTGATTTCAGACTTCCAGCCTCCACAGCTTTGAAAACAATACATTTCTATTGCTTAAGCTGTTCTGTTGGTGATACTTGGTTATGGCAGCCCTAGGAAACTAACACACTATCCAGAAAAGATGACTACGGGGTTTAAATAAAATGATTTGTAATACATCTGACAGAGGATAAGCCCTTTATAAATTGTTTTTAAAAATAACAGTGTTAGATTTTGAAACACAACCAAATGGAAGATTATGCAATGACTTCACTTGATTTACTTCTCATTTCTATTTTTGGAAATTTAGATATAAAAATAACCTAGTGGTAAGGTAAAAAGGAAAGGATGACTAATAAAGGAGATAAATCTCATAACAGTGTGTGCTAATTGTTTGAATCCCTGTAAATGGTTTGGCAGAAAAGGAGGTTGGAACACTTAGTGAAATTGAGTTTGGGAATTATCTGTGAATTTAAAGTATCCATGCCATTTTGGCCCCTATTAGCACAAGTAATTGAGAGGAAAATCTTGCCAGTTATGCTTTTCCATAAGGCTTAATGTGGTCTTCAGTATTTAAGTAATTCATTAGCAGGCTTAAATGGTACCATGGAACAACATTAAAGGGCATAAAGAAGTAGTCTGTGACCTTCACTTTGGAGATGAGCAAATTGAGGCCCATAGAGGTTATAAACTCAAGGTTATATAGTTTACACTGGGAAAGCTGACACTCGAATCCTTGTCTCTTCATTTTCTGTTGAAAGTTGAGTGTGCATTCAGGAGTCTGTGACTTATTTTCTGAATTCCGTGGAGCTTTTGTAATTGTCAGAGCCCCACCCTCTGCACACGGAATATTACAACCAAGGTTGGGAGGACTCAGGTCCACAGAGAAGAAAGTGACAGTATAATATTTTCAATAAAGCAACCTCAAAAATACATTTGGGGAAGGGAGCAGTAGTGGGGACAGTGGGCAATTACTTTTACACTCAAATTACAAGCTGTATAATACATTTAGAGAAAATTTTTTTTACATTGTTTTGAAGATCCATTAAATATGTCCTATCAGGACCTTTCTAGGACAAGTCATGAAAGCCCTAAATGGTATTTGGAAATGTGACTACCTCAGATTGAAGTCATTTGCATTATATTATAAAACACGTTGGACACTTTGGCCATCAAGATCACTGGGATGGCTGAGCTTTGGCCCACCACATGATCTTGCCAATACAGAGTACTCTCATGACCTGCTTAACAACTAACCCCACTTAAATTAAAGCCAGTTGCCCTTCTTTCACCTCCGGTGCACTCAGCTTTTAAGTAGACCTTGTGAGCAGGCATGTTAGACTTTTATTACAACAAACTTTGTTTCATTGTTCGCTTTTTTCACATTGGTTTATTACTATTTATTTCAGTCTTTATAGGACATTTCCATGTTGGCTGCCCTAAGGATATCCCTACTGTGATTGAGGGGCCCAGTTCAGAATCTATTCTGAGAGAATCGTTCCAGTTTCATTTTGCAGCTTCATAGCCGAGAACCAGAACTTTTCAAGATAATAACACCGGTGCAGGGACCCCTCTGGACAACATATCAATTTGTATTCTGAAGTGAATTATGGCTGTACCCACCAGAGCTGCTATAGTTAAGTGTCTGTCAGTGTTTCCATTATATTTCAAGGGCTTCTTACTTGCAAAAATACCCTTCAGGCTGAAGCGTAGAAGGGAAGCCTACGAAATGAGTGTTTCCTGCATTTAGCTTTACGATATAAAACACTAGCTCTCTTTTCATTTGCTTGCATATATTTTACAATGAAGAAAGACCCGGTTTTCCACATCAACATAGTTGCCAGAATGATAATGGCTTTAATGGGGTGAGCTCATAGTGTTAAATGTTACTCAGCTGGGGATGATTCCATGTCGACCTCCTTGGAGGATGCCGAGGCTCCAAACATGAAGGTCCCAATGTGGTGGAAATGCCCTCCTAAAGGTACAAATGTATTTACTGGGACATTAAGTTTTAAATCTAGAGATCCCCACTTACATTTCAGATGGGATAAGAGGACATTTTGTTTAGAGTATTCCTCTGTCTTCCCCTGTCAGTGTCCCTATCTGTACCTTGAATCTGTATACATGATTGTCTTTCCTTCAGAATCTAGCTCAATATTCCTAAATTCTGAGGCTATTTCCCTGATTCCATGAAATGAACTCATGAGTTCTTCCACTAAAACCAACTGACACCCAACTCCTAGCTCCAATCTAGCAATTATTATATGATGCCATTTGTCTGTGTGTCTGTTTCTTTATCAACCCACATAAACTGAGGACAGAGATTATGTACTGTTTACTAGCAGAGTGGTAGATACATTAAGTTTACTCAGTAATTACTGGTAGCTTGATTGAATCAGTTACTGAATGGATGAATGAATGAATGGAATGAGTGTTCTATGAAGTAGGAATAATGACAAGGACACTCAAGGGATGAAAAAGTCATTTTGAAAAGTTATACGACTCCCCACTTGCAGTTTTCAACCTACCAGAGGGTACAAGTTCTCTTATGCCCCTTTATGATAACCTCTCAGAATACTGAATGCCTTGTAAACTCCTACTAGCAGAGATATATGGAACAGGATTTGGTGAGAAAATCAGTGATCAGGGAGCCAGGAGACAAAGTGTTTGTTCTGACTTAGTTACTGACTCTATGACCCTCTTCAACTTAATAGCTCAGGGATTCAATCTCTCTGCAAATGGTGATAAATAACAGCAGTCCTTAACTGCTTCTCAGAGATGTTTGGGAGAAAATGTGTAAGCACATATGAGAGAGTTTAAAGAAGAAAAAAAAAACTAAGCTATATATATATATATATATATATATATATATATATATATATATATATATATATTATGTAAATTAAATATCATTGTATTTCTATTGCATACTATGTGCTAAATAATTTATTTCAAACAAGACTATTTTGGTTAAATCACATTAACTTAATCACAAAATATAGTCGAAAGATTTGATTCTTCCAACTATATCCAAGCAAGAAAAGTAGATACTCAACTGTTTCCCCATTTGGCATTTGGGGGTGGTCCACGTGATTACTGTGATGGATAATAACCATATGCTACCTGAATCATCAAACACATTTTCAAGAAGAGAAGCTAAAAAGAATAACTGATGCTTTTAGAAGAAAAGTGACTGAAAGAATTTTGTTTTAAATAAATCACAGGTTTAAAAAATGGTTAAATGGCTATAAACAGGTTTATAAAGCCTCTGGTGTTTCTCAGAGTATATAATACAAGAATATCATGCCTCATGATAATCTGGAATAGTATAACCTGCCGATTCCCAGACTTCATTCCAAAGAAAAATAAACTTTGGGATGAGATCCAACAATGTGCATGCTAAACAAGGTTTCCAGATGATTCCTACAGAAACACTCAGGTCCGAGGACCACTACGGGAGCTTACATACTGTGGCTGAGGAAGCAAATGAGGAAAGTACAGAGAGCACGTCAGGAGCAGGAAACTGAACTTCCCTGTGAAGCAAAGGGTGGTAAACTCTCCATTCCCTTTAAAAATCACTGAATAGATTGTCTTTGTAGAATTTGTAAAGGAATTTGAAATTAATGGTATAATCAAGTTTTAAGGGGAAAAAGAGATTTGGGGAAACTTTGGGTAAATTGAACTAAAAAGAGGAAGAAGGAACGGATGGCTCCAGTTCCCTGTATGTTATCTGGATACAAGGGTAATTTCTATTTACTGGGGGAAAGGAGGGCTCCACAAATCCCCTTATCCTTCTGTCCATGGGCTCCCAAAAGCAAGCAGACGAGCTTCAGGTTCACAATCACTTTGATACTGCTTTAAGGGTTTGTTTCCAGCAGCAACTATCAGGACAAATAAAATATCAACCAAGATATGGTTGTAATATCTATTATTAAATGGATTCCGCTTTATTGTTCTGCTCCTCTTAGTAAGAATGTACATAGTCCTGTAGACGATGTCAGGAATTATAGAAAAGACTCCAGAGGCAAATGAAAACCACTTGAAGTTCTGATAGAGCATGGCAATTAGGGATCCCATTTTGGTAAAAATTCTTCTAGAGTTATATACACATTGTAGAATATTATCCCATCTATATAAAATTATATCTATAATTAAATTTACACATATTTACATAATATATGCTGATACATAATTTCATATTGTACTTTTACATGCTGCTTTTCTATGTCAATGACACTTTAAAATATCTCATAAATACCTGTTTTCAACTGGAAAATAATTAGACCTATGTTATATTTGCTATCAGCAGCTTCATCTCCTTTATCCATGTTTTGAAGAAAAGTATTCCCCCTGAAAAATCTTTAATATTCCTCTCTGTTTATTACAATTTTTTTATTAAGGTATTATTTACATACACTCTTATGAAGGTTTCATATGAAAAAAAATGTGGTTACTACATTTACCCATATTGAGTCCCCCTCCAAACCCACTGCAGTCACTGTCCGTCAGTGCAGTAACATGCCACAGAGTCACTGGTTGTCTTCTCTGTGATACATTGTCTTCCTCATGACCCCTCCACACCAGGTGTAGTAATCCTAATCCCCCTCAGTCCCCTTCTCCCTCCCGCCCCACCCGCCCTCCCCCACCCCTCCCCTTTGGTAACCTCTAGTCCTTTCATGGAGTTTGTGAGTCTGCTGCTGTTTGTTCCTTCAGTTTTGATTTACTGTTATACTCCACAGTAGAGTGATATCATTTGGTACTTGTCTTTCTCTGCCTGGCTTATTTCGCTGAGCATAATACCCTACAGCTCCACCCATGTTGTTGCAAATGGTAGGATTTGTTTCTTTCTTATGGCTGAATAGTATTCCATTGTGTATATGTACCACCTCTTCTTTATCCATTCATCTACTGATGGACACTTAGGTTGCTTCCATATCTTGGCTATTGTAAATAGCACTGTGATAAACATAGGGGTGCATATGTCTCTTTGAATCTGAGAACTTGCATTCTTTGGGTAAATTCCTAGGAGTGGAATTCCAAGGTCAAATGGTATTTCTATTTTTAGTTTCTTGAGGAACCTCCATATTGCTTTCCACAATAGTTGAAGTACTTTACAATCCCACCAGCAGTGTAGGAGGGTTCCCCTTTCTCCACATCCTTACCAGCATTTGTTGTTCCTAGTCTTTTCTATGTTGGCCATCCTAACTGGGGTGAAGTGATATCTCATTGTGGTTTTAATTTGCATTTCCCTGATGATTAGTGATGTGGAGCATCTTTTCATGTGCCTGTCGGCCATCTGAATTTCTTCTTTGGAGAATTGTCTGTTCATATCTTCTGCCCATTTTTTAATAGTGTTATTTCCTTTTTGGGTGTTGAGGCATGTGAGTTCTTTATATATTTTGGATGTTAACCCCTTGTCGGATATGTTATTTACAAATATATTCTCCCATACTGTAGGATGCCTTTTTCTTCTACTGATGGTGTCCTTTGCTTTTTAGCATGATGTAGTCACATTTGTTCATTTTTGCTTTTGTTTCCCATGCTCAAGGAGATGCATTCAGGAAAAAGTTGCTCATGTTTATATTCAAGAGATTTTTGCCTATGTGGTCTTCTAAGAGTTTTATGGTTTTATGACTTACATTCAGGTCCTTGATACATTTCGAGTTTACTTTTATGTATGGAGTTAGACAATAATCCAGTTTCATTCTCTTGCATGTAGCTGTCCACTTTTGCCAACACCAGTTGCTGAAGAGGCTGTCATTTCCCCATTGTATGTCCATGGCTCCTTTATAGTATATTAATTGATGATATATGCTTGGGTGTATATCTGGGGTCTCTAGTCTATTCCATCGGTCTATGGGTCTGTTCTTGTGCCAGTACCAAATTGTCTTGATTACTGTGGCTTTGTAGTAAAGCTTGAAGTCGGGCAGTGTAATCCCCCCAGCTTTCTTCCTTCTCAGGGTTGCTATGGCTATTCGGGGTCTCTTGTGCTTCCATATGAATTTTAGATCTATTTGGTCTAGTTCATTGAAGAATGCTGCTGGCATTTTGATAGGGATTGCACTGAATCTGTAGACTGCTTTAGGCAGAATGGCCATTTTGATATTAATTCTTCCTATCCATGAGCACGGGATGTATTTCCATTCACTCGTGTCTTCTTTAATATCTCTCATGAGTGTGTTGTAGTTTTCAGAGTATAGGTCTTTCACTTCCTTGGTTAGGTTTATTCCTAGGTATTTTATTCTTTTTGATGCAATTGTGAATGGAATTATTTTCCTAATTTCTCTTTCTGCTAGTTCATCGTTAGTGTATAGGAATGCAACTGATTTCTGTGTACTAATTTTGTATCCTGCAACTTTGCTGAATTCAGAGATTAGATCTACTAGTTTTGGAGTGGATTCTTTAGGGATTTTTATGTAAACAAACATCTGCAAACAATGACAATTTAACTTCTTCTTTAAAAATCTGGATGCCTTTTATTTCTTTGTGTCATCTGATTGCCATGGCTAGGACCTCCAGAACTATGTTGAATAAAAGTGGGGAGAATATGCTTCTTTTTATAAGATCATGGATTCCTGGGACTTCCTTCCATCCCTCCTTCCTTTCACACCTGTCTCCCCTAACTGCCACATCTAAACCACATTAGCCAAACCACTGTACAGAAAGATGGAGATAAACATGGTTATTAATTGTCCATTTTCTGGATTACCAGAGTTTCATGTGAGATTCATTAGCATCTATGTAATCCAAGGTCCATATCTTCCCTCCATCTTTTCCTGTTCTGTTGACTTCTATCAGCATTTCTTAAAGAATGCTTTCTTGAACACTTGTTCCCTTGGATGCTAAAGAGGACCAAATAAGTTCAACATATTTACAATGTTCTAAGGGCACTGTACAGATTATTTTATGAATTCTTACAACCGCTGTATAAGGTGAAAGCCATTCCTGTCTTTATAGGAACACTAAGAAAAACTGAGTCTTAAGGAGTGTAAGTAGAATGTCCAGCCAGTTTGTCAAAGGGGAGCAGGTGGGGTGTGGATGACTAGGCAACAACTACATAATAGAGACAGGGTTCCTTTCGGGTGATGGAAATGTTTCAGAGCTAGATAGAGGTTGTGAATTTATTGCTAATGTACTAAATGCCATGGAGTTGCTTACCTTAAATGATTAATTTAGTTTGTGTGAATTTTATCATAATTTAGACATGTAGTAGAGCAGGGAATCAAACCCAGTCTCATAACCATTACAAAATACTGTCTACCATGTGGCAAAACTGGCTCCAAGTTTTTCTAGTTTGAACAACCTTAACAATATTTTATTGCACAAATGTTCAATGTCTATCATGCTAATAAACATGCTAAATCTCCCATAGGGTGATGGGATATCTACGGGTGGGATAAGTAGTGTTTCTCAAATCACTTTTTCCATGGAACTCACTTCACCCAGAATATTTCTACAAGAATGTGTTTCATACAACACCTTTATGGAATCACTGTTTTCTTCAAATATATGAAAAGAGTGTTTATTACAGAATTATTTTCACTTGAATGGCCTACTTGGTATATCAGTACAACTTCAGAAGAATTTAGGTAATATAATAAAGACAGAGCAGTTTACTGGAATTCCCTTTATAATCATTTCCTTAGCACAAATTCATAGTAGAAAGCAAAAGTGCAATGGAAACTAAGCAATTACATATTTTATATTCTATTTGAAAACACTTAATATTTACTTTTAAGTTAAGTTTCACACAAATGGTTGCCCTGCTATGTGCGCATGAAACTAAGTTTTATAATAAAATACAAAATATGTATGGGATTGTAGAATCAACATTCTATGATTTTTAGCACAGCAGCTTCAGGGGTTAGGTACGTCTTCATAAGCAACTAAAAACACTAACTTTTTGACTTCTAAAATAAATAGATGTTTTATATAAATTTTGTGGGGGATTTTGTTGTTCAGTCATTTTTCTCAGTAGGAAAGGGACAATTTCAGTAAAAGTTAAAACAGCTGGAAATTCAGAGCAACGATTTACTACAAAATCATTATTTCTTCTTTAATCAAAACCAGCTTATAACCCAATCCACCTATTAAATTTTTCCATATTAGCCACTAAAATTTCATATAAAGAATGAGGATTTAGAATCAGTCAGAACAGTTTGCTTGTCACATATTTATTTACGTATGTAATTTATGGCTCAATTTCCCCATCTAAATATGGATATTCCAAACTTGTAGAATCTTTATAACAAGTACATAAGACAGAGATGTTAACCTACACTTCCAAAAATATGTATACACTCTTGACCTCCCACTCATCATAACAAAGAATTCTGATCCTCTGTTTTCTGCAAACTTGTCATCATTATTTTGGCTTTACTTTCCAACTTATACAGTCTGGAGCCCATGTGAAGCCATTTCCTGGATGCTCTTAATAACACCTTACAATTGCTGATCTTTAAATTATAATTATTACCCACACAATAATGCTTATATTTGGATAGTCCCCATTGTATTTCTGCTGGTGAACCTCTAGCATTGCTGGGAAAAGTCCCCAAATAATTCCGACTGAGTATATTGCAAACAGCCTAATATACTTAAGCTGTATTTGAACTATGCAGCATTCATCTGAAGAGAAAAAGTATCCCACAAAAAGAAAAGAAAAGAAAAGAAAAGAAATCTATAACAAACCAGGCTTAATTTTTCCTTCCTACTGAAGGAAAACAACACCACTTCCTTCCTTAGAAGAAAATGTACATCATTCAATGGAGGCTCTCTTACTTCTACTCAATTGCTCAATTGACTTCCTTGTATTTTAGTTAATGTTTACTACTTAGTTTAAGGCAATTCTTACTGAGAGCAACAGGGAGCCATGTGTCTTCTCAGATGTGAAGTCTGTGATGTGACCATGTATGATGGAGGCTGATGAGGGGCTGAGGAAAAGTGAAAAACAAAGGCCCGATCTCAGACAGATCTGGCACACTAGGCACCTATACAGGAGTAGTTCTGAAGAAGTGTTCTGAAGTACCCTCAAAAGCACAGTTTGGGAGCAAGTGGCCTCCAGTTTTGTAGAAAGCACTGAGGGCCAAAGATAGATCAGCAGTGACAAGTGACAAAGAACAGATAGCCTCTTGCCAAAGAGAGGTACATGGTTACATGTGGAAATACTGTGATTTCACCTCACACCCAACAACCCACACAAATAACAGGGAGGGAAAATGGGATGTGAGAAAGTGAAAGCGTGGCACTCTGGACCCCTCCCCCTTTTCCTTCACTACCACTCACCCTCACCATGCACGACCCCCAACATACTCAGAACACTACAGTGTCAGGTCTAACCTGTGCCCCAGAAAAGGAAAGATTTCTGAATCAAATATGAGATTAAAATTTTAAAATAATCAAAACTAATTCTTAACAAGAAAAAATAAGAAATATGGATAACACAGTGACTAAAAAGCTGTGAGATCCCCAAATGCAATTAAGCTAACAAGGACACTACCCAATAGGTAAGTGAGTCTTTCAGAGCATGGAAGGTTGTGTTTATGAAAACACAAAACAAAACAAAAAACCTGTGGTTTATATCTTCAGCATTCCAGACTCTTTAATCAAGCCACTTTCTATGATCTCCAAAGGAAAATAATTTTCAAAAATACCCCCCTCCCTCCCAGTTTCTGTCTTTGCATCAGGAAGGCCCTTGCTCCTTTTGCTTAGTCATTCTATTTCCAGCCAGCTCCACTGAGACCCTTTAGTTAGAGGCATATAGTTTAGGCTCATATTCAGTCACGCTGTACTGGTATTGGCTGCATTGGTTATTAAAATATTAAAGTGCTTATGTTAGGCAGGAAGCCAGAGATAAGCTGGAAGAGAGGTCGGGATGACCACAGAGAAGTTGAGACTGGAGAGTGGAGACTACAGGTAGCTTCCACCAATAAGGAAATCCCTAGCAGGAGGAGTAAAACCACAGAGACATTCCACAAGCTAGAATCCAAGTGGGCATGCTCCTGGGTGTCCTGAAGTGACTTTTCTCATTATAAAGTCACTAAAATAAATCTGCACTGTGGGTTAGCCCCCCTTGGTGGGCAGAGAGAAGTCTGGGAAAGAGCATGTGCAGTAAAAATTAGCTTACATCATTGCCAGCCTGTCAATGTACACAGTTGCATAACAATATCCCTCCTAAAAACTCCCTGTAGATACCATTGAAAGGAACTTTCCCGGAATATTCAGGGCCTTCTGATGCTAGGTCAGGCCCACTCTATTACACAGCTTAATGAACTTGCTTGTCTGCTTTTTTGACTTTGGTTTCACTCTGACTTCCTTGCGTCACTGAACAAGTCTCCTTCCTAACACATACAGTTGGTGAGTAAACACTGACTTAAACCACCCCTTCTCCACTGACTTTGTAGCTTCAGACTCTCCTCCAAGAGCCTCCACAATTAAGCAACTAAAGTGTTAGTGCTAGTATAGCAAGGATACCTCTTGGTCCGTGTTCCATTTGGGTGGAGTTATAGTTTGTGCCAGGACCATAAACCCAGTCTACAGTACAAAGACCAGAAAATGAGTCAGGTGTCTTCTAACAGCTAATGTCTCTGTTGAAGGATGAACTGTTACTTTGCCACTGGATGCCCTCTATTGACAAACATGCACTAGTCCTTTTAGACTTTCAGATTCTGCTTCCTTTTCTCCTCCTATGTGGTGGTGGAAGTTTTGTTAATGTCAAACTGCCAGTATCGCCTGCTTTATTGGGCTGCCATGGCATATCACCAAATTTTCCAGATAATGGATTTGCCCTCCAAACTGAACTTTCTTACAGTGTCCTGAGAAAGACCTCATTATAAAATATTTACCCTCTTTCTGGGGGTAATCTGAATTCTAGATTGTAGTCTACCCACGCCTTTCCTGTCTCCCTATGTCTATGCCACACATCAAAACATAAATTTAGTTTCCTCACTGGAAAAATTCATATATGTTATTGAAACTATTCAAATACTAGTGATATTGAAGGTCTATAATAAATGAGAAAACAATATAGTTTATGTAAAATTTCAAATCCAAGGAACTGAAGAGCATTTACTTACTAACACGTAGTCAAAGTTTTGATAGTAAGGGACCATTCTGCTTCAGGGAAACAGAGCTTGAAGTTACTGTCCTCCAAGATCTGCTCCAATATCTTCTTAACAAAGATATTCCATAATCTTTATTTCTATCCTTGATCTTTCCCCAGGGCTTCAGACTTATGTGTGCAACTGCTTACTGACTGTTAACCTGTCTGAACTTCCAGATAATATCTCTTCATCTCCAATATCTCCACTCAGCTTTCATACATATATATTCAATACACTATTCATACACATACTCATTTTGAGAGCTCTCATAGCCTAACAGTTTGAAAATAAATAATCCAATTATGAAACAGGCAAACTACACAGACATTTCATTGAAGAGATATACAGATGTCACATAAGCACATGAAAAGATATTGAAAATCATTACCCATTAGAGAAATGAAAATTCAAACCAAAATATTCAAGTACACATATATCAGAAAGGCTAAAGTATAGTGACAACACCAAAAGTTAGCAGGGATGCAGACAGGGAAGGTAGGTGTTATTCTGAGGCAGCTTCTCTTGGCTTGCAGGCAACTACCCTCTTGTGTGTTCACATTGACTTCTCTGTTTATGTGTGCTAAAAGAGAAAGAAAGAGAGACAGACAGAAAGAGAGAGAGCAAGCACAAGAGAGAGCAAAAGCTCTTCTTCTAAGACCACCAAACTTATGGTAACAGCAACTCACCTTTATGTCCTCATTTAACCCAACTCTGACACTAACTGTTAGGCAGAAAGACAGACACGAGAGAGTAACGCCTCCACATTACCAGAGTTTGCACAGACCGCACAGGTTAAGGGCTCAGTGCCCTGAGGCTTCCCCACCCCACCCCACTCTCACTTCAGTTGCCCATGACGAATCCAGGTTATTACCTGAGCTTCTAACCAATCAGAGAGTTTCCCATGACCCTCTCCTCAGGTCTTATTAACTGGCTAGAGTGGCTCACAAAAGTCAGAAAAACGGTTTACTTACTAGATTACTGGTTGATTACAAGGTATATTAAAGAATATGAATGAAAGGAAAGATAAAGAGATATATAAGATGGAGTCTAGAAGGGCATGAGCAAAGCAGACTCTGTCCCCAAGGAGTTAGGCTATGCCATGCCCCTAGCATGTGGATGTGTTCACCAGCCTGAACGTTCTCTTAATCCTGTATTTTTGGAATTTTACGGAGACCACCATGTAGACATGCTCAATCACTAACTCCCTCTCCAGCCCCTCTCCCTTCCCTGAGGACGGGGGTAGGGCTGAAAGGTCCAAGCTTCTCATCATGGCTGGTCTTTCTGTGGCAGCCCCTGCCCTGAAGTACGCCAAGAAGTACACTGTCCAGGAGAACAGCAAGACCAGCTTTATTAGGACAAAAATGATTCTATCTCCCAGGAAGTTCCAAGGGATTTAGGAACCCTGTGCTAGGTACTGGGGTCAAAGACCAAAAGATGCTTCTAGTTCTCCTAGGAAATTACAAACATTTTAGGAGCTCTGTGCCCAGAACTAGGGACAAAAAAACATATGTGTGTATATATATATATATATGTTTTATTATTTCACACAAGCATACACAGGTTGTTGGCAGAATTTATTTCCTTAGGGCTGTATGACTAGGGTACTTGATTTCTCACTAGCTGCCATAGAGAGAGGCCCCTGAGCTCCTAGAGGCTGCCACAGTTTCTTATGCGGCATTCTCCAAAGACCCTCTCATAGAATGACAGCTTACCTCTTTCAAGGCCAGCAGGAGAACAAGAGCCAGTTTTCTAACAAAATATAGCCGTACATAATGTAATGCATTTGTGGGATGGCATTCCACACCTTTGCCATAGAACAAGCATAATCACAGGAGTGACAACCTGTCACTTTCTCCATGTTCTGTTGGTATGAAGCAAGTCAGAAGTTCTGCTCACACTCAATGAGAGGGGATTACACCAAGGTATGAAAGTCAGGAGGCAGGGCTCATGGAAGCCATGTCAAAGTGTGTTCACCAAGCTCACCATATAAAATGTAAAACACATATCAAAGTTTCAAGAAAAAATAAAAATTACACACATACCTACTGTCTAAAGATGATCACTGTTGATGCTAGAGATGTTCCTCTCTGGTCTGTTCCTATATGTTCTTGAACCCTAACCCCTAACAAAAGCACATTATATATAACTGAGTATCTCTACATGTTTCTGTATTTTACATATGTATAAAAGCATATTTATAAAAGAGGTGTAGTACTATAATACGATTTCACAGTTTGACCTATTTTTCTAAGAACATAAACCCTGTAAATAAACTTCAAAATCATGAATTCTAGAAATTGTAAACTATCTTATCCTAAATGTCATAATTTGTCAGTTTCCCTATTAGTAGTTAATTTATTTCCTACTATTATGTTATAAATAACACTATAATAAAGACAGTTACACATACATCTTACTCCTGTGAAAATAACCTCAGCATATCTTAGATGTATAACTTCCCAAAGTGCAAGGATTTCATTACCTAATTTCAAATCGGTGCCTTTATTACTACCATCACTGTTTTAGTTCAGACAATAGGCTCTTAACTGATGTCCCTGCCTTTATTTTTGACATCTGCCCACCTCATGTCTCTGTATCTCACTGATATCTGACCAGTTCACCATCACCATTCAAGATATTAGGAGTATCAATCTCTGCAGGAAACCAGATTGTTTAAAATGACTTTTCTATACAGGACCCTCATTAGCACTTCTCCTTATGTTGTTACCATAGCATTTTAAAATATGTTTGCATGGATCCTCCCTTCTAATATTATAATTTCCCTAGAGGGCAAAGAACAGAATATCTCTCTTTGAAGCCACAGCACCTACAATATATAACACATAGTAATTTCTCAGTAAGTTGAATTGAACAGAATGAATGACCTAAGATATTTTGGGTGTGCTCTGCAGGTATGATTTTTCTAAGCCATCCACATTGTACAATGTGTTTTTCCATCCTTAGCAAACTAACAAAAGCTAAAATTAAATCAAAGATATTCCAACACTCTTGTGCAACATAAGGATTCTGTATCAGATGCAACTCTTAAAAAAAAATAATTGAACATAAAAAAATAATCATGAAGTTGGCAATAACTCTCTTTGCCAAAAACAGTGCCCACCCAAAGATGAAGTATTTTTTGCACATGCTTTCATATGTAAAATTTTAAAATGTATATTAGAGTTATTCCTCTTCTATGCACAGAATGATCAAGATGATTAGTAAGTTTAACACAAAACCCAACTCATTATAGAAATGGGAAGGAGTAAAATAACATTTATCAATGTCCTATTATGTAACAAGTATAAGAGATGCTTTAGGATAATTAGGTCATTTTAATACCCATCTAATCCATATGATAATTATTAGGAAATCATTTTTTATCTGAGGCAACCTGCCCAGGATTCCACAACTAATAGGTAACAGAGTCACACTTCAAAACTAGGAAGGTCCCATTCCAAAGCTATGATTCTTCCACCTCTTTATTCTATAAGAATGCTTAGGAAGTGCCCTAGTTTTCCGTTTATTACCAGAAATGTCATGGCCTGGAGTATCAGGGGAAAAGAGTAGTAATGACTAACGGCAGGCTGGAGGTTCAGGCTGCATGGCTATGGGAAACCGTGACTGTTTGCCTTGTGCTATGTTTGATTTAATTCCCTGCCAAATGTCACGCCAAAGCTTTGACACGGCAGAGATTTGTGCCTGGAGCCATCATTCCCTGTCTGGCAGAGCACGTTGGCTGGCATATTGTCCTTGGGTATCCTAAAGTCAGATATTCTAAAGCTACACCAGTCTCTGAATAGGAATTAAAAATGACTAAGAGGAAAAAAAAATATATGAAAAATAGTGTCAAGAAAAAGACTGCTCGGAGTGTGTTTCAATTTTAAAATATCTGAAAATTACCCAATCTCTAAAAATCCATTATGCATATGGATATTACAGAAGTTTATTTTTTCATATAAAAGTAACATGGCAGAACACACAGCACGTGGTGAACCAAAATTAAATATAAAGGTGTGCATATAAATCTATTTCACCAAATAACTTTTGCATAAAGTAGAACAGATATCAATTATGACTAACAATAACATACATGTCCACATTATACTTATAACCACAATCTAACCTCCAACCTTCCTTTCAATATAAAATTACTTAATCATGCAGAAAAAATAAAAAAAGGAAATGCCTAACCAATTTCTGTGTGGGATTGGAAGGACCCTGAATAGGGTAAATGGTCTAGAGAAGCTTTAGAGAAACTAAACAGACATTTGAAAATCCATTCAGTATTTAAACAGCTCCAGAATAATGACATCAAACCTTCTCTCAATACCTCATCCTAGAACGCACACTTAAATTCCTATGTGCAAGTTTAATCAATTTTTTTTTCTTGGCTCTCTCCATAGAAAAGGACTTGTTTGAGTAGCTCCTACATATGAGATTCAGTTGGTCACTTCTTGTCATTCTCCATTAGTCTCTAAGAATCTTAATTCCGTTTGTCATTACTCATAGAATTCCCACTATGTACTTTGTATTCATCATATGTTTTCAGTTCCCTCAGGATTCAAGGTCATTACAATTCATGATCTTTATAATGTTCTTTACCTATAATTTCTTTTTTTTTTACAATAACATTCTATTTTGAAATCATAGGGATCCTGTATTAGCCATGTGCTTTCCCTCTTTTCTTATAGTACATGTATAGACTTCCTACTGAGCTGTTTGTATTTATTTTCCTGTTTGCTTCCTCTTTTGAAATTGACTTGCAGTTTTAAACTAAATTAACTATTTGGTTTCCCCAAACTGTGACAATCTTAAGTAGTTCTTGACTGATAATTTAACTCATATATATCCTATGTCAATAGTTTAATCATTAGTGTCATTAAATACTATATTAAATACATCCCATCAACTTTAGGATAGTTCCATTGTTTTATTTGCAAGGACATTAATGATAACAGTTCTTTGACTATAGGTTGTATAGATGAAGGCTTTCTGCCACAGGAAATGATACATACTTGATAATCAAGTTTTTGATTCTGTTTTTTTCTCACTAGTGTCATGTTTTGCTAGATGAAAGAGTATATATCATAAACAAGAACATGTACTATAATTTCATATATCTAAGAATGTGATGGTAATATAATTATCAGAAAATTTTAATGCTTTGCTCAGAGAGAAAATTTGAAATATATTTTAAATGTACATACCTTTGTCCAAGGCACATTCTGCTGTGGTCTCAGGATAGGAACCTATTGTAAAAAATATATATGCTTATGAATACACTTCATATAATAAACAGATTGAAAATGCCAATACATAAAATTAAAACAAGAACATGGTTTAAACCTCAACCACTGCTCATAATGGCTATCTATCAATGTTAAAAGGATATTCTATCTTTTGTCTTTTTTGCTGAAGTTCATTAAGGAAAAAAAGATAGGCTATAAATATTGATATAGTTCTTAATTAGAATCTCCAAAGGAGCTTTATTCCTTTGTCTCAAAGGAAACTTTTTTCCCTAGAAGAAATATACAGGTAGATTCAATACCTGACACACAAAAGTCAATTTAAGGCAAAAATTCAGACATCACTTTTCAAAATGTTAAATGAATTATCATGCTCAAAACAAGAAGATGAAGAAGCAGGTTAAATAGGTTTTAGGATAATGAAAACCCTATATTTATTCATCAAAAAGTGGTAGTGGAACATCAATTAAAGTTAACAGAAGCATTTTCACAGTAATAATGTTTCAGACTTTCAGGCAGTAAAACTAGAATGTATGTGCAGATAATAAATACGTTCAAATGAACTTGAGTACTTTAAACATCAAAAGAGGAAATAGAATCACATATTGCTGCACTAAATCTCAATATTCCATAATTTCTTTCTTTTTTATTATTCTGTTAGGTGCAGTACTGCATTTCCAAATATGCTCAAAGAGCCACCCACATAAAAGCACACATGTAAATGTAAGAACTCTGATTGAAAATGTGTTAACACTAATTACAAGAACTTCAATTAAATGTAGAATGAAAGAACCACTCACTTTGTTCCTATTTTTTGGCATCCTATCTACTTGAAATTTCCAGATGTTGGGAAAAATCAAAAGAAATAGCCTTCCTGTGTGATCTCTACCAAATTTTGGCATTCAAGTTTACCATGAATGATAAGTGACAACAACAAAGTAGAAATAAAAATATTTTTTCTTCCATATTTAAAGTTTACCAAGCCAAAGAATTTTAG
The DNA here is from genome assembly GCA_032199065.1 of Smutsia gigantea. Classification (NCBI taxonomy): domain Eukaryota; kingdom Metazoa; phylum Chordata; class Mammalia; order Pholidota; family Manidae; genus Smutsia; species Smutsia gigantea. The sequence continues at coordinate 633,425 of JAVSCE010009265.1, forward strand.
CCCTACAAGTCACCTGAATGGATAATCAAGTAAAATGCATTCAAAGTATAAGCTAAGGGGGTTTTCACTGTTATATGGGAATGCCTCAGGACTTCCTGGGCAATGTGAAAACCTTGCTTTTAGGTCTCCTATAATGCTCTCTCATCCATTATTCAACCAAAGCAGACATGCAGAAGCATGTGCACACACATACACACTTGTTTGAAGGGTCCACATAAGATGCTTATTATAGGATTTCAGCACTTAAAAATACATATTCAAATTTAGGCCATTTTATTTTATGGCCAAAACTACAATTTCACACTCTGGGGTTTGAACCTTGGTCAGAATACTTGCCAACCTGGACTTTAGCCAATCCACATATCTCCTGTAAGTCTCAGTTTTTCACTTGCAATGAAATTATTGTAAAAATTACAAGAGTTAATACAAATAAATTGCTTAGAACCCTTCTTAGGATATAGTAATTGGCCAATAAACATATAGCTGTTGAAAATTATAAGACATTTGAAAACTAAAAAGAGTTGTTCAAAATCGTTAGACAATTTGGATATTTTAAAAATACTTTCACTGGTATTTCCAGTCTAAAAGTCACCTCTCAGTGTGAAAAACCTTAATTGGCATTTCTTCTATTTTAACATAATTATATATTGACATTATAATTATGCAGAAAGTAATTGAGCAATGTTAAGTATAGATGACAAACTTTATTTTTGAAAGAATCATCAGAGAAATCAAAATAAAAGTGGTTGTGTGTGTGAGTGTGTGGTTTTTTGGATTTTGTGTTGTGAAGAGTCATTAATGGAAACCTCACTGACATGTCATTGGGAGGTCTGCAAGAGAAGCTTTCATGCCCATCCAATATTAAACCACATATTAAACCCAGGTTGATCAGATACTAGTCATCAAGCGTTTTATACTACACTGATCTGAATACTATACATAGTGGTATCCCTACTCCTCTTCTCAAATGATTTTTCAATGTCAGAAAAATATTGCAGTGAATTATCTGATTTTAGTTTTATTCTTCAAAGAACACAAAACTCAAAGCTAGACATTATCCTATTTGAAATAGTTTAGTTTTAGATTAAGAGACAGGTTACTTGCCTTATCATTATTAGAATTGAAAAGGTATCATAATTAATAGATAACTAAAATAATTTTTAAGGAAAGGTGGTTTACTATTATATTTTATTTTTAATTTACATTAAAATAACAACTACTTTAACCAAAGTTAAGGTACATTTCTATTGAACGTTTACATAATGGTACAATGTGTCCAGTGACTTGAACTAAAACTAACCCTTGAAAATAAAATAATGGTTTCTGTTTAGTATAAACAAAGAGCAATTTTGCCCTATTGTCATTTCACTCATTTGACAATACTCATTACTATCATGTTGCTCCTTCCTATGTTTTGAACATAAGAGTTGTTCTTAAGAAAGTAGATCTAAGTCAATAATTACTTCACCAGAGCAGAACCACTATTTTGATCTAAAATAAATTAAATGAGCATCACAATGATTTATGACCCTTATGCCCAATATGAATGCTTTAGAGTTGGTCAAGATTTTGTTATTTCTCCCACTCCTTATTAACTATTAATAGCCAATAAATTTAACTGTACAATGTATCTATATTTTTCAAATACATGCAAAGGCAATCTTTTATATCATTCCTTATCTCCATTTTTTTAAAGTTACCAAGTAAATAGCTGTTAACAAATATATTTAGAAGTTATACTTACACATTTTTATTTTCCTATACCTTATTCATGCTGTGAAATACAGAATAACTATGTCATTTATGGCCAAAATTGCATGTATCCATTTCCTAACTGAAATGGAACTAACCATGTCATGCATGTCAAGTTTGTAAGCATAAGCCATAGAGCTTATCATGGAAGACTTTCTCCAGCCTACTTCATTTTTCCGTCAAAACTGTCAGAAGATCAAAAGGATAGTGGCAGTGTTACTCCACATCACCTTATTTAAATGTTAAGTCCTTGAAATAAATTACTTTTCAACCTATCTAGGAGGAAATTTTCACTTCACTACTGATATATATGACCCAACTTCAGGAGCAAGTTCAGTAGATACATTGTATTCCAATGAAGGAGGCTATATACAGCATGGAAACTGAACTTAAGAAATCAAATACAGCTATTACTAAATATAATTTATTTGCATCTGCTTGCTATCAAACCAGATGTGCTTGTGAACAGAAAGATTCAAATTCGGAATGATCATGGTGTGCAACGTACTTTAGTAAAAGATGGTAATGATGGCATAATAATAGTGAATAACTGGACAAGCATCACAGATAATGCACAGTGTATTATATATTAAGGAGAAACCAGAAATTTGAATGCATTGGTATTATGGGCTGAACTGTGTCCCTTCCAAATTCTTATGTTGAAATCTTAGCCCCTATTACCTCTAAATATGACTGTACTTGAAGAGAATGTCTTTAAGAAGGGTAATTAGGTAAAAATGAGGTCATCAGGGTGAGCCCTAATCCATTGTGACTGGTGTCTTAATGAGACTAGACAAGGACACAGAAACATAGAGGACAGACGACTTAAAGACTCCAGGAGACAGCTATGTACACGCCAAGAAGAAAGGCTTTCAGAAGAAACTGACGCAGCAGACACCTTGATCTTGGACATCTAGCCTCTGGAATCATAAGGGGGGAAAAAAAATCTGTTGTGTAAACTCCCAGTCTGTGGTTCTCTGCTACGGCAGCCCTAGACAACTAATACAATTAGTAACTTCCAAAGTACGGGTGAAGCTCTGCGCAAACATGTGACAGAGCTAAGTTTTATCTTCAATGTCCTTCTACTTTCCATTTAAGATTTATCTTTTTCTTTCATGGGCTTCTTGATGACCAATGCTTGATGTCCCTAGAGTAAAAGCGGTTGTCTATCAAGAGTTTCCGTTTCCTGCTTCTCCAAATGTACTCTCGAAGTGCTCCTCTCCTGACCTAAAAAAGAGCCTATCACAAAGATTTTAATAACTGAGAATGGCTTGGCCTGTAGCTGTATTTGAGGGTATTTGTCTGCAAAAAATAAGTAATGCCTTTTTTAAATAAAGTGAGCCTTTTGTATTTTGTTTTGATAGTAATGAGCAGGTGTGATGAAATTGCCATTTTTTCTCGTTGCTGGTGCTGGCATAAGCTGGAAAGCAATTTGCCAGCATGCATCAAAGTCTCAAAAATATTTGCTTCCTTTCACCCAGTTATTTCCCTTTTCGGAATCTCTCAGAAGGACCTATAAACAGATGCTGATAAACATGTATGTACTCTCATAATCCATTTCACTACTATTTATAGTGGTTCCTCTCCCCCCAAAAGAGGAGAAAAGCTAAGTCTTATACTAGAGAAAGCGAATTGTCCCCACAGATAAGGAAATATTGGGCTTTTATCTGTAACCATGTTTTCGAAGACAATGGGATGAGAATATAAAGTGAATTGTACAGTTTCAACTGAACAGATCGGGTTACAATAGGATTCCACTGTGTAAAACTAAATTAATCCCCCAACATCGGCAATTCCCTTTACTCTGTCCAACTCCTCCCCTGACCTTCCAAATAAAGACTCTCCTTTCATAAATTTTAGGAAGTGGACAAAAATCACAAGTTTCAGAAGACTTCTCCATCCTTTCAGGAGGAGCAGGGAGAAAGGTTTTCCACAGTTACAATCTGTGAATACAACTTGGTAACTGCTTTAATTCTTGAAGTGACCTGACTCTCTTTTTATGTCCAAACTAATCGACAGTAAAGACACCCAATTATAACTGTCCTCTCACTTAGAGGATCAAGATGTAATCTTCCTTTATACCCTAACAGAGGTATCACAAAACACCTTATGACATAAGATGTAAAGAGTAAGGAATATTCTACATTTTATTCTATCCTCTTGTTATAAGGTGTGTACACTGTCTTACTGGAATGGAACAGTAGAAACCTTGTCGTACCATGATTGCCAGGTGAGAGCTTAGCAAATTCATATTTTCAGTAATGAAGAAAGCCTTGTAAAATGGTACATGGTCATGAACACCAATTCATCCTGCTGAAGCAAGACTGTCACCAGGGTGCCTGAATCATTCCACAAGCCAAATCCTTGTATAAACTATTAACAGATTTGTGTAGAGCCCTTTTGGTGTACTCTGTACAGAGAAAATCGTAGAGGAAAATATATTAAAATGTTATTGATGGTTATCTGAGTAGTGATTTTTTATATACTCTTCCATATTTCCTAATTTTTTTTCTACCATGACCTTGTATCTCCTTTACAAACACGATCAATGTTTTATTCCAGAGAAGCAATGTGCCAATTTTCTACCTATTCTGCAAACATTAGAATGGGCTGAACCTACCCAGGTAGAGAGGCCACTACTCCACCTATGCTTAAGGTCTACTTTTCCCCAGCTACAGTGCTCTGAAGACTTGTGTTGGCAATATTATGGACATCATGGGTACCAGGGCACAGTGGATCCTATAGCTAGCAATCTTGAATGTGTGCTCCATGGCCCTTAGTGATCCCTGAAATAATTGAAGATTGACTTCCATTTCACCTCCCAAGAGGTCTTTTTATCTAAAAGTCAATTTTCCTAAATTTAGATTCATTAGGGCTGAGACAATACTGATGCATACATACATTTCAGGAAACTTGTCCCCTTTAAAAATTAGTTCACTGCTTAAACAATAGTGTATTGACAAATGTACCAATTCCTTTCAGCACAGTAGATAATGTGATGAGTGATGACTTAGGGTAAGGCTCTTAGGAGTCAGGCACTAGTTCTGCCATTTACCAACATGTATTCTTGAGCAAACAAATCACTGATCCTCCTTGGGAGTGATAATTGTCTGAATCATCTCATAGTGAGTATTATGAAGTTTAACAGCCTGCTAACATCACCCACCTGAATGAATCTGTGTACCTGTAAAGTGCTCTCTCTATATCTGAACAACTAGCTCTATTTATCAGGCATTGAAATCTTCAGAGTGAAGGAGCCAGTAGCAACCTGGATGTCAAATTACACTTTTAAATGTGATGTAGATACTCTGCTAGAAGCCTTGAGAGGATTATTAAAAAATAAAAAGAGAAGGATTCTATATAAATGCTAAGTACTACAGTGTGTGATACCCTTAGCATAATTCTTTTGTTTGAGTTTTGTGAACATATTGTGAATCTGGCAATTCTCAAGAGAGGTTAATCATAATATGCTTTTCCTGTCCCATTGGTGATAACACTTTATAAATGCCCAATTTTCAAAACTCAGAACCTATAGCAAGAGAAAAAGAAAACACTGGAATTAATCGGGAGAATGATTCCGTTAGGTTTAAACATCTACGCGGAAAGCAGCATTGAGCACCTTGCAAGGAGCAGGATGGAGGAAGCAGGTGCCTCATTATTTCTGAGAGAAGGACTCAAGCAACAGTTTGGAGTTTTGAATGCTCCATTATCATCAGTAAATAACTGGCATTTATGCATCTGTTACCCCACTGGATCATCAACTAAATACATTAACAATCAGATCTCATTTTCCTTTGTCTTTTTAATTTTAACCCCAGAGAGTTTTGTCTGTGAAGGTCACTTGTTTCATGGTACCGCTAAAACAGACACATCACCATTAATACTTTAGTTAAAATACTTCTGCAAAGCTGAAGTTCTGGTTACATGTGAATTTTAATACAATTTTTTGAGAGAGAGGTGATCAGGGTCTTAAATTACAGTTTTGTCAGAAACTCTATAGCTTTAGGTGAGCCGTTTAACCTGCCTGACCTTATGTTTTTCATTGTATGATGAAACAATTAGAATTTCAATCCAAAGAGGAAGTCATTTTTGAGTATTAATGGTTCTTCATCGAAACTTTTTTTTTCCATTTTTTAAATTAAGGTACTATTGATACACACTCTGAAGGTTTCACATGAAAAAAACAATGTGGTTACTACATTTACCCATATTATCAAGTCCCCACCCATACCCCAATGCAGTCACTGTCCTCAGGTGAAGTAAGATGCCACAGATTCACTATTTGCCTTCTCTGTGCTACACTGTTTCCCCATGATCCCCCACACCATGGGTACTGAACAAAATACCCCACAATCCCCTTCCTCCATCCTCCCTACATGCTCTCCCACACTCCTCTCCTTTGGTAACCTCCAGTTCTTCATGGAGTCTCTGGGTCTGCTGCTATTTTGTTCCTTCAATTTTGCTTCATTGTCATACTCCAGAAATGAGGGAAATCATTTGGCACTTGTATTTTTCAGACTGGCTTATTTCACTGAGCATAATATCCCTCAGCTCCATCCATGTTCTTGCAAATGGTAGGACTTGTTTCTTTTTCATGGCTGAATAGTATTCCATTGTGTATATGTACCACTTCTTCTTTATCCATTCATCTACTGATGGACACTTACTTTACTTCGATGTCTTGGCTATTGTAAAAAGTGCTGCAATAAACATAGGGGTGCATATATCTTTATGATTCTGAGAAGTTGTATTCTTTGGACAAATTCCAAGGAGTGGGATTCCCAAGTCAAATGGTATTTCTATTTTTAGTTTTTTGAGGAAACTCCATATTACTTTCCACAATGGTTGAACTAGCTTACATTCCCACCAGCAGTGTAAGAGGGTTACACTTTCTCCACATCCTTGCCAGCATTTTTTGTTCTTAGTTTTTTGGATGGTGGCCATCCTTACTGGTGTGAGGTGACACTCATTGTGGTTTTAATTCGCATTTCCTGATGAGTAGTGTTGTAGAGCATCTTATCATGTGTCTGTTGGCCATCTGAATTTCTTCTTTGGAGAACTGTCTCTTCATATCCTCTGCCCAATTTTTAATCGGGTTATTTGCCTTTTGGGTGTTGAGGCATGTAAGTTCTTTATATATTTTGGATGTTAACCCCTTGTCAGATATATCATTTACAAATATGTTCTCCCATACTGTAGGATGCCTTTTTGTTCTGTTGATGGTGTCCTTTGCCATACAGAAACTTTTTAGTTTGATGTAGTCCCATGAGTTCATTTTTGCTTTTGTTTCCGTTGCTCAAGGAGATGTGTTCAGGAAGAAGTTGCTCATGCTTATATTCAGGAGATTTTTGCCTATGTTGTCTTCTAAGAGTTTTATGGTTTCATGACTTACATTCAGGTCCTTGATCCATTTTGAGTTTACTTTGGTGTATGGGGTTAAACAATAATCCAGTTGTCCAGTTTGGCCAACACAAGCTGTTGAAGAGGTTGTAATTTCCCCATTGTATGACCATGGCTCCTTTATCATATATTAATTGACCATATATAGTTGGGTTTATATCAGGGCTCTCCAGTCTGTTTCACTGCTCTATGGGTCTGTTCTTGTGCAAGTACCAAATTATCTTGAGTACTGTGGCTTTGTAGTAGAGCTTGAAGTTTGGGAGCATTATCCCCCCAGCTTTATTCTTCCTTGTCAGGATTGCTTTGGCTATTCGGGATCTTTTTTGGTTCCATATAAACTTTAGAACGATTTTCTCTAGTTCGATGAGGAATGCTGTTGGTATTTTGATAGGAATTGCATTGAATCTGTAGATTGCTTTAGGAAGGATGGCTATTTTGACAATACTAATTCTTCCTATCTATGAGCATGGGATATGTTTCTATTTACTGGTATCTTCTTTAATTTCTCTCATGAGTGTGTTGTAGTTTTCAGAGTACAGGTCTTTCACTTCCTTGGTTAGGTTTATTCCTAGGTATTTTATTCATTTTGATGCAACTGTGAATGGAATTGTTTTCTTGATTTCTCTCTCTGCTAGTACATTGTTAGTGTACAGGAATGCAACTTATTTCTGTGTATTAATTTTGTATTCCGCAACTTTGCTGAATTCAGATATTAGATCTAGTAGTTTTGGATTGGATTCTTTAGGGTTTTTTTATGAACAATATTATGTCATCTGCAAACAGGGACAGTTTAACTTCTTCCTTGCCAATCTGGATGCCTTTATTTCTTTGTGTTGTCTGATTGCCATGGCTAGGACCTCTAGTACTATGTTGAATAGAAGTGGGGAGAGTGGGCATCCTCGTCTTGTTCCTTATGTTAAAGGAGAAGCTTTCAGCTTCTCGCTGTTAAGTATAATGATGGCTGTGGGTTTGTCACATATGGCCTTTATTATGTTGAGGTACTTGCCGTCTATACCCATTTTGTTGAGAGTTTTTATCATGAATGGATGTTGAATTTTGTCAAATGCTTTTTCAGCAACTATGGAGATGTTCATGTGATTTTTGTTCTTCTTTTTATTGATGTGGTGGATGATGTTGATGGATTTTCGAATGTTGTATCATCCTTGCATCCCTGGGATGAATCCCACTTGATCATGGTGTATGATCCTCTTGATGTATTTTTGAATTCGATTTGCTAATATTTCGTTGAGTACTTTTGCATATACATTCATCAGGGATATTGGTCTGGAACTTTCTTTTTTTGTGGTGTCTTTGCCGGGTTTTGGTATTAGAGTGACGCTGGCCTCATAGAATGAGTTTGGAAGTATTCCCTCTTCTTCTACTCCTTGGAAAACTTTAAAGAGGATAGGTATTAGGTCTTCAGTAAATGTTTGATACAATTCAGCGGTGAAGCCATCTGGTCCAGGCGTTTTGTTTTTGGGTAGGTTTTTGATTACCCGTTCAATTTCATTGCTGGTAATTGGTCTGCTGAGATTTTCTGTTTCTTTCTGGGTCAGCCTTGGAAGGTTGTATTTTTCTAGAAAGTTGTCCATTTCTTCTATGTTATCCAGTTTGTTAGCATTTAATTTTTCATATAATTCTCTAATAATTCTTTGTATTTCTGTGGTGTCTGTCATGATTTTTCCTTTCTCATTTCTGATTCTGTTTATGTGAGTAGACACTTTTTTTCTTGATAAGTATGGCCAGGGGTTTATGAATTTTGTCTATTTTCTCAAAGAACCAGCTTTTGCTTTCATTGATTCTATTGTATTCTTCTTGATTTTAATTTTTCTGCTCTAATCTTTATGTCCCTCCTTCTACTGACTTTGGGCCTCATTTGTTCTTCTTTTTCTAGTTTTGTTAATTATGAGTTTATACTGCTCATATGGTATTGTCCTTCTTACCTGAGGTTGGCCTGTATTTCAATATACTTTCCTCTTAGCACAGCCTTCACTGTATCCCACAGATTTTGCTGTGTTGAATTATTTTTTGTCATTTGTCTCCATATATTGCTTGATCTCTGTTTTTATTTGGTCATTGATCCATTGATTATTTAGGAGCATGTTATTAAGCCTCCATGTTTTTGTGGGATTTTTCATTTTCTTTGCATAATATTTTTCTAGTTTCATACTTTCTTGGTGTGAGAAACTGATTGGAACAATTTCAGTCTTTTTGAATTTAGCGAGGCCCTTTTTGTGGCCTGGCCTATGATCTATTCTTGAAAATGTTCCATGTGCACTTGAGAAGAATGCATATTCTGCTGCTTTTGGGTGTAGAGTTTGGTAGATGTCTGTTAGGTTCATCTGTTCTATTGTGTTGTTCAGTGCCTCTGTCTCCTTATTTATTTTCTGTCTGGTTGATCTGTCGTTCAGAGTGAGTGCTGTGTTGAAGTCTCCCAGAATGAATGTGTTGCATCCTATTTCTCCTTTTAATTCTTAGTATTTGTTTCATATATGTAGGTGCTCCTGTGTTGGGTCCATAGATATTTATAATGGTTATATCTTCTTGTTGGATTGACCCTTTTATCATTATGTAATGTCCTTTGTCTCTTGTGACTTTCTTTATTTTGAAGTCTATTTTGTCTGATACAAGTACAGCAACTCCAGTTTATTTCTCCCTATTAGTTGCATGAAATATATTTTTCCATCCTTTCACTTTGAGTCTATGTATGTCTTGGGTTTAAAGTGAGTCTCTTGTAGGCAGCATTTAGATGTGTCTTATTTTTTTATCCATTCAGTGACTCTCTGTCTTTTGATCAGTGCATTCAGTCCATTTACATTTAGGGTAATTATCGATAGGTATGTACTTACTGGCATTGCATTTTTAGATTCGTGGTTACCAAAGGTTCAAAATTAACTTCCTTACTTTCTAAGTCTAACTTAACTCACTTAATATGCTATTACAAACACAATCTAAAGGTTTTTATTTTTCCTTCCTCCTCTTTCTTCCTCCTCAATTCTTTATATATTAGGTATCATATTCTGTACTCTTTGTCTATCCCTTGATTGAGTTTGGAGATAGTTATTCAAATTTTTGCATTTGCTTAGTAATTAGCTGTTCTACTTTTTTTATTGTGGTTTTATTCCCTCTGGTGACAGCCATTAAACCTTAGGAACACTTCCATCTATTGCATTCCCTCCAAAATACACTGTATAGATGGTTTGTGGGAGGTAATTTCTCTCAGCTTTTGCTTATCTGGAAATGGTTTAAGCCCTCCTTCAAATTTAAATAATAATCTTGCCAGATAAAGTATTCTTGGTTTAAGGCCCTTCTGCTTCATTGCATTAAATACATCATGCCACTCCTTTCTGGCCTGTAAGATTTATGTTGAGAAGTCTCATGATAGCCTGATGGGCTTTCCTTTGTATGTGGTCTTATTTCTCTCTCTGGCTGCTTTTAATAGTCTGTCCTTATCCTTGATCTTTTCCATTTTAATTACTATATGTCTTGGTGTTGTCTTCCTTTGGTCCCTTGTGTTAAGAGATCTGTGCATCTCCATGGCCTGAGAGACTATCTCCTTCCCCACATTGGGGAAGTTTTCAGCAATCACCTCCTCAAAGACACTTTCTATCCCTTTTTCTCTCTCTTCTTCTGGTACCTCTATAATGTGAATATTTTTCCGTTTTTATTGGTCACACAGTTCTCTCAATATTGTTTCATTCTTAGAGATCCCTTTTTCTCTCTGTGCTTCAGCTTCTTTGTATTCCTTTTCTCTAGTTTCTATTTCATTTATCATCTCTTCCACCATATCCAATCTGCTTTTAATTCTGTCCATTGTGCTCTTCAACAACTGGATCTCTTGACCACAATTCATTCCTGAGTTCTTGAATATCTTTCCGTACCTCCATGAGCATGTTAATGATTTTTATTTTGAACTCCCTTTCAGGAGGAGTCATGAGGTCGATGTCATTTAAATCTTTCTCAGGTATGGTATTAATAATTTTACTCTGAACCAGAATCCTTTGTCATTTCATATTTGTATATGGCGCCCTCTAGTGCCCAGAAGCTCCACTCCCTGGAGCTTCTCAGCCCCTGAAGCAATGTCAGGGATTGCAGGGGAGTGTTATTGGTGCCTGGGGGGAGGAAAGAGCTGTTTTCTGCTTCCTGGCTGCTATGCCTGTCTCCACTGCCTGAACCAGCGGGCCGAGCACAAGGTATAAACTTCTATGCTTTGCATTTGTAGTTGCTGGAGACCTTCCCTCTGGCTTGCTAACACCAGGGTAGGGTTTGCCAGTTTGCGAGCCAGGTGGGGCTGGCCAGAAGAAAGGTGCCATAGTCTGTGTATCATGGAGGGCATCTTAGGAGCTGTGTAGCCAGCCAGGGAGCTGGAGCACCTGAAGATCATCTAAGGAGGAAGATTTCTTTTTCCTCCTTAATATGAGGTCTATATGGCAAAGCTCCGAACCTGCTGGGCAGAGTGTACCCAGACAATTTTGTCTACCTGTTCTCTCTCCTGAGCAGTAAGCTCTGTGCAATCCTTGCCCCTTTAGCAGCCCTCTTGCTAAGGGCTTCCTTGTTAGGAAATCTCTCAGACTGCCTGCCTTTCTTTTATCCCAGCACAGCCGGATATGGATTCCTGCTTTCCACAAGCCACTGGAATCCGAGTCTCTCCAGGAATTCTGCCTGTCTTAGCCTTCCAACCCCATAATCATGAGAGTATCATGCAAGCACCATGAATTGTAGGTTTGTGCTCCCAGAGCAGATCTCTGGAGTTAGGTATTCAGCAGTCCCAGGCCTCCGCTTCCAACATGCTGGGTTTCTCTTCGTCCGCCTGTGAGCTGGGGTGGGGGAAGGGCTTGGGTCCTGCCAGGCTACCGCTTTAGTATGTTATCCTGTTCTGTGTGGTTTGCTGTTTTCTCCAGGTGTATGCAGTCTGCAATAGTCCTCTCTCCTATTGCTCTTTCAGGATTAGTTGTATTAATTATATTTTCATATTATGTGCGGTTTTAGGAGGAAGCCTGTTTCTCACCTCTCACACAGCCATCTTTCATCCCATCTAAACTTTCTTTTGGGAAGAAGAGTGGTGAATAGGAAGGGAATTCATGCAGCATCTGGAAGCCAGAATTTTCTAATTAATATCCCTGTATTTATAAGATTTTATCTTTATCCATCCATCTTCAATTCTATCACAGGGTTCTTATTCCAAGAGTGAATTCTGTGTATGTCCTTTCTCTCACTAACATCCCAGAAGAGTTTCCCATGACCTAAAACAACACATAAACTTTTTGGTTTGGCCCTTGTGTGAAGTAGTTTCTGCCTAGTTGAGCAGTCTCATCTTACACCCTTCACCCATCTCACCCTCCTGCCCCAGAAAAGACAACTTGCTGTTCTCTGAATATGCTGTATACCCTTTCACTGTGTGTATTTCCCATTCTATTCCTTGTTCTGTGACTACTCCTTTCTGGCTTCTTCTCTCGGCTAAGTCCCTAAATCCTTCAGAGCTCCGTGCATACCATCCCCCTTTCCATCATTCTCCTGGGCTTAGTTACACAAGGAACACACACTGAAGGGACATATATTTCACTCCTATATCGTAACCCTGCACTTAATTTGTTGCTTTCCTGGTGTATCTCTTCTAGAACACTTGTCCTAAACAGATGGAACTGTACTTTTTTCTTTCTTTTATCTAGCTCCTAGCACAATGTGGCACATAAGAGTCTCTCAGAAAACATTTGTTGAATGAACGGATGAAAAATTAATTATATGTTTCACACAATAATTTATTGTTAGTTGCAAGAAGATATCCAAAATGTAATATACCCCCATTTACCCTACATCAGAAAACTGAATGTGGTGTCTTAATAACCTAATCGGCCATAACATGTTAGAATAGAGATGGTGACTTTCACTAGACTTTTCCTTATCGTTAAAATTACTTTTTTCAAAACCTTAAATTGAAAACAAAAGGAAAGATCAATATAGCCTCGTAAAGCACCATTTATATCCTCTTTCCAACAACCTCTCACTTCCACTTCATAGCACACCAGACAGCACAGCTTATTAACTAGATAATAGCCAGCTAATTTTATGCATATATTTCCCAAATAATCAGTACACACTTTATCCTATCCTCTGGGTTGAAAGGCATAAATTCAGAGAATCAATTTTCTAGTCATCCTCTAAAAATACTTTTTAAATTGAGCATCCATGTGAGATAGTCTGAACACCACTGAAGAGTAGTTTTATAAATACATACCTTGCCATGTACAAGTTCACAGTTTGAAGCAGATGTGCTATCATGGCTAACCTTGTTATACCAAGAGCACTAGAACTGAAAGTGGGAAAAGGAGATATACTCTTATCTCTGGGTTTCAGATCTTCTTCTGCAAAATGAGATGATCAAAATTAAATTAAAAAAATAATATTTAGAATTCTTATTTGGGAGGAAAAAGATCCCAAGAATGTCTGGTACCACCTTCCTCTACTATACCTCCAACACACATGACAAATATACACGTGTGCCTGCACACAGAGATAAAGATATAGTTGCCAAGGAATTCATGTACCTCCTGAAGGTAAATACATAATTTCAGACACAAATCAATATTTTACAGTAACTTTAAAGAAAACGATACTGTTCCTTGTGAAATGTATCTTAATGAGATGCACACATTGTAAGTCTCTGCAAAGAGAATTAGAATACCATCGAGAGAAAAATGCATACTCCAATATAATTCACCAAGAGATTTTCACAGGAGCCACTGTCTAAAATGCCATCTGAATAATAGAAGGGAGGTTCTAGTAAAGTTTGGATAAAGAAGATATTACAAGGACAGGAGTAAGAGCTGGATGTGATTCATCAGTAAAAGGCAATCGTGAGACTGGAAGCAGATCATTAAATCAATTAGATCAAACTGACCAGTATTAAATAGTTGTCTAACCAAGTGTCAATGTAAGGCCCTATGAAGACTGGCTATATGGAGATATGTAACTGATCAAGTAACATAGCCAGTCTAAAGCACCAAATACTGCCTGAAACACAGCATGTGCTCAACAAATGTCCATTACCCTTCCCTGAACTATGTTAAAACTTTCAAAGATGAAGTTCGATCTTAATGAGCTGTTAGGATTTCTCAGAAGGACTATCTCTTCTCTCAAATATGTTTTACACACTCCCTTTTCCTAAGACAGCATGTCCTCTTATTATCTCTTCACTAGCTTCTATTCTTTGTCAGATCTCAACTTACTTTTTATTTTCCTCCACAATTACTCCCTGGCTCCCAAATGTTGGACTATTTTCCTAGGAATTTTTATAATATATTCTATTCTTCACCCATCAGTCTCTGTGTGTGCGTGTATGTGTATGAGAGCGAGAGGGAATGCACGTGGTATACTTCTCAGTAAACCCTCACACTGGATGTCATAAGATGTACTGTCTTACAAACATCTTGAAGCCGTCATTGTAATTTAAAAGGCAGGTAAGATTAAGATTTTCTAAAAATTTCTATCCCCTTCATACCACTACTGTGGCTGCTCACTGATTGAGAGTCCATTGATTGAAGGAACACATTTGCATCTTTAAAAGATTATTGTAAAACTTGGGCCTTTCAAAATTGATGTAAGCTACAAATTTATTAATTGAAGGAAATTTAAATAGTCTTTCTGAAATCTTTCATTTAACAGATGATGAAAGCTAGGCTGAGAGAAGTTAAAGAAGTTGCCCAGGTTTAAGTAGGTATTTAGTGGCAGAACTAAACCTGGACCCCCCCACCTCTAAACTACCTGTAATACCTACTATCTTTAGGAAGAGCCACACAAGCATGAAGAGATCCAAATCATAAATGTGGAAGATAAAATAAGGACACAAAAAGTTGACTAGGAGTTTTTCCTCCTGAAATGTACTATTCTATCAGGTCTTTACATTTACCGTAAAATTCCACTGTTTAGGGGTATAAAACAAAGCAAAATAGAAGGAACAAAATAGTAGTAGACTCAGACACTGAGAAGTGCTATTAGTACCAAGGGGGAGGGGTTGGAGCAGGTTTGGGGGAGGGCGAAGGGAATAAACGGGAACAATAATTCACAATCACAATACAAGGTGATCATGGGGACAGTAGTAATACAGAAAGGAGAATATAGTCCTCAATTCTGTAATATCTTACTATGTTGATAGATAGTAACCTCACTAGAGGGGGTGAGGATTTAATAATATGGGTAACTGTTGAACCAGTATTTTGTGTATTTGAAACCAAAATAAGTTTGTATATTATTACTTTAATTTAAATATATATATATATATATATATACATATATATTTTTTAATTCCACTGTTTAACAAGTAATTCTCAATTTGAAATCAAAATGCTACATTAAATATTCAGGAAATCCTCAAAATGAAGTCATTTTATTATTTTGTGGTAGGGGTATTGCTTTCATGGAACTTGCTTGATTTAATACTATTCTTCTGGTAATTACATTATAAATATTTGGCGACTGACTGACTTTGTGTTTGTTTAACGATATCTGAGTAGACAAGCCCATGCTATGAAATCATGTAATTTAAATACATGAAGGTAAATAACCAAATTGCCATGGAATTTATCATTATACCTTTCAATCTGCACTTAACCATGTTGTTTAAATTCTTTATAGGTTATCAAATTGATGATGATTATCATTATTTTCAAGTAAAAGAAGGAATGATATTAAAAGCTTTCTCCCATGCAACAGTAATTTTAAAGGTTATTTATAATAGTACAGTTGTTTTTTTAGATTCTGTGTATTAAATTATCAAATAGTATTTTCTTGGCCACTATGGGAGATACATATGTTTGAGAAAATTCCCAATTTTTCTCTTGCATGAGGTATCTGAGCTAATAATTTGAACTACAAAGAGTGGAATCTTTCTTTTCATTAACTTCCCCTTTCAACAAAAGCTTTGTTAGCCTACTGAGTCATGACAAGTAATCCTTTATAAGCTAGGGCACAGTGTTCTTCCTGATGAACTAACGAATTAAAATGTAATGTACAATGGTGACACTGGGAATACTGAAGAATAG
Organism: Smutsia gigantea; assembly: GCA_032199065.1. NCBI lineage: Eukaryota > Metazoa > Chordata > Mammalia > Pholidota > Manidae > Smutsia > Smutsia gigantea. The sequence goes on from JAVSCE010009265.1 coordinate 649,615, forward strand.
CCCCTGATGTGGGAAGGAATCCATGATTAAATCACAACGTAAGGTTTAATTATAATCTTATCACACTGATAACACCACATAAAATACAGTTTGAAGGAACCCAAGGAAACCATAATTAAGAGCAGAGAGCTACCTCCTACCCTTGTTGTCTCCCCCGCCTTCTGCTTGTAGGGCCTTCCTCATACCATCCAACCGTTCAAAGCTATATTTTATTTTTATGCATAGAATTAGGAAGCTATCAAGTGATTGTTCACCACTTTCATCTCTAAGCTAAGGTAATTATTCATCTTTTTTTTTTCTTGCTTCCCTTTTTTTTCTTAAACTCAGTTTGCTCAACAGTAAAATGAACCACAGTATTTATCAGTTCAATGCATATACAAGTGATATTGAAAGCAACTGACTGTGACTGGAGCCAAAGGTTAGCTGCAAATCCATTAGTGATTTTAAATGGGGGGGTGAGGTAGGGGGAGATTCTTGGTAAGTCTGTGATAAAGCTAAACAACTAGAGAAGTCACAAAATTAGATAATGTAATCTGCATTAATATGTCATCAAGCAGATTCACAGAAAGCTTAAGAGTGCAAAAGGTTTCCTATAAGATGATCAAAGCCATTATTTGCTGTTTATATACCTAAAAGAAAAATTTTCTATTATTATTTGACACATAGTACATATGTTTTAAAAGTCATATTCTAGGAATAGCTGTACAGAGCAGGAAGTTAACATATCTAGAAAATACTTTTGCCAACACTGAAGCACTCATCTATCAAAAAATGTTTAGAATTTACAGAATATGCTAAGGAATATTTAGAGTATATACTGCTGCCCAGTGGTGGTGGGGGGGTGGTGGTAAATGAGCGACAACTGTCATTTAAACTTGCAAGCTTTTTATGATTTGGTATTAATAAACTTTCAATCATAGTACTCAGAATTAATATTTATGAAAAAATGATTTTTTAAATGTAATCTCACATTACAGAATTACAGATCACTGTACTGTGTGCTTTGTTTCTGTTTGACAGATTTCCTCCCAAAGCTATGGTAGACTTTCATAAGGGAGCTCTCAAATCAGACACTTTATCATCATTAAATCATCACACTTCTTATTTTAATAATTTTTAATTAGCTAATGACTTAACAGAGACCATACTGGTTCATTCAAAGTAATTACAAAGTATTGTCTTTTTAATGGAACTGTGCCAGCTTAAAATCTGAAGAAAATTTCAATTTCAGTATATATTGCCAATGTATATCATTAGCATATAATATATAAGCATCTATCTATCAGTAGATGAAAGAAAGAAAGAAAAGAAGGAAGGAAGGAAGGAAGAAAGAAGGGAAGGAAGGAAGGAAGATAGATAATGGGATAAGTGAGGTTTGGTGTGGGCAGGGTTTGAGTGAATATAACTCTGCACAGGGAAAATTTAGGCAAAAGGGTGCTTTGGAGAAGGAAGTCGATCTAGTTAAAAGTAATTGGAAGGAATGCAAGAAAAGTCCTAATTAATAAATAGGAACAAAAATAAGAAATGTCGTATTTTTGTTGTTCTGCTTTGTATTACTAGCAAGTAATATTTAAATAACATAAAGATTATCAGATTATCACATAATAATAATAGAGAAACAATAAGGGAAATGAAAATCACCATGAGGGCAAACACCACAGTAATAATTGTTGCAGGCAAGATTCACCATGGTGAGCGAAGCAGGATATTCACATGATCTCTAAGTATGTCACCCAATATATTTATTAGTTACAAAGGGAAAAATAGTAAATTCGCAGTGGAAAGGCCTAGCAAATGTCACCTTAATCAAGTACATCCTGAGAAATACACCATACATCCCAAATATGGAGCAGTGAGGACACAGTAATACCTTTTTGGTATCACCAAAAATGCAAACCTTAATCTAATCATGTGGAAAACAGCACATAAACCCAGAGTAAGGGGCATTCTACAATATAATGGACCAGTACTCATCAAATGTTTCCAGGCTGCAAAAGACAAGGAAAGACTTAGTAACAATTATAGATAAGTAGAAACTAAGGAAACAGTAAGTAAATGAAATCTGGGATCCTGGTTTAGATACTGGACCAGGCAAAAGATATTTGTGGGAAAACAGGCAAAATTCCAATAAGGGCTATAGATTACATATTACTATTATACCAATGTTAATTGTACAATTGTACAATGAAATTTTATCATGACTCTGTTAGGTTACATACCTACTCTAATCCATCCTCATGCCAAAATTATTTTGAAAGTTATAGATATATTTGCATGCATTTAATGGATCATCTTGATTGAGAAAATGATTAGCACCACTGAGAGATCAAGAATCTGAAGAGTTTTGCCATCATTAGAGTTTTATATAACGGAAAGAGGTTTTATGGGCAAAAGGGATGAAATAACTCACCATGTAATGAAAATTTTCTAACATGAACTTGAAGTTTCTAGAAGAGAATGTGAGGAGCACAATAGAATGTTGAAGTCACAGCAGCACACTGGAAACGCCCTGGCTGGGATTAGCATTATGAGAGGTATTTTAAAATTACTTGCAGTTAAGCTGTAATTGTCGATTCCCCTCTTAACACCAATTTTATTTATTTTCTGTTTTTAATCGCAAATTTTTACTTTCCCACATTACACTAAAATAATTTTGTAAAATATTTCATTTCAATAAAAAGCACAAACAGTACTGCATAATGGTGACACTGTCGGTAAATGACTGAGTGGTAGAGATTACCACTTCAACAAGCTTAAATCTTTATTTGTTAGCTGTGAGGTGCAAGTCCAAATATGCTTATGAGATGTGGAATTGGGCCACTGATTTATAATAACTGACACTTCAGGTTGCGTTCAAGTTGAACCTAGTATGTGGTGCCCTTCCTGTATTACGGGTAAATGACTAAATGACTAGAGGATGGAAAATAAACATTTACAAATAGAGATCTAGAAATTATTTCAACTAAGTAAAAGAGTCAAATCCTTTATTGTCCAAAATTTAATTGTTACATTTAGTTTTGTCTGTCAATCTCCTTTGTCAGAGTTTACCTTATATTCTAGCTCCTACATACATAAATTTAATAAAGAAATGAGGGAGTTAAGTAAGATTCAAGGGGGAAAAAAAAGATTAGTAAAGGAGAAGCTGAAAATAATACATCTGTTAAAAGAGATTTGACACACTTAAGAAGGTGGTGATAAAGGAAAAGAGGATAAAAGAATTCAACACAAAAGGCCAAAGGTCAAGAAAGATCAGAGCTCCAAGGGAGATGGAGAAAATAGGAAAACTTGTCTAAACAATGTATATAACTTTTCTTTTATACTTAGCAGAAATGAGCAATATGTAGTACAAATAAAGCATGAAATTATAATTTTTTGTAAAAATGTTTCTCCCTTGTATTGTTTTATGCATATTTCAATGTATAACAGAATAGCACCTGGCAATATTTTCTTATGAAAAGTCATGCCATAAAAAAATAAAGTATAAAAAGAAGTTCTTTTGTTAAGGGACAGTAACAGATTTTAATTTCATAGACACAAAATATAATATTAATCTTATACAATAGAAAAATACATTTAGACAAAGGGAGGGCAGATAAAAAGAAAAGACCAAATAGCTATTAGTGGACTCCATTTGGCTAGTAACATTTTTAAATCGTTATAGCATTTTTAAATTTGGCCAAATTTGGTCAGATTTTAAAGAATTATTTTGTCAAGCTGAAGTTGATGTACAGCAAGCAAGGACAATATACTGGCTGTTATACAAGGTAAAGTTCCTAGGATAGACATAAACTCAAATAATAAATTTTCTGCTCCAAAATATTTCATCCTGCATTGTTTTCTCTGTTCATAAGGCCAAGATCCTTCACTGAAGGGGGAAAAAAAATTAATCTTGCCTATGGAATTAAAACCTTTAATTCAGGTTGGAATTTACCAAGACAAATGGGAATCGAGTTTAATGTAAAAAAAAAAAAGCCAACCTGGCTACTGAAATCTGTTACAATGTAAATTCCCCAGATAAGCTTCAATTCTAGTATTACTTTCAAACACGGAAGTTAAGCAGTTGAGCTGATATTTATATTCACAGAATAACTAAAATAACACAAATAAATGTTCGATTCCAAAGGATTCAAAGATTCTCTTAGCAAGCCTCAATCTCTTTCTGATCTGTTCTCAGTTGTCATCTCATTCTAACGTAGAGGCCGTTACCTGGCTTTGAATCCTGACTTTACAGCTAGTTAGCTCCCTGTCCTTAGGTTTAACTAAACCGAGTTTCAATTTGCGTCACTGTAAAAAGTAACTAATTTTATGGCTTTACGGTATTAAACACTTTTTTTTTTTAATGAGGAAAGAAAAGGTAAAGCATTTCATAACATACTTACCATAACCATCATTGTCATCATCTAATTTGTTTTCCTGCCCCCAAAACCTCTTTTCTAATGAGCTCTATTTGGGAATGACACCTGTCTACCATTTCAGCAGCTGTTTTGCTCCATTGTTCATTGTTTTCCTTTTTTCTCAAATCTTAAAACCTAACTGATGTTTTGCTGCCCACTGCAGGAGGAAGAGGGGAGAAGTTATCTCCCTTCTGCTGGGATTCTTCAGGGGCTTCACCTCCAGAATTTGCTTGGCTAGTCTTCAGTTCATTACCTGAAGGATCGTTCTTACACATATTTGCATCCTGTGAACTCAGGACTAGTTTAATATGCATAAAGGTAAGTTTTATTAACTATTACAACCTAACACCACACTAAGAAATACGACAGGGACATAACAAATATTAATAATTACCTTTGTTTTTAATTATAATGACTATCAACATTCACTCACAATGTTTGGCCTTCCAATTCAATTATTGGATTTTTTGTTTTCCTGCTATAATGGTTTAATGGATCTGTTCAAAACCTGTAATGTGTTACAGTCATTGCCTAGGATAGTGCCAAGTATTAGAGTAGATAATAATTAAATTTTGGATGAATAAATAAGTGAATGGTTCTACACAAATACATGTGAAAACCCAAATTGGCCACATAATAAACATAGTAACTAGCTCAGTGTGAACAGTTCCTCATGTATTTTGGAAGAAGACTAAGGATTTAGTATATTTAATAAATGTATAAAATGAACAGGAAAATTTAATAGATGAATGTGCTATTTTTAAAAGTTCATACTACAGTGTACTGGGGAGTTTTCCTCAAAATTTCTACTATGATAACATCTCAAATTTTTTTTCCGGGACTAAAGCCATTATATTACATATTACTATAAATATGCAGATTTTCAGTTAAGGTTTAACTTTTCTTCTTCCTGTAATACAAAAGTCTTCATTAATTATATTAGTTATAATAGGATTGCTCCTTCTATGAAAAGGATATACTGGAGAGCTTTGTAAAGTGTTCACATATTTGGTCCATAAAAGATTTTTAAGATTATAGAATCATAGCTATATTTTTTTAAAGCTGAAATGGATATTAAAGATGATAAATTTAAGGAGTTTGTTTTGAACCTGTGCAATTATAATACTGACCTTTAATTCTTTCCTAATGGCCTAGATGGAATTAATTGGTTATTTCAATATCAGGACTAATCTTGTTTGGAATTTTAAGAGTCTCTTTTTTTCCCCACAATGGGTTCTATCAAGCTTATTTAAAATGTTCTGAAAGCACATTTTTAAAAGCCTTGACATTCTCCCTCTACTGTTTTTCTTTCATCTTCTACATTATTTGAAGTGACAAAGAATCCATTTTGTTCCTTTGTAAATCCGCTGTGGTCAAGCTATCATTAAATCTTCCTGACCATTTTTTTTTAAATTATGTTTCCTATAATGGGAAACTTTTGTGATTGGAAATCAGATACTATTTACAAAAATCTAGAAACTTGTTTTTCACTTCATGTAAGTTACAAGCTATCAAATTTCTAAATAGCTGCCATGCTGCCATCTTCTGGTTATCTTGCAACAATTGTATTTTATGCTTATCAACTTTATTTAAATAATACCCCTTGCTGTACTTTGAAAAAAAAAAAGAAGAATTTGGATTAAATCAAAGACAACAATTTAAATGATTAGAGTCGCTGTTCTAGAGTTCAGTGGGCCTGAAATTCTAAAAACAATTAGAATGTCTCATGCATCTAAGTATACAAAATTGAATGGATCACCAAAGATGGAAGAATGTTTTCTCGGTGTGATTTTTTTATCTTGGACACTGAGAAGGCTTCATGTCATGTTTCTATCATACTAAACTTACCTAAACCCGCAACTCCGGTTAGTAATCAGTGATGCTATGTGATGGTGTTCCAGATAGCACTGAACCATCTTGCCATTTTAACTGCCTTATTTTAACTTTAAAAACCTGCCAGCACCTACTGTATCAGCACAGTATCAGGCCAATGGCCCAGAAAGGAGGGCTAGAGGGAAGCCAGGGTTTCACACTTCAAGAGATTTGGCATTTTAAAGGATCACTGAAACCTATCACCCTCTTTTGTGTGTGTGTGTGTGTGTGTGTGTGTGTGTGTGTGTGTGTGTGTGAAAACCCCCATTCGCCCTACTAACATTCTCTTCTTGGTAGCCTTTGAGACAAAGACAGAATTATTTACATATTAAATTAAATCATTTACACACTGGAAACTGACTTTAAAATGTAAGATATTACATACATTGCTTCAAATTCAAAAAAAGAACTGCGTCTTCACGTCCTATGATTCTTCAGGTTACTATAGGAGAGTATAAAACATTATAGCTCATTGAAAACCAGAATGCAAATGGCCTCAGTACCTGTTTAACAACAGAGGATTTTCTCAATTGCTTATTAAATGCAACTGAAAATCTAAAGCAGCAGAGACAGGTGTTAATTTCATTCATGTTATTAGTAATTAGTGATGAAATTTAATGGTGTTTGTAAGTAGCTCTAAGCATTAGCCATATTAAACAGGTTTAAGTATAAGGAGCTATTAAAATTTAGTTTTTAAGCTTAATGGACTTGGACAAACAGGTATTTTGGATAATCAACACCTCTGAGAGCACACACCAAGTTGCAATGACAAAATCGGCCCATTTTGTGGGCAAAGAGATGCCCTTGTAACTGCTAGACACAGTGTATATGTGTCTGTGGACTGTATCATACCCAGATAGTTGGTACTATTCTGTTTCCTAAACTTTAAGGACCTGAAATTCCTGACATTACTTTGCTATGGCAAGATTACTTTTCAATATACTATATTCACAAAAGTTGCTGTTATATCATACATTGATATGTATCAACTGAATGGATATTCTATCATTTCATAGCTTTACTATGAATAAAACAGCCATCTCTTAATTATAAAGTATGCTGTTGATTCATCTGAGGTTTTTTACCCCCAATAGTGAAAAGAGTCATTCTAATACCCACAAACAAAAAGAACATAGTTACCTAGGTCAATCCATTAGTTTATATTCATTAGCAGTCAAAAGAGCTAAACTAAATTATCAGAAAACCTACTATATATATAATAAATATAGTTAGATAGCTACGATTGTCAGTGTGTCTCGACTAAATCTCTTACACTGTTAAGAAAGATTATCCCTATCAGGAAAAAACATAACTTGTTACACTCAAAAATTAATTCCTCTGATACACATCACTAAACCTAAATCTAGAGAGGGAAAAAACCCTAACATTTTCATTCACTGTTTTAAAAAGTTTCAAACTCTGTACATATTTTAGAATAAAAGTATTCAACACTTAAAGTATCTCATTTGCTCTTTCTCCTTGTTAATACCTACTGGATTCCCATTAGATGAATCCCAAATTCCAGTTAATTTTAAGAAAGCAAACATAAAAGATGAAATAAGTAATATTAAGTTAAAAACTTTCATCTCTATCAAGTTTTTGAGGATAAAATCAAATTTTACTTATCTGATCCTGGAAATATTTTATGGAGTGCAACCTACCACTTCTTAAAACAGAAAAATAATCAGTGAAGCTAGAGAATAATCAAAAGGGGTGAGAAATACTAGGATTTCATCTAATTCCTCCAGCAAGTATTGATCTGTTCTCAGCCAGGCATCTATGTTTGGTCAAAACATAACTGTGCCTGGCACATTTCCCACCCTCGGGATGCCCTCCCTGCCATCAAGGAAGTTAGATAGAAAACACCTAACTATTAAAACAATATATGAGTACATGAATGTAGTGTTCCAGAACACAGATTAGGAACCCATTAAGCATCCTGTGATGACCGAGAAATGGCACATGAATTGGGCCTTGAAGAATGCACAGATTTTTGTCAGATAATTTGAAAAACAAGAGTAGGATAAAGGTTTGGAGTCTTTAAAGTCAATATATTTGGTGGGTGGGTAATAAGGACAGTAAGCTTGTCAATGCAGCTTTTCTGAAAAAGCATATGGGAACAACAAGAGGATAAAAACAGGGAAGTGAAGGACCCTGAATGCTAAGCTAATAATAATTATTAAAACTGTAAGATAATTAAGTCTATTAATTGTCTTTATGACAATGACTAACATTATTCTTTGGCAGTTTTACAATGAGATCTGATCTTCACAGCAGCATTAAAAAAGAAAAAACAAGAAATACTGTATTCCTCATTTTGCAGAAAATAAAGCCAAAGCTCAAAGACAAATATTTTTTTCTGGAATCAAATGGATAATAAGTAACCCAACCAGATTTCTCTGTAAAGCTCACACTCATCTACTCAGCTAAATTGCCAACTTGACCACATTAATGTTTTAAAAGAACTTTACTTGCAGTGCTGAGTGCAAATGAGTTAGTGAGAAGAGACCCTAAAAGCCCAAGAGAACCTTTAAGAAGACGTGATAATTACACTAGAAATATCACAGGTCTAAACAAATGGAGAAAGGGGCCACGGAGAAGCTGCTTTACCTTGAAGCACAAAGGCTGGAGCTCCAGGATCTCACCAGCCGGCACTGCCACAGCCCAGTGCGGAGCCCCAGCAAGACTACTCAGGGTTTTCCACCTTCGTATTTGTAAACGCGTTAACCACAAACGGTTAAGGCGCCTGGGTCTCTCTGCCTTCCATTCTGCAAAATTGTTTATCCTATCCTATGGCACCGGAGAGGCCTTGTCTTTTTGTCTCTCTGGCTAAGGAGGGATTTGGGGCACATATTTAGAGTGGGACTAAAGGGGTCTATTTAAGAAATTTGCAATAATGTCCTTGAATAAGTAAGTTGTAGAAAACTGTTCCATAGTAGGAAACATTATCAGAAACATTCCGACGCCCACTCATTCAGCTGTGGCTATGAAATCATTGTAGGGCCAGAGGTCTGATCTCAATAAGGAGGTCCGCTAGCGCTCAACGCAGGAAGTAAGCGGACAGTAGAGGAGAAACAAGTGGAACTAAAAACACGTCTGAGGAAAATTCTGAATCATCAAACAAGGACATTATCAGCAGACAGCTGTGTTCTCATTGATATTTCCTCAAAAATGGGTACCAAAGAGGGAATACACTGTACTAAGGAATGAATCACACACAGTGATAAACATTCTATCACCTTTTTAAAGCTTTTGATGGGTAACAAAGGAATTAAATTTGATCAGCGTTTCTGTGCTAATACGAGGGCATAAACCTACAGCAGTACTTTAGGCAGCAAATCTGCCTATGGGTGAAGCTGCATGTTTTATGTTTCTCATATGTCTTCGTACATCTGACCCATTTTTTGAAGTGTCTGGTGGCTCCAGGCTAAACAACAAGTAACATTGCCACTGACACAGCAAAAAAATGATCAAACTGTACCACAGAAAAGACAATTATGTTTCCATTCTCTCTAGTAAAAGATTATGTATATTACAGGATTCTTGGCACGTGAAGAGGTCATTGGTTAGTAAGTACATGGCCAAAAAACAAAGAAAAAATGTTACGGAATTTTATCAAGAAAAAGATGGAAAAGATAGGGTTATTTTTCTTAATGTTGAGGTATTTGTCAGTCTTTATCAATATGCAATTTCTTGTTCTTACTCATCCTAATATTCACTTTCAAATAATTTTGTATTCTTAAAGAGCACCCCTAAAATTGTATCAAGTTTTGTCCCATAAAACATAGATATCTTTGTCAAAAGAAAACAACAAAGAGGATGAGACATCTGGGAAACTTTTTAAAGATAAACTTGCTAATACTCTGTAATCCAATGGAGTGGAGAATAAGAAAACTCCAGGGTGTCTACCATGGGTTTCTGAGTAGAATACTGAGAAGGATTCCAGGTTTGCATAGAAGATAGTTGAATTTTAGATATATTATATCTAAGGGATAAATGAAATGTCTTGGAGGAAATATACAGGAAGATATTGAAATAGCTTGAAAACTCTGATGTTCATAAAAGAATAGAAAGTAGTCACATGAAGTTTTTTTTTGACTATTTTTTAAAGCAGTTTCAGGTTCACAGCCAAATTGAGGGGAAGGTACAGAGATTCCCCATATATTCCCTGCCTCCACACATACTTAGCCTTGCCTATTATCAACACTCACCATTCAAGTGGTATATTTGATGAACTTACATTGACATATCATAATCACCTAAAGTCCATATTATATATTATGGTTTACTCTTGCTGTTATAATTCTGTGGGTTTGGACAAATGTATCCATCATTATAGTATCTGTATTTTCACTGACCTAAAAATCCTCTTTGCTCTGTTTGTTAATCCCTCCACATCCTTCCGACCCTTGGCAACAACTGATCTTTTTATTGTCTCCATAGTCTTGCCTTTTCTCAAATGCCATGCGATTGGAAATACACAGAATAGGCTTCTCAGATTGCTTTAATTTAGTAATTTGCATTTAAACTTCCTCCATGTCTTTTAATGGCTTAATAGCTCATTTCTTTTAAGTGCAATGGCTGGATGTACCAAAGTTTACTTATCCATTTACCCACTGGAGGATATTTATGTTGCTTCCAAGTTTTAGTAATTAAAAATAAAGTTGCATAAACATCCATGTGTCAGTTTTGTGTGAACATAAATTTTTAATTACTTGGGTAAATACCAAGGAGTGTGATTGCTGGATGGTATAATAACATGTTTAGCTTTATAAGAAAGCACCAAACTGTCCACCAAAGTATCTGTACCATTTTGCCTGCCTACCAGCAATGACTGAGAGCTCCCATTGCTCCCCATCCTCACCAGCATCTGAGATTGTCAGTGCTCCAGATTTTGTCTATTCTAAAAGCTGTGTAGTGATATCTCACTGCTGTTTTAATTTATACTTTTCTAATGACATATGATGTGGAACATGTTTTTATATGCTTATTTACCAACTGTGTCTCTTCCTTGGTGACATGTCTGTTAAGGTCTTTGGCCTATTTTTTTAGTGGGTTATGTGTTTTCTTATTATTGAGTTGTAAAAGTTCTTTGTATCTTTTGGATAACAGTGCTTTAGCATGTGTCTTTTGAAAATACTTTCTCCCAGTCTGGGGCTTGTCCTTTCATTCTCTTGTCATTATCTTTCACAAAGCAGTCATGGAAGTTTGAGGGAAATAAACTTTCAGTAATAGTTACAGTTAAAAACATGGATAAGAATGATCAGAAAGTAAACGTTTAGTTGGAAGAGATAAAAAGAGGGTACAAAAACCAAAGAGTGTTAAATATGAGGGGTAGGATGAGGAGCCATCCAAACAATGTCCAAAAAGAAAACAAAAATTAAAAAATGAGAGAGGTAAGCAAAGCACCAGTAGAGGGTTGCATCTGGAAGTGAAAGTCAGGATGGATTTCAGGAGAACTCTAAAAATACCAAAGTCTTCAGAGACGCAAGGAAAAAGAGGACTGAGAAAAGGACACCGACTTTAATGGTTAGGAGGCTACTGGTAAACTCAGTGTAACCAGATTTTGTGAAGTGATGGGGACAGAAGTCTGAATATAATTAGTTGTATAGTAAATGGGAGATATGAGAGGAGACACAGTGGTCACAAGCCTGCACTTTCAGAAAATATGCAGGAAACATTTTTAAAACATTCTAGAAGGGAATGTTATTAACTGTTAGGTACAGTGTAAGCTCAATTTTCATTGTTATTTTATTTTTTAATGTAAATTACAATCTTTACTGTAATTTTTATTATAGTAAAAAATACAATACATTCATAGACTATCTGGCTTTATACCAAAATGCTAATATTCTAACCCAGGTAATGAAATTTTAGGCAATTTTGTTGATTTTAAATGTTTTGTGTATTTTCCAAATTTTCTACAATAAATGGAAATCCTTTTATAAGAAAATAAATTACATATTTATAAAATGTGTATAAAACATATCAGACATATTTATAAAATATATAAAAAGGACAAACTAGTTGCTGTTTAAGACAGTTTCCATTGGAGACAAGGTAGTGAAGAGAAGGTAAACTTCAAGGATGAATAAACTTGGCAATATATGGAATAACTTCCCAAATGGGAGAAGGTAGTGTCAATAATGTAAAAGTGAAGTGGAGGCCTTGATAAAAAGGATAACCTTCTCTTGTAAAGTAGGGAAGGAGGTGATAATGAAGTTAGAAGATGGTCGATACGTTTTGAAAGAATGAGGCACTGGATTCCATAGACAGCAAACAAGGAGTCATGTGTTGTCAGTTCAAAATTCCATATACACTAATGAGAATCAAGAAAAAGCCAACTGTTTCTGAGGTCACTTGTAGGAAAATGAGTAGTTCTATCTGCAAAAAGAAAAAAAGAGGGGGCAGTGGCACAGGGGTATTAGAAGTCTAGGTGTAGGTAACATAAAGAGTTTGAGTATATAAAGAAAGCATTTGGGGAAAGAATGCTGTTTCAATAAACAGAAAGTTAAAATAAAGATTGAGGCTTTAATTAAAGGGCAAAGCAACGAGAAAAAAAAAGGATTCATCTAAAGGGAGTTGAATCCATGAGAGGGATTGTTCACATGGAGGGCTTTCATTTCCAACTTCCATATTCACAAAGATAAAAAAAAAAAGATTAAACACAAAGTGAAAAGGCATGAGTTAAACTGCCTTAAAATACACATAGAATCTTCTGACAGTCTGCAAATTTCCTTTCTTAACTGGTCCTAGAGTGAACCAGCCACTTGAAATTCCTAAATTAAACACATCAAGAAAGAAGAAGAAAAGGAAAAAAAAAAAGAATATTTAATTCCAGAAAAGATTTCTGTCAAAACAAGAAGAACAAAATTCCCTAAGTAAAATACATTTGGGAAATCCTGCATATGACATCCCTCTTGGATTACCTTAGTGTCCATTTGTGTTATAAAATGTCTGAGATATCCTCCAGTTTAGGAAAAAAAAAATCACTTATGTTAGCTTTACTTAACACTTCTGAAACTTACATCTCAGAGCCATCGGAAATATAAAGGAGCTAGACTAATCCTAAATTGCAGATTCCTTGCAGGAAAATACCACTGCAAAGGTTCACTTGATTAAATAATTTTCAAAACACTGTGAAATGATTTATAACTATGCAGTATGGACCTATGAAGAAAGAATGCATGATCTGAAACGGTAGATGAAGGAAGGACAGACCATTGTCTAAAGACCATGAATTTCTGTAAGGCAGAAACCACTTGTTTGATCAGTCTAGAACATAGCAGACATCCAATAAATGTATTTTGACTGATTAAGTGGTACTTGATTGAAATTAGGTGTTTAATCACACTTTGTCCCCAGTTTATGTAATGCTGAAAGGGCTCTGCATATATCCTAAAGACCGTGTTCACTGTTGAAGTGTCAGTAAGTGGGCTCAGCCACATTTCTAGCTGGTAATGATACATATATTAATCAGTTTAAAGCCTGCAAAATTACTCAAAAAGTTAATGAACATTTCTTAAGCAATGTGCGACGCGAGAATTTCTCTCTCTAATGCAAGGAGATGAATGATTAGCAGAGTTTCTCGACAGTTGCTCAAGCAAAATCTCTTTGTTCTAAGGGTTTAGGATGCATTTAAATAAGACATATATGAAAGAGCCACTTGACTTTTTTTTTTTTTTACATTTGAGGAGGAATTTAGAATCAGACACTTATTTAAAAGTCATCTTACATTAAGAGTAAGTATTGGGCATCCTCATCATCTGACAGCTCTGAATTTTAGAGGCCATTTTTAGTGACAAAAACAAATGGAATTTTTTAAATGGTGAGTTCCCAGAATACATTCATAGAAAGGAAAATGCTTTAACACAGGTCAGGTCTTCTCTATTGAAATAAGGCTCCCAGCTTTAAGCCAGTCCCTATCCTGCATCAAATCAAAGCAAGCTAAATATGAAAGGGTGAAGGAGGAGTGTCTTCAAATACAAAAGAGGAATGAAAATGTACTGTAAACTCCAAAGGGATTCCCCCTTTGTCAATGCTTGACCTTCTATAATCTATTCTGAGTTTTATAATCATTTTAATCTTGCTGCAGCTCTTATTACAACCCTATGACTATTAATTTCCCATTATCTGTGAAAAGCAGAGTTTCTCAAAGTAGATAAAGGAAGCCTCCTTATGCCCTTTAGGGAGTAAGTCAACAGAACCTTTTTTTTGGATTAAGCAGTTTCCTTTGGGATTCGGAGGATCCAATCCCACTTTATTGACTGATTTGTCAAAAATCATTTTCAGTTTACAAGGTTAAATTACTACATTTTTAGAGGAGATATTACTGTTTTTTAAAGGTTAAACACACCCAACAGAAAGAAAGTGTCTCTCAAGAAATTGGCCAGGCTACTGCATGACCTGTTGCAGCATTCCCTATAAACCAGGAAAATGCTTTTTATAGCATTTCCATCAGAATGCATTTTGGAACAAAACTAAAGTAAGCATGTAGTGTCCACAATCAAAAGAGCATAATGACAAGAGTTTCAAATTATGGTTCTAGTTTAAATGAGAATAGAGTCAGCCCAGGTAATTTTCAAAATATTAGGACATAAAATTAACAATTTGATGGATAGTGAGGAAAAAAAAATGGTTCCTTTGCTGAATCTGAAGTCAACTCATACATCATATAAGGTAACAATTTGTACTCAGCCACATAAATAAAAAGTCTGGGTTCCAACAGTAAAACATTTTTCCTTCTGATATGTGGGCCATCTCTGTTTATTTTTACCTCTGTGCTACACCCTCGAGAACGCTTCATGTGTATGTTAAGGGACTTTTTTGTAGGTAAGAAGAGAGTTATTCACCTCACTAAAAGATAAATCTCTGGCGTTTTTTTTTTTTAAGGGAAGTAGCTGTTAATTAAGTGACTTACTAAAAAATAGCAGTTTTAGAACAGAGGAAGCATCAACAAAACAGTGGTGAACCAAATCTGAATTAAGGCATTCTAACTTCACAGATACTGTTCTTAGACAAACACTCGGACAACACACTTAAGTGGAAATCAAGTCAAATGTAAAAACTTGCTATCTGAAGGAAACCTTTCAGATAAATTTTCACAAAATAGGGAAGTGTAATTTGAGTATTTAAGATCCTTTTCATCCATTATTACTCAGGGTTTATACATACTGAGATTTGTTAATGTAAGCCTTCACACATTACTTGTGCTAGAAATACTATTCAGCAGTGAAAACTAGATACTAAATTGTTAAGCTTAAAAGCAAGTTGGTTAAAATGGCACCTAATTACTCACAAAGTAAGAATGACCTTTCAAGTATGTGTTTATCAGTCTCTTGTTCATGAACATTAATGCTTCTCTCAAACTCAAATCAGTACATTTTTATTGAATGAAAAATAGAACTGAGCAACACCATTATCAATGGACTTATATAAGAGAAAACAAAGAAAGGGAAAAGAAAAGGATAAAATGGAAAAGAAATGTGAGAAGCAAACTTTCAAATGAGCCAAATTAACACATTTAATCAAATAGTGGAATAACTTGCACAGAAGTAGATCTTGGAACTGTGACAGTTACTTTAGAAAAGATTTACAATACAAAGGCCATTGGATAAAAAAGATTACTGGGGAACAAATTAGAAGGAGATGGGGGCACATTTATAGAGGTGTAAGGATAATAGGATGCATGGATCTTATTTGAAAGGTTATTGGTGTTACTAAAGGTCTGGGGCAAGCAGGCAACACTGGTGTAATGGCAAACATTCTATTACCTGACAGACATTCCGTCTTCACTGTCCTCCTCTTGCTAACACATCCCTGTGTTTGTTCAGATAAGGACTGAAAATCCTTTGATTTCAAAGAACATGTGGGCAGGAGATTCAGACATTGTCAATCAGCATGATGGCAAGTCTGCTGGGAAGCTGACTAGAGGATCTCTAGAGAAAAGGCAAGAGTAGTGTGAGGAGATGGAACCTCTGCACTGACTTCCCCCCTGGCTAGACCAACAATGGCAACCAGTTAGATTTTTTTTTTCATGAGAATATATGAATCCCTGTTTGTTTAAACCATCTTAATCAGATTCTCTATATTTTATGTTTGGGATTTTTTACAACTATTATATACTCCGTAACTATCATGTATAGAGATAAGTGAGATTAAAGATTGAAGAGGTAGATCGGAAAATAACTCTCATGTTCCAAATGTGTCTGATGAAGAACCTTGCCACTGTGTCATAAGGGATGGGAAATCAGACGAGAAATGGTGACTCTGATGTTGGATGTGCATTTGAGGATGTAGTGGGATATTCAGAAAGCTGGGAATTATATATCAAGAGGCAGATAAGCAGTGGGGTATTATTTTGATTCAACAGCAAGTTTGAAATCTGAGTTGGAAGAAGAGAGAGGCAAAGAAGGTTTTGGGTCTTGGCTATATTCACCCTCTGGAGGCTAAATGGAGACGTCAGCTAGGGAGTTAGAGAAACAGATTTGACAATGGGATGTGGCTGCCAGGTTTGCCCGTGGAGTCACATCTGTTGAGACCGAATCATCAGGAGTTATCGGCAATGGATGCACCACTCAGTCTTTTACAAACCAATGGGAACAAGTAGTGGTGCTAAAGATTGCTACCAAAAGGATTCCTTGAACCCTAGGATACTGACTGGAAGGCCACACTGTTCCTTATATCTAGAACAACCTCCATTCTCTATTGCTTCCACTTACAGTTTCGCCTACAAATGATTCCACTTGCTCTTCAGATATTAACTTAGAAATCTCACTCTTAATTTATCCCTTTACAGTACATGATCATACTTATCAGTACTTACAGTACATTAGTATAAATCTGCTATCTGTTCACCCAACGGATATGTGAGCTCCCTAAGAAACAGGCTAATCTTGTTCATCGTTGCATTCCTAGAAGAGGTGATTTGAATAAAACATTTCTAATTGAAGGATTTCATAACTTTGTAATTACCACCACCACCCCTCCCCAACTTGTTTGTCTTCTTTGGGCTGGAGAAGTTTAGAATACTGACATGGGAGAGAGCATGGGATTGTGCAAAACGATAAAATTTTGGAGCAAAACAAATCACTTTATAATCCTGAATGCTCTACATTTAGATTTTGGCCTTAGGCAAGCTACACAAGTATTTTAATCCCCTGATGACTCTTCCATTACAATATTGATGACAGTAGCTCCCTTGTTTATTCTCCAGGATATGAGCCTTAGACACACACATGCTCACGAGTGTATATGTGTATATATGTAAATGAAATATACAGTATGTATATAATAGCTGGCCTATTGTTGAAACACAATAAATTGTAGGTAAACTGGGGCAAAAATGATTAATTAGAAGCTCTGTTGGTACACAATGATGTTGATCTTAACCTACAGATCTTTATGGTACCTATGTAACTTTACGTCTTGAGATAATGTTTCTAACACTAAAACAATTTATTTCAAAGAATAATCTTTGTTATACAGGCATCATCACAGCTTATAAAAAGAATAATAATATTTGTTTCCTTGGCTAGTATCAAAGCTGACAATCTTCATGTGTAATAATCCAGAGTGTTTTATGCTAAACAAATTTCCCATAAAAAAATCTAAATCAATACATTTAAATGTAGGAAATTGGTTTTCATAAAGAATTGGTAATGGATATTCCCACATTAAAACTAAAAGAATCCATCTTTGTTTGGAAACATCTTCACTGAACCAACCATTTTACATATTTAATAAAGAGATTTATGTTTTACCACAAATGAGCTACCTAATGCATCATAATTGCTAAAGTGTTTTGCCACGTTTATATAAATCTATTTGAACAATATATTCCTGTGAATGTATTTAAAGGAATATTTCCCCCCAAAATGCCTTATTCGCTGAAAAAAAGGAAAGAAAAAGACCTTTAGCAGCTCAACATGTTGCTTCAACTTTTTAAGATGGCTGATCCCAAGATATCAGTAATGGCTAAAAATCATCATTATTGAAATAGGAATAAGGTGCACACCTACAGTGATAGCTAGTGAACTGGAAAATAATCCTACAACAGTAAGAGGTGGCTCTCTATCACCCAATGTATGAAATAATAATCACTATTATATTAAGATGAGAAAAATCATAAGATATAAATAATAACAGTGAAGAAAAAAGTTAAAATGTAGTTTTCTCTTAGTGGGACAATTGATGAGAAACAAGGATTCTTTAATTGCAAATTATTAGCCTATATGAGCAACTACTGATTAGAAGACCTAATCAGGAAGCTGTAAATAAGCAAATTATCAACTGCCAAAAAAATGATTGCTATCAAATTAAACGTGCTTCCCTCAGGCAAGCTAACATTGCTTTTGCCTAAAGTCCAGCTCAAAAATGAATCATGAGGGAGACAAATCGTATAAATACAGAAGATTTTAAATTAATTCTCTGTGTAGACTAATTTGAAAAATAAACCTTAAAACTCACTTCTAAATTTTGCTGCAACAAGGTACTGCAGTGATGGCAGACCATTAGATTAAGTGTCCCAACATGACCTGTGATCTCTTGTTTTTCAGATGAACATAAATCTGATTATATGATATCAAATCAGCTAGTACGCATCACAGTCCCATAGGTCAGACTAACAAATGATTTTCAAGATGAAAAGTGGTAGATAAAAACAACTTGGTGATTTATATGTATCAACTGAACCAGAAGTAAACTGTTTAGTTCTACCCTAGCTAAACTCAAAAAACTTGCTTCAAGAGTATCTTTAGAGGCCAAGTACACAAGATATGTAAATGTGTGTGTATATATATATATATATATATATATATATATATATATATATATACACACTTTTTTCCCATCGTGTCCAGTTTACTTTGTTCACTATTTACATAGAAAAATCCCTAACAAAATGGAAAATATAATGTTGATGATAGTTTTCCTCTTCTTCCATCTAATTGTTCAATATTTTAGTATACCCATGAGTCACAGAAAGTAAAACAAATGGGCTGAAGAGTGAGGGGAACTTCTGTGAAGATTATGAAAATAAAAAGGTGTCTATGTACTAGGTTACCCTGAAAGCACATTATTTGCTCTGTCAAAAATTCAGGAGTCTACGTGAGGGTTAAACAACTTTAAAATAGCCATCTGTGTCTCAGGGAAATCAGGAAATGTGTGTCTGTCATTGCAGAGCTAGTTAACAAAATCAGTATGAAGCATAATCTACCATTTTCAGGAATTCTATGAGCATTTTGAGTGTAGAGTTAAATTTTTTTTTTTGTCCTAAGGGATGTCCTTCAATCTAATGACAGGGGCTGATCTTGGGGAAAGAAATGTGTTACCATGTTACCTTCAGCTTTGGTTCTCTCAGAAGGTCCTATTGTCTTGTTTTGGGACTGCTTAGTTGTTAGTTGTTCTTCTTAGTTCTTAACTAAGAAGTTTTGCTTCTTCTTAGTTGTTAACTCATCTACCTGCCCTTCAACTCACTGAGGTATGGAATGACAAAGATTTAAGAAGAATATGTTTATAATGGAGGCCTGAATCAACATTTAGTGACATTTAGACCCAAAGAGATGGATATTTATATTGTGGGACGTCCAGCATTGTGGTAGATAATGTACAATGCTCTATACCCCTCAGGAAACATGACAGAGTTGCCAACATATAAAGCCTGCCCTCTCCAAAACTTGATTAAAGAGCTCAGTCCCATCACATAAGTACTTAAGTCATGTGTTTGCCCTCCTTATTAACCAACGCTGTTACAGCAGGGCAGAGAACAAAAGTCCTAGATGCTCTACTTTTCCTCTTAAACACAGAAATTTTAGGAACATTATGTACTCATATAAGTAATGTTGATAGTATCCTTAAAAAATATGTACATATAATATAGACCAGTAGATAGGGAAGGAGGGAGAAAGAGAAAGACCATTTTGGTAGATAACATTGTAGTTGTGATTACCTTTAGAACAATAACTGCAAACATTTTTATTCCAGAAATGAAAACACAAATAGCTGGTAGGTGTGTCTTCGGTTATTTGCTTGTAATAACTGACAAAGATTTAGTATATCCATATAGCTGCAAAATGCTTTACCATCACTTACTGCCTAATTTTCTCATCACAGTCTTGAGATAGTGGCAGAATGTTCCCTGATGAGTAATATATATTTGAATAATTCAGCCCCACATAGTGATCAAAAGAGCTTTCTGGCCCTTTGTGAGACTGGAGGCAGTATTGGGAGGGTCACCTGGACTCAACTCTGCCTCTCCTCATCCCTCATGTGGTCTCTGCAGTGTAATAAATATCTTTATTGATGCTAGAGAATCATCAAGAATCAGATCTTTATAATTATTTCTTTTTAAAAGGCTTACATAGTGTAAATTCCTCCAGAAAATGAATAAAACCCCAAGCAAATTTAGAATAACGTTCAACAAAAATTGCATTTTGCAGATACTATAGAATTCTCTTTGGGTTAAGGACTTAAGTCTAAGGATTGCCAATTGCTGCCACATGCATATACATTGCCGTTATATATGTTGTGTCTTACTTCTGTTAGTTTTTTTGACTTTTTAACCAGTTGAACCACCAGTGTAATCTAATTTTATTGTGTGAGGGTGTATGTGGAGATAGGTGATGGGGAGGGAGGAAGGGGACAGCTTAAACATTTGTGTGTGCATTTCCTTCTAGCTAATTCATAGCCTATTTGAACCATAATACCCACTGTACTCAGGAGGAACATCTGTGAATACTCCTTTAGAAACACAGCTATACAGAGATTATTATATTTGATATTTAGAAACAAAGAAGCTAAAAAACATAATTATTACCCATACTGTAATGGTTGTACACAGGCTATTCCTTCTGTTTGTCACATGTTTTTTTAGGCATAAAAAATACTGATATTAGTAAAAGCATGCATTTTTAAGCATCTATTATTTCATATCCATTAAGTATAATCTTACTAAGAATTCTCTGAAATATATTTATATTTTTCGCATTTTATTGATGATTTTGAGAGGCAAACACAAAGAACAATACCATGTAGCTATGAAGAAGTAAAGCAAGGATTTGAATTTAAGTGTCATCACAGGTTTTCACTCATCAACTCCAAAAATAAAAGATATACATGCACATGCATGTGTATGCATGTGTATGTAAGTATACACTTTTCTTGACCTAGGAATTACATACATCTTCAATTTATAGGCTAAGATCATTCAAATCTGTGATTGGAGTCTCAAATCATTTCAGCTCTTGTAATAGTAAATATCACCTTACCGGTATATCTGTCAAAAGGCAGCCATGACAAACCCCATTATGACTCTTAAATTTATCACAAAAGATCTGAAAATGGGTATAAGTATAAAGTAAATTAAAATAATAACTACAAATGGCATCATATTATCCCCTTCTTATTAAATTATATACTATTTTGAAAAATATATTTTTGAAATTACAACTGAAATATATGTTCATGGTAACACTTAAAATAATTCCAACATAGATAAACATACTATTTATCTTTTGCCTATCCCCAAATATACTACTGATACTTTCTTCATCTCTTATGAATTAAATTTATTTTGAACTAAACTATATATCAGATTTGACCTAGCACAGTATGCTCCATATGTTATCTACTTGAGAACTAATCATAATTCTTGTTCTGTCATGTACCTAATATCCATACCATAATTTAACTAATGTTTTAACAGGTTGCTTTATTACATGAATGGAACTGTATGACACTACTGTAATAAAAACAACATAACTTATTGTTATGAGTTAACCATAAAAACAAATTCAGTAGAAACAAAAGCATGTTATTAAATTTATTAGATATCTCTTCATGTGAGCATGAGAACTATTCTCCCTATTAAGATACTATGCTAGTATAAAAATAACTATTTCTCCTAAAAATCAGAAGAATTGAAAAAGTTAAAAGGAAGTGGCATTGCTATTATGTGACTTAAATTTACTTAGATGAGTTTGTATGTCTCAAATGGAAGTGGCATTAATGTTCATTTAAAGTCTTGTCTGATAAAGTAATCAAGGCTCATCACAAAATACAAACTGTTTAATACTAGTATTCAACACCTGTCCCAAAAGTAAAAGGCCCAGAATAAACCCTGAATTAAGACAGTGATGAAAATGGGCTCTGAGACCTTATGGTTTGTATCCAAATCCTTACTCTTGTATTTACTAGCTGTGAGATCTTTTTTTCTTTTAGTTTATTTTGTATCATTAATCTACAGTTACATGTGCAATATTATGGTGATTAAACTACCCCCTTTATCAGGTCCCCCCCACCAACCCCATTACAGTCACTGTCCATCAGCATAGTGAGATGCTATAGAGTCACTACTTGTCTTCTCGGAGTTGTACAGACCTCTCCGTGCCCCCTCCAACATTACATCTGCTAATCATAATGTTCCTTTCCCGCTTGTCCCTCCCTTCCCACCCATCTTCCCCAGTCCCTTTCCGTATGGTAACTATTAGTCTGTTCTTGGGTTTTGTGAGTCTGTTGCTGTTTTGTTCCTTCAGTTTTTTTCTTTTTTCTTATGCTCCACATATGAGTGAAATTATTTGGTACTTGTCTTTTTCGGCTTGGCTTATTTCACTGAGCATAATACCCTCTAGCTCCATCCATGTTGTTGCAAATGGAAGGATTTGTTTTCTTCTTATGGCTGAATAATATTCCATTGTGTATATGTACCACATCTTCTTTATCCATTCATCTACTGAAGGACACTTAGGTTGCTTCCATTTCTTGGCTATTATAAATAGTGCTGCGATAAACATAGGGGTGCATTTGTCTTTTTCAAACTGTGCTGCTGCATTCTTAGGGTAAATTCCTAGGAGTGGGATTCCTGGGTCAAATGGTATTTCTATTTTGAGTTTTTTGAGAAACCTTCATACTGCTTTACACAATGGTAGAACTAATTGGCATTCCCACCAGCAGTGTAGGAGGGTTCCTTTTCTCCACATCCTCGCCAACATTTGTTGTTGTTTGTGTTTTGGATGTTGGCCCTCCTCACTGGTGTGAGGTGATATCTCATAGTGGTTTTAATCTACACTTCTCTGATGATTAGTGATGTGGAGCATCTTTTCATGTGCCTGTTGGCCATCTGAGTTTCTTCTTTGGAGATGTGTCTATTCATGTCCTCTGCCAATTTCTTAATTGGATTATTTACTTTATGTTTGTTGATGTGCGTGAGTTCTTTATATATTTTGGATGTCAACCCCTTATCAGATACATCATTTATGAATATATTTTCCCATACTGTAGGATGTCTTTTTGTTCTATTGATGGTGTCCTCTGCTGTACAGAAGCATTTCAGCTTGATATAGTCCCACTTGTTCATTTTGCTTTTGTTTCCCTTGCTCGGGGAGATATGTTCATAAAGAAGTCGCTCATATTTGTGTCCAAGAAATTACCTGTGAGATCGTGTATAATTGAACTAACCAATCTGAGCTTCAGTTTCCTTTTTTGTTAGCAGCCGTAGGTGCTGCTTTATCCACTATATAAGTTCTTACATCCATTAATGAATTTGTAGTTACAAAAATGTAATAATCTAAATCTATCATTTCTAGTTTATACATTTTCTGGGATGCTTTTATAACAAGACATGCCCCCTATTCTGCTATTTTGTTACCAAGTGGTAGAGTCCTCATGGGAAAAGCAACACAAATGCTTGATTCTTTAATTTCAGTAACTAGTTTTCAAGATCATTTGTTTCTCATTCTCTTAAGGAGATCAATCAATTTTTTTAAAATTGCTTTGAACCCACAGATTTACATGTACATGATAAATATCAATTTACTGCAATAGCTATACTTATTAATTGCAAATTAACCTAATAGAGGACTCTTTAAGTTGTTTTCTGAATTATCTTAACATAACACTTGAGTTTTTTATAGTTTGCTTGCTGCCTGATTTGAAAAGATATTCCAGGTTCATCTTGTCCCAGACCTGCTTAATCTTCAAGAAGCCTTGGTTTCCTATAGTGGGAAATGCTATTTCAAGACCACCATCTGGCATCTATAATATTCTTTGCTACTGTTCAGTCATTGCTTCTTGTTCTTTACAGTGGCAGAGCTAACATACACATAGACACACACATTCAAGCATACATAAACGATTTTTCAAGAAAAAAAAATTCATCATATAATAGTGATACTTCCAGTGCAAATTCAGAACTACAAAGTGTTCACTAAAACTCTTCCATATCCTTCTCTTTTCCACATCAAAAAAATCCTGATTCTTTATGATACAGGAAATAATGAAATTAAAAGGTTCTATCATGATTACTCATTGTCTTTACTAACTTTACACAGAGGACAGTTTCAGAGTATCAGTACTAACATTAACATCCCAAAGATGACTAGTGAGAACAGTTTTTAAAATTTGGATATGATCTCCCATACCCCTTCCTTTCAGAGGCATACTACACTTAAGCATGTATACAAATATGTGTGCATTAGCAGCTGCCTCTATGCCCACCGTCAGGGCAAATCATCACTAGATACTATACTCTCACTTTGAACAGTCTCTTAGCTGTAGTTCTATGAGTAACTGTATTTTAAATACTCACTACCGATCTTTATATGTAACTATTTACTTGGCTGTCTGAAGATTGTTCTGTAGAAGTTTCTCAGGAAGGGCTCAAGGAAATAATGGAGTCATTCAATAATAACAAATTTTCTATGCCTTTTATAATTTAAAATTAGTTTTCCTAAATAAATCAACTATGGCTCATGTGGCCCTCCTTTGCCTTCTTTGTGTATTGTATAGACATGTCCATATCTTCTTCTACAATTAGGTTTCTGTTGTCTGATAACTTCCTGTTACTAGCATTTTCTGTTTGTCCTAGGTGCCCAATTGACATGTGTGTACCTTTTCCTTTAGAGTCCAGAATTTTTTGTTAATTTTTGTAATATTTCTTGTTACTGGTAATTTCGGTTGATCCTTAGGTACATGAGATTATCTTTCAATATGTAGCTTGAAATATGAGTAGGATAGTTTTCTTCATTATAATTTGGAATATTTGTCCTTTGGTTTTCTTCAGGGACTATTATTTATATGTAGGATCTTTGTTTATCTTCAATATTTGTTAGTTTGTTTTAAAGTGCTGTTTAACTCTTCATGTTTCTTAAAATATGTCTTCCTATTTTTCTTAATGATTTACTGGCTAAGTATATTTGCTCTCACATTTTTCTAGTTTAATCCTCATTTCTAAACTTTTGTTATTCCTTTTATTTCTAATACTTTATTAAACTCCATCAATTTATTTCTGAGATTTTCCACTTCTGATTAATATTGATTTTTACTGTCTTGTAATTTTCTGAATTTCTTGTAGATTTTTTTGAAATCATATGGTACAATTTTGAACCATTTTATGGGCATGCTTTTCTAGCCTGATTTTTTGTCATTAAATTTCTGAGGATTCAGTTAGCTAACACAGGAACAGTACCATTCACAAAGTGATTTCTCAGAATTAACAGAGATTCCTAGCTACCCCAATAGTCAAATATTGCTAAAAAGAAAAAAAGATGGAAAAGAATATAAACAAGTTATTCTTCTATTTTGTACTTTCAGGATGCTCAGTGTTCTTACTAGAGATATTCTATTGTAAAACTTAAGACAAAAAGCATATTTTGCAAGTACTTTTTAAAAGATCTTCTCCTAACTAACCTGCTGAAGGAAGTCAAAAGGTAAGAAATTAGGCAAGAGTTTTTTAAAACCTTTCTTCTAGTTACACTGCACCCGGATAAGCAATATAGCTCCTCAAAGTGCTTACACCATCATCTAATCATTGATGACTAAAAATGTTTAGCTCCTAAAAAGGAGATAACCTCAAAATGTATTTGATGATGCTCACTTCATATTATAACACTTCTCAGACTCATATGATGTTGTAACTGACAGTTTTGCTATAATATATATTTATATAAAGTTATAAGAGAACATTTTGCACATTTATTATGCCCAATATTTTTATACATCTAAAACAAGCCAATAAAAATTGTTGGAGTATTTTACTACTGATGTATTCTCATATTTAAAGAAATGAGAGGTGGTGGGAAATAAAAATTTTAAACTATATTGCATTGTTTATGACATTGTTTTTTATATTTAGAAGGTACACAAAAGAACATTATGTACAATATTACATTAAAAAATAGGGAGCTCGAGAGAGAGATTAAAGATGGTGGCGTGAGAGGTGAGACAGAGGCTTCCTCCTAAAACCGCATATAATATGAAAACATAACTAATACAACTACTCTTGAAAGAGCAACAGAAAAGAGGATGGCAACAAACTGCATACACCTGGAAATGAGCAATCTCATGGAAAAGGGTAATGTACTAAAGCTGTGGTCCTGCGGGATCCAAGTCTTTTCCCCACCCCAGCTCACTGGCAGGAGGAAGAGGAATGGAGCAGGAAGGAAGGGGAGATCTTGGACTGCTGAATACCTAACTCTGGAGATCTGCTCTGGGAGCACGAACTTACACTTCATGGTGCTTGCATGATACTCTAGTAATTACGGGGTTTGAAAGCTAAGATAGGCAGAATTCCTGGAGAGACTAAGGTTCCAGCTGCTTGTGGAAAGCAGGGATCCATATCCAGTTGCTCTGGGACAAAAGAAAGGTGGGCACTCTGAGAGACTTCCTAACAAAGAAGCCCTTAGTAAGAGGGCTGGTAAAGGGGCAAGGATTGCACAGAGCTTACTGCTCAGGAGAAAGGACAGGTAGACAAAATTGTCTGGGTGCACTCTGCCCAGCAGGTTGGGAGCTTTCACGATCTTCAGGTGCTACAGCTCTCTGGGTGCCTACACAGCTCCAAGAACCCTTTCTGTGACAGGCAGAATAGTGCACCTTTCTCCTGGCCAGCCCCACCAGGTGTGCAAACCAGGAAACCCTACCCTGGCATTAGGCCAGCCAGAGGGAAGATCTGTTTACAGCAACTAAAAATGCAAAGCATAGAAGCATATACCTGTGTGCTCGGCCCACTGTTTCAGGCAGTGGAGACAGGTATAGCAGCCGGGAAGCAGGAAACAGCTCTTTCCTCCCCCCAGGCAACAATACCACTTCCCTGCAACCCCAGACATCCCTTCAGGGGCTGAGCAGCTCCAGAGAGTAGAGCTTCTGGGCACTAGAGGGCACCATAAACAAATATGAAATGCCAAAGGAACCTGGTCCAGAGTAAAATTATAAACACAACTCCTGAAAAAGATTTAAATGATATTGACCTTATGACTCCCCCTGAAAGGGAGTTCAAAGTAAAATTCATTAACATGCTCATGGAGGTACAGAAAGATATTCAAGAACTCAGGAATGAATTACAGCCAGAGATCCAATCATTGAAGAGCACAATGGAGGGTATTAAAAGCAGATTAGATATGGCGGAGGAGACGATAAATGAAATATAAAATAGAGAAGAGGAATACAAAGAAGCTGAGGCACTGAGAGAAAAAAGGATCTCATAGAATGAAAGAATATTGAGAGAACTGTGTGACCACTACAAACGGAACAATATTCACATTATAGGGGTACCAGAAGAAGAAGAGAGAGAAAAAGGGACAGAAAGTGTCTTTGAGGAGGTGATTGTTGAAAACTTCCCAATCGGGGGAAGGAGATAGTCTCCTAGGCCATGGAGGTGTGCAGATCTCCCAACACAAGGGACCCAAGAAAGACAACACCAAGACATATAGTAATTAAAATGGCAAAGATCAAGGATAAGGACAGACTATTAAAAGCAGCCAGAGAGAGAAATAAGATCACATACAAAGGAAAGCCCACCAGGCTATCATCAGACTTCTCAGCAGAAACCTTACAGGCCAGAAGGGAGTGGCATGATGTATTTAATGCAATGAAGCAGAAGGGCCTTGAACCAAGACTACTTTATCCAGCAAGATTATCATTTAAATTTGAAGGAGGGATTAAACAATTCCACGATAAGGAAAAGCTGAGAGAATTTACCTTCCACAAACCATCTCTACAATGTATTTTGGAGGAACGGCTATAGATGGAAGTGTTTCTACGGTTTAATAGCTGTCACCAGAGGTAATAAAACCACAGTAAAGAAAGTAGAACAGCTAATTACCGAGAATATGCAAAATTTAATGAACTGTACCCAAAGTCAATCAAGGGATAGACAAACAGTACATAACATGATACCTCATATATAAAGAATGGAGGAGGAAGAAAAAGGAGGAGGAAAAAAAAACAAAAGAAGAACCTTTACATTGTGTTTTAATAGCATACTAAGTGAATTAAGTCAGACTCTTAGATAGTAAGGAAGTTAACCTTGAAACTTTGGTAACCACGAATCTGAAGCCTGAAATACCAATAAATATATACTTATCCATAATCACCCTAAATGTAAATGCAGTCAATGCACCAATCAAAAGACATAGAGTCACTGAATTGATAAAAAACAAGACCCATCTATATGCTGCCTACGAGAGACTCACTTCAAACCCAAGGACATACACAGACTAAAAGTGAAGGGATCGAGAAAGACATTTCATGCAACAAATAGGGAGAAAAAAGCAGGAGTTGAAGTATTTTTATCAGACAAAAGAGACTTCAAAACAAATAAAGTCACAAGAGACAAAGAAGGACATTACATAATGACAAAAGGGTCAGTCCAACAAGAAGATATAACCATTATAAATATCTATGTACCCAACGTAGGAGCTCCTACTTATGTGAAACAAATAGTAACAGAATTAAAGGGGGAAATAGAATGCAATGCATTCATTATAGGAGACTTCAACACACCACTCACTCTGAAGGACAGATCAACCAGACAGAAAATAAGCAAGAAGACAGAGGCACTGAACAACACATTAAAACAGATGGA
This sequence comes from Smutsia gigantea, assembly GCA_032199065.1. Lineage (NCBI taxonomy): Eukaryota > Metazoa > Chordata > Mammalia > Pholidota > Manidae > Smutsia > Smutsia gigantea. Next base: position 678,736 of record JAVSCE010009265.1, read on the forward strand.
CTTAACAGACAGCCACAGAACTCTACACCCAAAGGCAACAGAATACACATTCTTCTCAAGTGCACATGGAACATTTTCAAAAGTAGATCATATACTAGGCCACAAAAAGAGCCTCAGTAAATTCAAAACGATTGAAATTGACTAACCAGCTTCTCAGACCAAAAAGGAATGAAACTAGAATTGAATTACGCAAAGAAAATGAAAAATCCCACAAACATATGGAGGCTTAATAACATGCTCCTAAATAATCAATGGATCAATGACCAAATAAAAACAGAGATCAAGCAATATATGGAAACAAATGACAACAATAATTCAACACTGCAAAATCTGTGGGACGCAGTGAAGGCCATGCTAAGAGGAAAGTATATTGCAATACAGGCTTACCTCAGGAAATAAGAACATTCCCACATGAGCAGTCTAAACTCACAATTAACGAAAAGAGAAAAAGAAGAACAAATGAGACCCAAAGTCAATAGAAGGAGGGACATAATAAAGATTAGAGCATAAATAAATAAAATCGAGAAGAATAAAACAATAGAAAGGATCAACGAAAGCAAGAGCTGGTTCTTCAAGAAAATAAACAAAATAGATAAACCCCGAGCCAGACTTTTCAAGAAAAAAAGAGAGTCTACTCACCTAAACAGAATCAGAAATGAGAAAGGAAAAATTACTATAGACAGCACAGAAATTCAAAGAACTAATAGAGAATACTATTAAAAATTACATGCTAACAAACTGGATAACCTAGAAGAGATGGACAACTTTCTAGAAAAATATAACCTTCCTAGGCTGACCCAGAAAGAAACAGAAAATCTCAACAGACCAATGACCAGCAACGAAATTGAACAGGTAATCAAAAACCTACCTAAGAACAAAACGCCTGGACCAGATGACTTCACCATTGAATTGTATCAAACATTTACTGAAGACCTAATACCTATCCTCCTTAAAGTTTTCCAAGGAGTAGAAGAAGAGGGAATTCTTCCAAACTCATTCTATGAGGCGAGCATCACTCTAATACCAAAGCCAGGCAAAGATACTACAAAAAAAGAAAACTACAGACCAGTATCCCTGATGAACACAGGCGCAAAAATACTCAACAAAATATTAGCAAACCAAATTCAAAAATACATCAAAAGGATCATCCATCATGATCAAGTAGGATTTATTTATTCCAGTGATGCAAGAATGGTTCAACATTCGAAAATCCATCAACACCATCCACCACATCAACAAAAAGAAAGACAAAAACCACATGATCATCTCCATAGATGCTGAAAAAGCATTTGTCAAAATTCAACATCCATTTATGATAAAAATTCTCAACAAAATGGGTATACAGGGCAAGTACCTCAACATAATAAAGGCCATATATGACAAACCCACAGCCAACATTATACTTAACAGCGAGAAGCTGGAAGCTTTTCCTTTAAGATCGGGAACAAGATAAGGATGCCCACTCTCCCCACTTCTATTCAACATAGTACTGGAGATCCTAGCCACAGCAATCAGACAACACAAAGGAATAAAAGGCATCCAGATTGGCAGGGAAGAAGTTAAAGTGTCCCTGTTTGCAGATGACATGATATTGCACATAAAAAAAAACCTAAAGAATCTACTCCAAACCACTAGATCTAATATTTGAATTCAGCAAAGTTGCGGGATACAAAATTAATGCACAGAAATCTGTGTCATTCCTATACACTAACAATGACCTAGCAGAGAGAGAAATCAGGAAAACAATTCCATTCAAAGTTCCATCAAAAAGAATAAAATACCTAGGAGTAAACCTAACCAAGGAAGTGAAAGACCTATACTCTGAAAACTACAAGACACTCATGAGAGAAATTAAAGAAGATACCAATAAATGGAAACACATCCTGTGCTCATGGATAGGAGAATTAATACTGTCAATATGGCCATCCTACCTAAAGCAATCTAGAGATTTAATGCAATTGCTATCAAAATACCAACATAATTTTTCAATGAATTAGAGAAAATCACTCTAAAATTCATATGGAACCACAAAAGACCCCGAATAGCCAAAGCAATCCTGAGACAGAAGAATAAAGCTGGGGGGATTATGCTCCCAAACTTCAAGCTTTACTACAAAGCCACAGTACTCAAGACAATTTGGTACTGGCACAAGAACAGGCCCATAGACCAATGGAACAGACTACAGAGGCCTGATATAAACCCAAGCATATATGGTCAATTAATACATGATAAAGGAGTCATGGACATACAATGGGGAAATGACAGCCTCTTCAACAGCTGTTGTTGGCAAAACTGGACAGTTACATGCAAGAGAATGACACTGGATTATTGTTTAACCCTATACACAAAAGTAAACTCGAAATGGATCAAGGATCTGAATGTAAATCATGAAACCATAAAACACTTAGAAGACAACATAGGCAAAAATCTCCTGAATATAAGCATGAGTGACATCTTCCTGAATGCATCTCCTTCCTTACGCAAGGGAAACAAAAGCAAAAATGAACTAATGGGACTACATCAAACTAAAAAGCTTCTGTATGGCAAAGGACACCATCAACAGAACAAAAAGGCATCCTACAGTATGGAAGAATATATTTGTAAATGACATATCCGACAAGGGGTTAACATCCAAAATATATAAAGAACTGACATGCCTCTACACCCAAAAAGCAAATAACCTGATTAAAAAATGGGTAGAGGATATAAAGAGACAGTTCTCCAAAGAAGAAATTCAGAGGGCCAACAGACACATGAAAAGATGCTCCACATCACTAATCATCAGGGAAATGCAAATTAAAACCACAATGAGATATCACCTCACACCATTAAGGATGGCCACCATCCAAAAGACTAAGAACAACAAATGCTGGCAAGGATGCGGAGAAAGTTGAACCCTCCTACACTGTTGGTGGGAATGTAAGCTAGTTCACCGATGGTGGAAAGCAGTATCGAGGTTCCTCATAAAACTAAAAATACAAATACCATTTGACCCGGGAATCCCACCCCTTAGAATTTAGCCAAAGAATACAATATCTCAGATTCAAAAAGACGTATGCACCCCTATGTTTATTGCTGCACTTTTTACAATAGCCAAGATATAGACGCAACCTAAGTGTCCATCAGTAGATGAATGGATAAAGAAGAGGTGGTACATATACACAATGGAGTACTATTCAGCCATAAGAAGGAAACAAATCTTGCCATTTGCAACAACATGGATGGGGCTGGAGGATATTATGCTCAGTGAAATAAGCCAGGCAGAGAAAGACAAGTGCCAAATGATTTCCCTCATTTGTGGAGTATAACAATGAAGCAAAACTGAAGGAATAAAATAGAGCAGACTCAGAGACTCCAAGAAGGAACTAGTGGTTACCAAAGGGGAGGAGTGGGAGAGGGCAGGTGGGGAGGGTGGGAGAAGGGGATTGAGGGCTATTATGTTTAGTACACATGGTGTGGGGGATCATGGGGAAAACAGTGTAGCACAGAGAAGGCAAACAGTGAATCTGCTGCATCTTACTACACTGATGGACAGTGACTGCATTGGGGTATGGTTGGGCACTTGATAATATGGGTAAATGTAGTAACCACACTGTTTTTTCATGTGAAACCTTCATAAGAGTGTATATCAATAATACCTTAATAAAAAAATATATAGGGAGGCTCAATTCAATTTGGAGTTTATATTTTCTACTCTACATATGTTTATAATCTAGTAGCATTTATTTACAGAAGATCATCTATAGTGATGTTCATTTTCAAAATATTTACAGTTAATGTAAAAAAGGAAGTCTTGATTTATACTATGAATAAACTGACCTATGCCAAATATGAGAAATAAATTTAAACAGCCCATGTTCATCCAGTGAATATTAAGTATTTACAGCAAAGTCTGTAATAAAAGTAGAGAACCCCAGGTGCTGTTGAATTCATCTTGCTCTGCCTTTAAAATATGATTTCTTCTTGTGTAATGTGGCCCAGGGATTTTCCTAGAGAAAAATATTTAAAATATTATTTGTTAACTATGTCTTGGAAACATATGGTTTTTAATATATGAAGGGCTCTAGACTGGTATGTTACCTATTTTTGTTTGACAGCAAATCAGCCATCCCATTTATGTGATATGTTTTCCCATATACATAATAGCATTAAATAAAACTGCTACATTAAATTAGGCACTAAGATTTATCAACTAAATATCTCAATCATATGTTAAAAATATTTTTTTCTTTTTAAAAGCTCAGGAAATAAGCCTGGTGCACCACAGGCTTAGAAATTAATTTCATACGTAGAAACCTAAATTATCATTATTATAATTATTACTAATACCATTATCACTTGGAGGAGACACATTGTTTTGAAAAGTTATTCTGTTATCAGATAACTGTTACTATTTACATCACATTTATAAAAGATATGAGTGTCTAAAAGTAATAACTAATAGAATTCTCATATGCATTCATTTATCAAATATTTACTGAGTGTCTACAATAGAGAAAGCTCTATTCCTTTCTCAGAGTTATCTATTAAAATATGGCATTTGGGTAATAGTACCACATGGCATGAACTAGAAACCTCCAATACATTTTCTCAATCTTTATAACTCTTGATATCATTATGAAAAAAAATTAGTTTTATGTTTTCATTTTCAAAATCCATATATGCCTCCTTAAAAGTTTTGAAAATCCCTGGGCCACATTACACAAGAAGAAATCATATTTTAAAGGCAGAGCAAGATGAATTCAACAGCACCTGGGGTTCTCTACTTTTATTACAGACTTTGCTGTAAATACTTAATATTCACTGGATGAACATGGGCTGTTTAAATTTATTTCTCATATTTGGCATAGGTCAGTTATTATTCATAGTATAAATCAAGACTTCCTTTTTTACATTAACTGTAAATATTTTGAAAATGAACATCACTATAGATGATCTTCTGTAAATAAATGCTACTAGATTATAAACATATGTAGAGTAGAAAATATAAACTCCAAATTGAATTCACAGTAAAGAAAAAAAAATCAAAGCTTAAAAAATAAGATTCATTACTACTGATTGGGACTAACTTTGATATATAAATTTGACATTTGCTTATCGTTTATACATTTCTAATTCATTACCTGTTTTTTTTTTAGTCACATCCTATTTTGAAAATGATATAGATCACATTTATCAGCACAAAAAATGTGCCTGATATTTTTCAAGTGGGGGGAAAACTTGTAGAAGATTAAAGCATGACCTTATTTTTAATAGATAATCATATCTAAATTTATTTTATTTTTATAGCTGCTAATATTCTAACATCTTCTGTATTTATTTTATTAATCTGCTGAGAAGCAGAGTCCACTTCTTTCTATGGAAGCCAAAAGGGAAAGACTTTCCTCTTCCTGTATACTGGCAGCTAGAATATGAGCATATTCACATGCTTCTTCATAATCTTTGAATGTTGACAGATGAATAAATCAGAACAGTATAATATTGAAAGTACAATTTTAGAAGTCCAGGGTTGGAAATGATGTGAAGTCCAATGTTGTGGTATATGCAGTCCAGTCGTCAGTACACTTTTGAGGCATGTCTTCAGCTGTGTTACCAACTCTTTCTGTTGCAGACTTGATATCAAAATCTGTACAACACATTGCTTTTCTTTAAACTTTTCTTTTAATATTTTATACTGTTGCTTGCAACCAGTACTACAGAATAGAAAATAGACTGTATATATCAGTCCCTGAAGAAAGTGTAAGAAGTCTGGGATTAATTAGCTTACTGTATTAGAGCTGAAGAATGTGCAATTTCATTAACATTTTAAGAAAGAACCCAAAACTGCATGCATTTTAGCACCAGAGCTAAATGTCTTATTAATTATGAAGGTGATCAGCTGACCAAAATCCTGAGAAATACACAGGTAAGGTGTCAGTTTCATCATACATGATGAGAAGAGACCCCTGATTTCAATGTGAATAGGTAGATCTTGGAGTATTACACAAAAAAGTACAACAAACCACAAGAAACAAAATAGACATTCTACCACAGCAGGAGACAGAGTCTGCTAAAGTATGAATACTTTTGAGAGATATTTGAAGGTAGGACTAATTGTGTGTTCTTTAGAATAAATTAAAATCCTAAATAGCAGGTACTTTTGGTGGCCTATGTAGCAGTCATTCATTATATATTCCATGTTAATATATTTTAATTTTGTTCAGGTATACAGTGCATGCAATTTGATTCCTATTTCCATACATTCTGATATTTAAATAAATTACAGTTATCTCATGAATATTGCTAATGATTGATTTAGGCCTGGGGGACTGTGATAAATTTTGAAATCAAAGGAAAGACTTTAAGGGGCTGCCTGGAAAAGATTCTGCTTAAAGTATGTTCATACACACACATATACAAGCACACACACACACAGGAAGAAATATTCCCTTTCCTATCACTGGATTACAATACGTCTGGGTGATGCCTGGAACTACAGCAGGCATCTTGTGATGATGGGACATCATCTATGGACCAAGCTGACACATTGAGGATAGCAGAGAAAGAAAATACAAAAAATGTCAATTCATTTTTGGAGAAATCAAACTAACCAATTGTGAAGACTACTATTTTTGGATTCTTTCTTAAATGAGAGAGAGGCAGTTGGCAGAGAGGAAGACCTTACTGTCTTAGAAAGTTTAAATGATACATTGTACCTCTGAAAAATAATTCCAGGCCTGGGAAAAGAGGCATATGCACTAGAGCCAAGGATGACAAAGACACATACATGGGTCCTCACACAAAAATAGAACCTCTCCAATGAAGAGAAGGCAAAGTCATGCCAGAGCAACAAAGATATGTAATATAAATTATCCTTTCAAGCTTCTGCTCAAGGCCTGTAGGGATGTATGACAGTGTCTGTGCTATGAGAAAATGAGAAAGCCCAGAGGTATCATGGATTATTAGACAGCAGCTCTGATTGACATAACACCAACTGTTGAAGACCCAGAACACCACAAGTTCATCATTCAGTGTTAAAGCTTGTAGGGGCCAGACCATAAATGGAGTTTTGTCTTGTTTGTGTCATGATCAGTCCTTGTTTGCCTCACTATCAGTCCAGTCCAGAACTCCCAAACCGTCCTCTTTTTATTCTATCTGCTTCCAAGTATGCATTTCTCAGAAACCAGAAGAATCCTTTCAAGTGGCTCATTGGTTTTAGAAGTGTTATTTTGGCAGAAAGAGCCAATTAAAAGCCTCTGGTACCATTTCTCCCTATCTAAAGAGTCAATAAAAATAATTATTTCTCTGGAGGAAGCTGACATCCATCCAAGACTCTAAACATATAGGATAGTGGTTCTTACTGTACTTCATTTATTTTTTCCAGTTTGGTAACTAAAGAAATGGATAGGTGTTGAAGGACATTGGATTAACATGTGTTTGATTAGTAATTCCAATTATAGCTAGAGTTCCAGATGTGATTTCTTTCCTTGAGCCAAAACTGTAGTCTCTCACTTACAAGTATATAGACATTAACTTAATAAATACTTTGTTTTTCTCCAGCCAGGATCAGAATATGTTTCTATCTAGTAGGAAGAGTACAAGTTTACCACCTTTCTTTTTGTTCTACCAGTCTCTCTTGCTGTGTCACATTTAGTACAAACAGTCCTTAGTTATATAATCATCCTACAGGACATAAGCTCTGCTATTACTTGATGAAATCATGTTATTAGAACCAAGGTATCAAGGAGAAGAAGGTATTGTGGGTATCTCACCATAATACACATTTGTTAGTATAAAATCCCAGTACCTTCAATTTCAGTGGAGTTTCTGAGTATCCACTGATCTTGGCCTTGATAGGGTACTACACTGCAAAGTGAAAGCCAGTTGTACCCCTGCCATTAGCTAAGAGGCACAATACTTTTCTATATTTTGGATAAAATAAACAGCATATGTAGTTACATTGCTTTGACATTGATCATTTACCAGAAAGGATGCAACGTTTGAATGACTCAGCAAAAAAAGGCTGAAATTTGTGAAGGTTGCAGTGCAAGAGACTCTGCTGAGCAGATACAATGGGGACACCATGTCCCTGACACATTAGGATAGAGTACGCAGAAAGGAGCAAGCCTCAAAATGACAGTCACACTGGAGGCCACTGCAATTTGGGAACCAATCCATGCCTTCTTTATCAAGTAACTAGTCTTCTTTTGACAAAGAACTCTTGGGCTGCATTAAAATTTGATAATGTCTGACTGCTCACCCATAGGTTAGCAGATGACACTTGTAACCTTACTGAACTAGGGATTATTTTGTGTGCCTTGCTCCTAAATTCAAAGCAACCAGTACAGGTTCATTTCTTGCAGGAGAGGGGATCAGCTGACCCAGTTGTTTGAGCACACTGTGCATATTTTCAATGTCACCTTCCTGCCACAGTGTAATCTCTTTTTCAAGACTCAATTCTGATCTCATGGACAGTAGTCAATGACTAGTTAGTGAGGAAGAAAATGCTGGAGCCAGTTTTACTGTAAGTACTGAATGATATTCTAGTACTACTTAGAATAACTGCTAGAGAATTACACTTCCATTCCAGTTATCCTTGAAAGGTTGTGCGGGAGGCTTAATCCTTCAGTCTGAGGAGCAGTTCACAGTGCATCCTACTGTCCACACCTTTCTCGAAAGGGTGTTGGCCTGAAGTAATCTACACTAATTCACAGATGCATGATTTGGACACATGTTCAAAAAACAGAACTATCCCATCTAGAGGTAGGAAAATTAACAGAAGACTGTAGCAAATAATCGTGAGACCTCTTTCAGCATTGAAATCACAGCAGTTACCAAAAAGCCTCAATCATGGGTGGTGGTAGCTGAAGATATAGAAAACATAAGTGGGTAGTTGCAGGGAGGTGTTCAATAAGCACCAGCTCTATCCTCAAAGCCAGTTGCACAAATGAAGCCTGTAATACTTCTACCCATATTCTTTTCCCCCTAAGTATGCTTTATGTATAAGATTAAATACTAACTTGTTTTATTTTACTATCCAATGTGTTTATCTCATCCTTCTGTTTTAAAGATGTGTGTAGGGGTTATAACATTTCAAAATAGCCCACAGTTTGCAAGATAATGAAATGGATCACAATAGATGACAAAATAAATGGACACCACCCACAATACTATACTTGATATTGGATGAGAAATAAAAAGAACTGTTTCTATTTTGGGGGGGCTGGTGACAAGGGTTTAATTAGAGATAAGTTACAATATCTAAACTCAGGAGCAGTGTTAAGAACAGTAGATGTGGCTGTTGTACAGAGAAAGCACTAAAACACAGGGCACATTACCCAGTGCCCAACTTTTGAGGTTCCCTTTTGCTTTTAGAAGACTCTCCCATGGCCTGGATCTTGGTGGGAAGCAGGTGCACCATCCCATGTGAAAGACAAAGGGGCCTCACAGTAGAGGATACAGGCACTGTCTTAGGTGTAGGCAATCACTCTCTGACTCAAGTTGTCAGAGTAAAGCAAAGATCCAGTTTCTAGGGGAAAATTAGACAAGGCAAATACGACAATAAGAAAATATCAAAGGTTCTGTGTTGTCAGTGACATGAGGAGAGGGGCTGTGATACCAATACAACATCCTAACCAGGCTTGGTGTGGCATCGGCCATGTTCTCTGTTCCTGTCACTGCTGCCTTTTTTCAGAAACCTGCATCTCCAGTTTTTTCCAGTATCCTTCTTTCTGTTGCTGCCAGTCAAGAAATCTAGTATGTGTTTAAGTATATACTGATAAGCTGCTTTAAACATACACATATTCCAGCACAAGGAGAATATTTGTGTATCTTTCTAGATAATCGTGAAAAGGTACACATTAAAATACTAACAGCGGTTAACTCAAGGTCATTGAGGGTTTCACACAACTTTGTGGTTGATCTTCATGAATTTTTGTTTTTAATTTTCTGCATTTTCATGATCTTCTTGTGTATTGCTTTTATATTCAGAAGAGAAACAAAACACAAAATATGTTAAACTTAAAAAAAAGCAGATTTTGTTTTTTCCTACTTGTCAGAACATTATCCTTCAAACTAAGTTTAACTTTCTCAGAGCATGTAAAACAGAGTAGACACAAAATTCAAATTATAAAATAAATTAGTCATGGGGATGAAAGTAAAGCATAGGTGATCTAGTCCATAATACGGCAAAATCTCTGTATATTGATAGATAGTAACTATACTTATTATCATGGTGAGCATTTAATAATGTAAACAATAATCAAATTGCTATGTTGTATACCTGCAACCAATATTGTATACCAACTATATTCCAATTTTAAAAAGTAAATTATATATTTTTAAAGTAGATATGTAAAAATGATTCATTTGATCACAGTGTGCCTGGATTTATTTCTGCACTGCAAGTTAGCTCACCTCATTCACTGGGGCACCAAAAAGTTAGGACATTTTGAGTATTAGGAAAAATATTATGAGTTGGAAAGAGAGATGAGGGTAAATACAAATGGATGATGCATTATGTATTTATATTTCTTCTAATTTGGTTTTGTGAGAAATAAAAGGAGATACATTTCCATTCAGCAGGTCCTGAGATCTGACAGGGAAGGACCACGAGCTATGAGTGGTGGTGAATGGGGGCCCTAAAGCTGGTTTCAAATGCCGTTCTCCGGCAGGAAGTTTCTGTGAGGGGAGCTCACACTACAACTTTAGGGAAGGCATCTCAGTACACCAGAAAATACTTTGTCTATTTGGGTTTGTTTGTTTTTCTTGTTAAACTTGAGCTAAATATATTTTTTAAATATTGACTAATATTTACTAGCAAAAACATCCAAATGATTTTGCATCTCAGGAATCACGGTGTGAGGTAGGTAGGAGTGGTAGCAGTGGAGTTAACAGAAGTAAGATGCATAATGTATACATACATGCTTTGGATGTTCTGAGAAGTGTTTAAGCCCAATAGACTAATGACTCACTGAGTCCTGGGTTTAATAGTTATTTTTCTTACAATCCATGTAATTTGCCCTGGTGACTCTTTTATCTCTGCAACTTAAGTTCCCATTGTTAAAATGAGCAAAATAATTACTCAATTCTGAGTTCAAACAGTGAATGAGATAATCTGTGAAGAGTATGTATCCTAGTTCCTGACACAAAGTCGTGTTTAATAAATTTAACTAATATTATTTTTATATAATATTGCTACTATTAGAATATATGTGAGATCATGGACTCACTGATGAAATGGTCCCTAGAAAGCATTTGTTCCATGTCTTCAACACTACCTATACATGAAGAAGCTGATACTGGGAGACAGTAGTCAGTTAACATCAAATAGAATTTCAGTGGAAAAATACTAGAATCTAATTTTTATAAAATTTAACTGAGTCTTTTCTCTATCCTGTATATCTCACAGCTTCTCAGTTCTAAACAAAAACATATACTCAATACACATTTACCAAAAGGACATTCTTGTATCTTAAGTTAACTACTAACATATATAGTTAGACTGTATTTATAAAATCTAAAGAGAGTTATGCTTCATTTTTCTTTTAACATTTTTTAGTTTTTTAAATATGGAAATATAAGTAAGTACTCAGGTTAAAAAAATTCACTTTGTGTATTTGCTTGGACAAGGAATTGAGATAAATATTTAATATAAAATGCCATAAATTTTTAATATTAGAAAAAATTTGCTTATTTTTGCTTTAAAATAGCTAAGGGAAGATAAAATTTTAGATGCATATATACATATTTATATACTCATGTATATTTTAAATCGAAAATAAAGCAGAATATTGACACAATTTACACTCAATTTTGAGTCAGAAGGCTCTTATATAATCTATTTCTTTTGAATCAATACACCTATGGTTGTCTGCTTGGAGTAATTTTCAATGGCAATAACTCAAAAAAAAAAAAACCAATGTCTAAAATCTACTAAAATACAGGACTTTTTCTTTGCATGGAGACAAAGAAGCAAATCTCCTGTGGGGTGCTCTGTAGAAACACCAGGGGATTATTCTTTTCATTTCATCTTTTCTAAATTAAAAAGGAAACTGGGCCAATGTTAAGATTGACCAAAGCTATTAACCAAAGCGGGTAAGTCAGTTGGATTTAAAGGAAGAAAGGAAGGAAAGGTGAGAGGGAAGTATGGAGGGAATAAAGGAAGGAAGGAGGGCGAGAAGGAAAAGAAGGTAGGAAGGAAGGAAGAAAGAAATAAAAGAGGATTCAGAAGTAAAAATGAGAGGCAAGGCGTCAGTATTAATACTAAAAGTCGTAGGGCTGTTATAATCCGGAGACTCTTGTTTGAAGGAAACTGACTTTTAAGGAACATACCAACTAAAAGCCAACCAACTACTCAAAAACATATATATATATATATATATGTATGTGTGTATTTACATTCATATTCCATGTCTCCTGTCCCCATTATATTACTGGCTGTCTAGAGAAGTGTTTTCAAGGGGAGGGATTCATACACTAAGGTGGTAGGTAGGAAAATCCACATGAAGTGAAGTAAAATTGATTTTCTATTTACATGTTTTATTTGATCATTCTATATTTTTCATGCATGCTTCATACTAAACAAAAATATATTAGAATGGTAGTACTTGTGACATTCTGTTAATAAGTAAAACTGTTTATCAAGGGTATGAGCACGAAACTGAATGGTAGAGTATGTGATCGAAGTTACTCAGAGATCACTTGTCTAAAATGTCAAGCAAAGGTTAGCTGACTTCAGCTAGTGGGCAAAATGGTGTCAAACATCTGTTTTTCTTAATAAAGCTTTACTGGAACACAGACATGCTTGTGAATTGTCCATGAATGCTTTTGCAGCAGAAACTTTATGGGTTTCAAAAAGTAATATTTTTCTTGCAGCCATTACAGAAAATGTTTACCATTCTCCTCTTGAAAAGAAAAAAAAAACAAGAATTCAGGTCAATTGTTAGAATTTGAATATCTCTTAGGAACATGGTTCCAGAGTTTATAAATAGTTATTACACCTTGGAAATTTCTCAGCTGATGGAAAAAGGTGCCAGTGTATGACTTCTTTCCCTCATAAATGCTAAGTAGATTTTATAGCTGTTCCCTCAAATTAGGCCTTTTCTCCATTGCTAAAGAGGGCAAAGGACCTTGGAAAATTGGTTTATACTTTTCAACCTTGATTGATCTACAATAAAAATAAAAAATAAATAAAATGAAGAATGAGGTGTTTCTATAAGTGTTATGCCTGCATGCGTTCCATGTCTGGCAAATGATCCCTCAGAAAATGATAACTGCTTTTATTCCCACCCATTTTGACAGAATGCATCTCACGTAGGTGTGACTTAGAAAGTAACAGCAATATATGAGTATTTATTGATCTTTGGACATGTGTGTGTCTATGTGCACGCATTTATACAAATTACACATCTACAAAAATTAATGAAAATATAAACTAAACAAGATATAAGTTACTGATTAACAGTAAAACAGAGTAAAAATATGAATAAAGATATAGACCAAGTGTGGCTGATTATTAATGAATGTTAACTGATGGAATTAAGCTAGGATTTTATCTAGTGATCCCATGGTTAGACCATGACAACTAAGAAGAGAATGAGAGCTTAAAATCTAAGTGGAGAGAAGCTTTTCTGATGACATGGTTTTAATTAGAAACATAAACCTGTTCGGATGTCTTCAAATATGAGTGTTCTAGTGTTGCAGGCTTTATTTTAACTGTGTTCCTTGGATCCTTTAATGACTTTTAATTTTGTCTATAGGAATCTTCTTTCTTAATTGGAGGACCATCAATATTTATCTTTATAGCCCTCAAATCTAGCAAAGTGCCTAGAAAATATTACTTCCTTAATAAACATTTACAGGATAAATGAAAAATAAAAGGAACTGGTATTACATGATAAATGGAAAGAATTGGTAAGAATAAACAAAATGGAATCCTTATAACTACTAAAAATGACTAGAATAGATCATTATGTTGTATTAATAGCTTTAACATTTATATTTTAAATATTGTGTACATACTAACACATCTCAGTAACTAGAATGTATTCAAAATGCAAATTCCTAGTGGGAAAACATCCAGTATTTCTAGAATACTCTTGAGGTGAACATCAGCAGTGTTTGAGATTTTTTTTTAAGTTTCAGAATTTGTGATATTTTAAGTTATAAATTAAAAAATAAGAAGAATAGAAACCAGGCTTGTTAGCATAGAAAGTTTATAATGTATGTATTAGGCTGTAGATGGAAAATCTATTTTAATATAGTCATATGTTATTAACTTTATAGTTTTTAATAAACCATTAAAATACTGTCTTTTCTCATCTATAAATTGTGATCCTATTTGCCATATTCTATTATTTTAAAGAGAAAAGAATGAGATGTATTACAAAGTCAAAAACTCCTATCTGCCGTTAGTTGAGTGACAATGTCCAGGACAAAATTCAGTGGTGGACCCATGACAAAGATCTGGAGGCAAAGCCCAGTGAGGAATGATACACACTGTCTGACCTAGAGAGTGTGCCCCTCAGGGGAAATACAGAATCGTGTGTGTGTGTGTGTGCATGTGTGTGTGTGCTGAGAACATAAATTTCAGCTCTTTCCAACACCCAAAGACTACTAGTATATATGACTGAAGGGTCCAAATAGCAGGATCCTTCATTCAATGATGATACTCAAAGTTGTGTCCTGTTTTCTATGACATTGGATTGAGTCAGCCCAAGTCATATACTTCAGCTAAAAATACAGAATCTATGAATGCTTGGTAAAAAAATAAAAGTCCTCAGCAAGAAGAGGACATGAAGTCAACCTTATTGAAAGAAAATCCAGAATCCTAAGCAAAGACAAAGCAAGTCAGAAAAGCAATCTTTTGGATGGGCTGGTCATATAAAACTGGTAATGGTGAGAAGGCTGCAATGAAATAAGTAACCGGACCGCCAATGTGGAATTACTTTGAGCTCCGCCTCTGTGGAGGAAGGGCATCTCTGACCCAGGGCGGGCAGGAAGCGGGTGAGGCAGAAGTCAGTTTGTGCTTCAGCACCAGGAAACAGAAGATGAATTCCCAGAGTTATAAAAATATGTAACGAAGCATAGAAATTAACTTTACTTTGTAATATTTGCTATTTGGAAAATATCATAGGGTTAAAGAGATGATAATACACCTCCCAGACAAGATATTTCGTTTCTCTAATACTTTGTTCTCACCCAAATCATCCCTGTTGCTGATCTTCACATGCTTGTCCCTGCAGAGAGGCATTTCACAGCCTTGGTATCCAGCAGTATTTACAACCAAATTATTCACAAACTTGATGGAAAGTTTAAGGTAAGGAATCTGACCTGAAGTGTTCAAGCAATTTTAGTAAGATAATGTTGTAGAAAATACACAGCTATTTTGCCTTGAAATTTCATATTTCTGGAAATTAAGCCCTTAAAACTATGCTAAATATATATATATATATATTTTTTTTGCTAAGATTTCAATGGAGTTTTTACAAAATGTATTGATTACAAGTAATTTGGCCCTTGAGATCAAAATTATTTGAAAATACAGGGCATATGAATCTCAAAATATTGTGTGCATAAAAGTTACCAGAGGAGTTTCCAGATTTCTGGACTGCATACCAAGGGTTTCTAATGCTGTAGTTGGAAGATAAAGCTAGGGAACTTATTTTTAAACAAACCACCCTAGATTATTACTCTGCCAAACACCAAATAAACCAGAGTTTAAAGAAAAATGCTGCTGAAAGTTCTTAGTGCTGATACTGTTTGGACAGTAGAAATGGAATACTGAGCCTCAAAGGGGGATTTCCTTTTGATTAACTAAAAACTGCCATAATCATCTTTGAAAGAAAACATGTTTTGCACCCATAAGAGAATTAAAGAGAGGGAGAGATTTTGTAAAGCCTTTATCTTGGGCAAAACTGATATAGTGACACTGCTTTGATGTGAAACTAGCAAAGAGAATATCATGCCAAAAAAATATAAAATTCCACAACTATGCCCGAAAAAGAAAAAAAAAATTCTGGCATTCAAGTTATTAGGCTAGTCTTCTAAAAAGTTTTGCTTGTGAATTATTATTAAATCAACCCTGAAAATTACCTTTAAGCTGGATTTTAAGTAAAAAGAATAAAATTTAAAAGCAATCCTAAATGTCCTTTCAGAGTACTTAAAATCAAGCCCTATTTTTCTCTGTCCCCATGCTTGATCAAAAATAAAGAAATGGAACAAGAAAATCACATTTGACTCTATACCCAAAAGTGATTACTTTGTCATTTTCACTGCCACTGGACACATATGCCATCCACAACAAATTACTTATGTGCTTTACGTTGTTTTGCAAATAAATACAATTTTTACTCGTGAGTACCATCTGCAGGAATTCAAGCATGCAAAATATTTTGATGCTTCAGTGAATTTTACATAATTGATGCTATATTTTTCTGAGAATAGTTAAAGGACCGATTATGGAATATCTGCCCAGTTTCACTTAGACTTACACTTGAAGATAACATCTCCATTCTCTGACCCCGATTTGGACAGTCAACCCACTTCTTTACCCAGTGCCACTCTGGCTTCCCTGAATCCTTGCCACTATATAGTAAAACAAAACAAACTCCACAGGTTATCCAGGTCATGGAACAGGACTTTCTCCTGAAAGTATTCAGCTATTTCTCATTAACCATAAAAACCGAGACAGAGCAGGCTTCCTCTATACAGTAGCCGGGTACTCTGTCATCACCACCATTCCCCTCTTTCTGTTGTCATGAGAGTTCTCCAGGCAAGACCAAATCCTCCTGCCAGGCTGCTGCTCTTGAATAGGAAGGCTCCTAATCATTTCAGACTTACCAGAACCATCTGGTGCTTGGGAAGTTATCTTGGAGCATTGAAAGGGGAGCTTGTAGGGCTGTCTGTGGAGCTGAGGCCTCAGGCTGAGAAATGAAACTGCTCTGCCTTGCACTGAACCAGCTGGGCTACCTGCCTGTAGGTGAGGAGCATCACACTTTTTAAAAGAGGCAGCTTCACGTGATGAAGCTACATCCTGCTAGAGCAGCCCCCAGCAAGAAGTGCCAGAAAACGAAAATCACACAAGGGTATAGCAGCAGCCCACGTGATTCACAATCAGCACTGAGGACTTTTCTCATAAGGAAGGACTTGTGAACAAGTCAGATGAGCTGGGATGCCAAATTGAGAGCAGTGGAGGGGGGAAAAAAAACTTTAAAAGGGCCTCTCATAAGCTACACACACCCCTTCAGAGTCTTCTATTTTTAATCTGATTTATATACGAACCTCATGAGTTAACTCATGGATTTTACATTGTGGTTTTCAGAGGTAATAGCTGCAAAGCCTTAGATTTTTCAGTGCCTTTTCTCTTATGCTCATTTATACCAACACATTTAGCAGCCATATCCCATTATCTCCATATCTTGGCTTGGGCTGTAAATGAATATAGAGACATATGCCCACTAGACTATATCCCCTCTGAAGGCCAGAAATGCATTCCCAAAGCAGAATCCATATCATGTAATATGTGATTGTAAATGTTCAGATCTATATAGAACAAAGAGATATGCCTTTTGTCACATTAATAAGCATTTGCATAGTTTATCTCATTCAGTCATCACAACTACTCAAGAGGCAAATGATGAGATGACAGAGACTTGGAGAAGTAAATATCTTGATGAATATGACACGCTCTCTAAGTGATAGATGCAGGCTTTGCAACTTGGCATTTGGCTCTAGGGGCTAATGGCCCTCCACCAGTATTTTTCTCTGTTCAATAATATACGTTAAAGGTATTAAGAAGAAAATCTATCACACAGAACACATAACATATCAAATAAGTATATCCTTATATCTTCATTTATTTCAATAGAAGAATATTTTTCCACATGATGCTCATGCAGATGGAACTGATATGTGCACGACCTTATTTCCTTTTCTTGTAAGAAAACAATTTATCGCTCTTTGCTCTTCAAGTTCCTAAGTAATAAAAATAAATCAATTGCCTTGATAACCTACTGAAAATCAAGAGAAAATGCACACTTTAGCAGTTTCTAATCAGCTTATTTTTCAGAGAATTTAAGATATTTTCTAAGGTAAGACAAAGATGTCTGAGCATGTCAAAATACCTGAGAAACAGGATGCATTTCTGTGTTTGGAGTGTGGTCACATGAAGAAGGGAGTTATTGATGAACTAGTGGGAAAATTTGCAATGGAGGAAGCAGCTGAATTTATTGGGGAACTGGCCTCCAGTTTACCCACTGTGAATTTCAACTGATACCAAGGGATCAACTTGTGCAGGTACAGTAAACAATTTTCATAAATAGGGACTCAGGAAAGAAGCATTTACTGGGATTATAATTAAAAAGAAAAAAATGAAAATGGGAGAAGATGAAACAATAAATGCAGGCACCAAGTAAATCAAGTTGGAAAGGTTACAATTGGCAATTATGGAAAAATTAGCTTTTACATAAAGCAATTAATTAACTTTACTAGTTTGGCTAAATTACAACAAAAAGTTAAGATACTAATATCTTCTTGAATTTATATATGGAAATGTGGCTGTCATGCTTTTGTCTATCCTGATTTTTTAAAAGGATTATGGTGAGGCAGGAAGATAATCACCAGGCTTAACATAGTGAACTTTTGTGAACTTTTCCAGATTTCAAGAGGATGCACAATTATCTCAGGTGCAATTGCTAAGCTCCTGACTGGCATTTTGATATTATAGTTCATGATCTTCAGATATCAGTCTCCCAATGAAAGAAATACCAGCTGTGTTCTAATTTAAGAGTTAGCTCTTGAACCCAATTGATGATTTATCTAAAATTAGCAGCCTCAACAACCAAATCAAAATCTTCAAATACTCTTTCTGAACATAACAATACATTGAAATTGTGCATAATTACCCTTTAAAGCTTAATGTGGTAAAGTGAGAAGAGCATAGTACCTCCAAGGAAGAAAATCTGTCCAGCATACAACTCAGCTCCTAATCAAGAGCAGCCATCAATATAATGTGCAAATAAATGTACAGATGGCATTGATAAACAAGCCCCAGAGCCACAGCATGCTATGCTGTCAACTCTTGCTAACAGTTTAAATTACCCAGATAATCCAAACAACAAACCACAAACACCAACCTGTCCCATCCCAGCCCCGCCCCACAAGTGGTGTAAATTTAACTTTGGAACATAATGTTACTATGGACATGTATTTAATTTGTAAATGATATTAAAGGCGGATTCTTAACCTTTCTTCTTAGATAACTAAAATTCGATCTTTTCAGTGACTAGGAATCAGACAGAATATAAATCTTGAGGCTTGGAAGATCAGGAGTCATGAGTTATTGGTGAACTATTGGGAAAACAGGAAAGAATCCTGGCTTAGAGTAAGTGAAGAAGTAGAGTTAACATGCAAATGGAAATTGTTATTGTTAATGTTGGCATGGCTTTTATCCCGGTTTGTGACTCAGTTTACTGGCTGAATGGGTGACTGAAATGAATGACATACAAGGGTTTAGTAATGCTTTCTAGAATCCTTTGATGGAACTTCAGACAATCTATTACCAAAATAATTAAGTTCGTGAGGGAAGGGGAAATTTCATCTTAAGTGAAACCCTCTGGAGGAGGTTTACATATACCAAAGCACAATGCTTAAAATAATTGTCTTTAGAATCAAAGAGCCTTTGGATGCCACCCATTAGCTCTGTCATTTTAGACAAAATTAGCTAACTTGTCTACCTTCAGGAGCTTCATCTGTAAACTGATGATCATAATACCTACCCCATAAATTTATTTTATGATAAAATGAAATGGTGTAAGATTATAGAACTTAATCCAACATTACAGTATTGGTCTCTTATTGTTTTGCTAGAAATAATATAAATGAAAGTGCTATCAGTGGAACAGATCACTTTAGGCGTCTTTGAGCAAAACTTATCTTAAGTTATGCAGTACTATTCTGCTAACTATGACATAAAAATGGTTAAAGTGAAATGCTCTCAGCAGGCAAGCCTGAACATGGCTGCTTTCCCTTAGGCACATGCTGTATATGTTCCATAGAGTCAATGGGAGATCCGTTATATATTTTAGAATGTAAGCAATAAAGAACTAATCATTGAGCCTTTCATGGTTCAGCTAAAGTTACAGCAGGTACTGCAGAGCCTAAAACTTCTTACTCTTCCAGCAAATATCTGTGTGATGTTATTTCATAAGATTTAGTTAGATTCTTTATGAAAAATGTAAAGATAAAGTTAGTGCACTTTTGTAGGATGTGTAATAAGATGTGTCTTTTATAATTTTAATGGACATATACATTTGTGTTACTTATTGCAAATCATTGGCATAACAAAGGCCATGGTTCCTCACTGCCAATGTTGGCTATGTCATTGAAATAAGGTAATTAAACCACAAGTCTAAGAGTTACTTTATATCTAATTAAAATGTTAACACATTGGCGAATAAAGTTTTATACAGTTGTTAAAGTTCAGATTCAATCTGGAAATTTCTGTTACTGATAAATGGAATACACTATATAATTCTTCTCTGCCACACAGCATTGAACAGAGAGCAGAGATACACTATAAGGGAAGATGGATGCATTTTGAAATTCTCCAAGGGAGATAGAAAACTCTAAGGTCAAGTGAATTGAATTAAAAAAAAAAACACTCCCATAAAATTCGGATTTACAGATGAAAGTAGAAAAAATCTTCTGTAGGAAAGAGTTGAATATCTGTATATCTAAAATTGGAATTTTGAATCGCTGTCAGCCAAGACACTGAAAGAGAATTTTTGGAATCTATTATTCTCATCAATGAGGAAGCCACACAAGCATAAAAGAGTGTAGAACTAGGATAAATGGTGGTAGCAGGCAACAATTTATTAGACATTGGAAAAAGAAAAGAAGGAAATTGAGACCAAACGGATTTTTTTCCTTTTATAACAGATCCTTAGTGTTAAAAAAAATTAAAATCAGGAATCTGCTATATATACACACATTTGCCTAAGTTAATAACATAAAAAGCTAGAATTAACCATCACTCCTTCATATGGATTTGATAATTTTCATATAATCTTCTTATAATCTTCATAAATCTGTAAGAGATCTTTATAAATCTGTAAAGATCATTCCAATGTGCTTAGAGTTGTCTATATATTGTTAAAATAGTAATTATCACATTTTTGAGCATTAACTATTTTCCAGACATGTTAGAAAGTAGAGGTAAGATGTCATTTGTTCTTAATGATAATCCTAAAGGTAAATACCATTATTTTCCTAGTCTACAGATGATATGGCAAAAGTTTTAGAGCTTAGTGATTTTCCCAGTCACAAAGATAATGCAGGAATCCTACCTAGGTAGATGAGGTGGGTATCTGATGGTGTCTTACAGGCAAGGTTTTACTTCCCAGAACTGAGTACATTAAATAAGCATCTGCCTTGTAGCATTAAGTATGTCACTTTACACAGCCTTTAATGTGATGCACACATTACTCCAGTCACATATAATTCTGATGTAGTTGTTCATACAGAAGACCCCCTAGTCTCTATAGTGGAGACTGGGAAACTTTTCTGAAAAGGGCCAGACAACATATATCTTAGGCTTTGGAGGCCAGACAGTCTTTGCTGCAGCTACTCAACTCCTGTTACAGCACAAAAGGGGCCACAGGCAACACCGAAATGAAGGACTGTGGCTGTGTTTCAATGAAATTTTATTTATGGACATTAAAATGTGGATTTCATATACTGCTCACATGTCATGATTAGTCTTGTTATTTCTTTTCAACCATTTAAAATAATAAAAGAAAAAAATTCTAAGCTGTGGGACCATATAAAAACAGATGATAGACCTAACTTCACAAACACAGACAATACTTTACTAGCCTTCTTCTCTACAGTAACTAAAGTTATTACTGGTAGTGGGTTAGGCACTTGAGTATTCATAAAATCTGGTATAACTCTGTCCTACTCTTTACATCCAGGTTAAGTCTTTAACATTTAGTACATTTTTTAATGCACTCTACAGCTTTGAAGTGATGTAATTAATTATAACCATAAAACACAAATTACATAATCCCTGGTCATATCATAAAGGACATGGCATAAAGCCCGTCTGGTCACTGAAGCTAAGTAGTATTTTCTAGATTAAAACTTAAACATAGGATGTGCAATTGAGGAGAAAGGCCTGGTACATTTGACAGAATGAGAGTTTGGAAATTTTTATTCTAGTAAATCTTGAAAAGTTTATCAAGGAGGTAGCTTACAAGATTCCTAATAAATTATTGAATATCTGATGTTATCTCAGAAGCATTCCACCAGTACTTAAAATTTAACTATCAAATAATTTTGTGCATATTTTTTTCTTTTTCTTTTTTTTTTGGTGGAGGGGAGGATTATTTACCTGCCATATTTGTACTTGTTCTGGATACTTTTATAATAATAAAAAAATGATCTGAATTATAATCCATTTTCAAAAACTTCAGAGTTTCTACAAAGTCAGTACCCCGAGAAATGCACCAAAAATGAAAACAAAGCATCTGATCTATTGGCCATTTTGACAGATAAGGCGGACCAGCAAGTGTTCTTTTATGTAATTCCACCTTTTGGCTTATCTAGGGATGATATTCAAAAAGCCCCAGAAGCTAACCCTGCTATCAAATTTACCCTCTTCTAACAATTATACTAGCAAATAGAGGGTCTTAGGCACTTTTGCATTAACTTTTAAAATTAATAGTAGTATATTTATTCTATTAACTGGTCATATAACTATAAATCAAGCAAATAAAAAAAACTAGTAATATAATATTTGCTAGATATTCCCATTGCTAATGATTTCTTTACAGGCATTTAAATGATTTAAGATTTGCATCTTCCTGATCATAATCCTGCTATCATTCATGCCATGATGGCTTTGCAATCATGTCAAGGCAGCCCTTCTGTTCTTTTACAGAAGTAAAGGCTGTACAGTCTTTGTTAACATTGGCACAGCCATCATGAAGCGTTACAGAAAGGCTATTAAAAAACATGCACAAAAACAGGGATATGATGACTTTTGTTTTACAAAGCTTTATAGTGGCCAATATATCCTCACACACTTCTCAGTTAATCCTCACAGCAATACCCAGTAACTAATAAAGGGGAGGAGATCTTTCCAAGACAGCATGCTTTTCTCTGCTTTGCCACATCATGACTGATCATGAGAAACAAAAAGGTGAAGCTAGAACTGCACATAAGAAATACTGATTGAAGAACTAGGAGACAAAACCTACTTAAGAATTGCAGTAACAAAAGAAATACAGTGTATAAGGCAAAGGAATGGAATCTTCATTCACCAAGATTAGCAGGATGGATGGCAGAGAAACAAGGCTGTAAAAGAGAATGCTCAAGGGATGAAATGGAATCAGTGACAATTCCCAGTGATCAGAGAGGAAATAAATTGTAAGGGAAAATTTTAAAAAGTGTTTATTTTCAAAACTCTTCATGGGAAAAGAAAGGGCTTTAGAATCTGTTAGGCTGTCCCAGTTTTCTGATGGACCCTGCCACTGAAGGGACACCTTTCTCAACAGAGCTTCACTCTTTTTTCATTCAATTTGCTCCATATCCCCCATTCCTTCTTGAATGAATACCCCTATGGAAAATGGCATTGCTCAAGAGGACTGAAAGAGCTCTATTGATCAGAGAGCTATGAAAGAGAAAAGAATGATCCAGGACTGAAAAGTAAAAGAAAAGAGAAATTCAGGGAAATAAGCTAGAATAAAATGTGAAATGGGTCACTAAGGAATGGAAAATGGAAGTAGTGGTAATTGTTAAAGGAGTCATATATTTTTTTCTCTTTTTATCCCTCAGCGTTGGTTATAAGCCTTGGAAGTCGGAACTTTGGCTGCAGCCTTTAAACCATAAGCATGTTAATCATGGGCTTGGTGGAAACTGTACTTAGTTGCTGTTCACCTGCCTAATGGCTGTTGTGGCTGGTGATGTCACAGGTTCATTTACCCTCAATGTTCAACACTAGAAATGGAATGAGGGACACCATCATGGTTTTGTCTTTCCCCTAATGTCAGCTCTCACAAGTCCTCAGACTTCTGACTCCTTGCCAGGATATGTGAAACATCATTCTGCTTTTTCCCATTTGACTTGGCATATATTAGGGAGATAGAAAAGGGAACGACAGTTCATTGGCATGGAGCCCTGAGTAAGTAAAATGCCTCCTGAATAAATGTGCAGTATCTCTTTCCCAGGCCTAGGTAATTGCTTTTTTATTTATCTCAAACCACTTTCATCTTCTCCAATAGCCTAATAGAGTCACTCCTCGCACACAGTATTTCCATCACAGATGCTCACAGGATGCAGGCTTTGCTGATATATATAAATAAATAAACAAACAAATAAAATCATACAGTCCATATTACTGCAGCAAGTGGAAGTTGAAGTTTTACATTTATATATTAAATTAAAATTGTTTTCTGTCCATATTATACAAAACGTAAATTGTAGTTCAGTCAGGCAGCAGACAGAGGTTGGCTGCTTTTCTGAGCAGAGATGTCTGAAAGTTCCATTTCTGAGCAAACACCCCTCCTGGGCCATACAGACATTTATTAATAAGTTAATATGGCAGTATTCATTCAAATTGCATTTAGTATCTGTCTTGTGCAAGAGTAAAAGTCTGAGTGAAGGAAGAAGGATGAGAACATTAATATCTTTTAAGTGAACATGGCTGATGAATACTGTACTTAAAAGAAAAAAATCAAATGGAAAGAAATGATTTTAAGTGAACAAAAAGAAAGTGGAGATATGGAGAACACATCATCACTCTACACTGAACCATTATCTATGTCAAAAAATTCCCTTCTTAACACCAATCAGAACTTTATATTTTTCCCCTTAAAGAGACACCCAAGCAACTGTGATCTATATAGTCTGTGCAAATGTTTCAGTGAACAGAAAACCACAGACCCTGAATTATAAAAGAAGACATTTCAGTAGTGAGAGATCTTTTTCTTCATTAAGACAAGGACTATTTTGTGATGGCCTGGAGGCTCTATAACTAAAAGACACTTGCTGATAACAGACACATATGGAAAATAAATATGGTGACACAAAAGAGTGATGCTTGTCTGTATTTAGCCAGGAAAATGAAAATATGCCTGTTTTAGAGAGGAAAACACTTTTCCACAAAATAATACATACAGCTTCAAACTTGCCTCCATTTTCTCTGCTCTTAAACTTGATAATGACTCTTCTAATGAAACAAATACTTGGGATGGTCATTCATCTATAGATCAAGGATGACAAACACCCCTGGCAAATGTGCCAACACTCCCACATTCTGCTGTCAGTACAGACATCATAATTCATTGTGACATTTTTCCACCAACCCAATATGTGGATGGAAATGACTCAAAAGACCACACAAGGCAGTGACTAGCAAATGATCTGTGTCTCAGTTTCTTAGTCATTAGCAAGTTAGTAAAACTTACACAGTGTCAGGTAATGTAAGAGTTATATAACTGGAAGTCTATAGTTTGTTCATTTTCAGTATTATTAAGATGTAGGAACTAAGGCCAACCACAGTGAAGTGATTTTCTCAAAACAGCAGTTATGTGTAGAGCAGAAAAGGGCCTAGGGAAAAAAAAAAAATATATATATATATATATATATATATACATATATAGGTCAAGTCCACTGAGTCACAGGTAAGGAAACTGAGACACAGAGCAAAAAGATTCACCCAAGAACAAGTATCAAATCTTGTGCCAACTCCAATCAATTGAGGTGGCTTCCTGGACTACTGTCTTGAGGATTCTAAATCAGCAAGGATTAATTAGTAATATCTCTGAGGTTTGAGGATGGAAAAAGGCAGAAAAAAGCATGCCTATACTGTGAAGGAAGTAATGGAGAGGACGTGATGGCCAGCTGACCTAAGAGCTAGCCTTGAGAAGTCAGAGGCTCCCCCTGCCGTGTCGGAACTAAGGCTGTTCACCACCATTCCCACAGTAGAAGCTGTTTTCAAGAGCACAACCTTGAGAGGTCAAGGTGTTGTTGAGACCATCTGGACTGAGTATGTGACTGAACCCACTTAAGGCCTCTACATAGACTTTTAAGATTGGTGGGCAGGTGCGGAGATCTCCTCCCATGGCCATCCAAGACAAGGCTCATATGTAAGTACCCTTGCTTGTGAAACCTGCTACCTACCAATCTGGAGTGGGCTTCCTCTTTCTTGGTCTCTCCCTGCTCTCTGTACAGAGGCTAGTTTCAGATTACATCCGGGTTATATATTCATATTACCCCTGAGACTGTCAACACAATATGGTATCCTCTATTTAACTTTTTTATTCTGGGCCCACTTGCACCAAAATGACTTCATGATAACAATTTGGATTCCCAAATAGCACCCTCCACCTTTGAGGAGAGAATGATGTTGCATAACTACTCTAGTTCATATGAAAACAGTATTTTTCAATAGCTATCATTGAGTTGGTATTCTGATTTAGCACAACAAGTCTGTGAACTTAGTTAATACTCCTGAGATCTAGTCTTAGAGTGCTGACAAATTCAAATTTCTGAGCCTGCATGTTTTAAGGTCATACTCTGGAATATGGTAGCATCATCAAGGTAATGTGAGGTCATTTGTGGGGGAGACCAGCTGTCTCTCTCCTTTTAACAAGCCACTGTCTTCTTCAAAATTCCATCCAGAATATTTGCACCTAATTTTAGATAACAGTATGGAAAATCACAACTTAGAAAATAAATTAGAATGTTTCACTTTAAAGAAGTGTTTATCATATGGTTCCTAATAATAAAAAACTCCCCTCGTACATTTAAAATAAGGTTTCATTCTCCCAAATTACTTAAAAATAGTTTTTCAGTAACAGGATCTACTGCATAAAGTAAAATTCACATATACATGAATGATGTAGACGATGTAGAACAATGCAGAATAAAAGCCAAATGATATTGTAAAACTATTTCTCATTCTAAGAACCATATAACAGCATTTCAGAAGTTCTATTTTTGAAGTGTATCATGATTATTATTCCACTGTGAAGTCACAGGGAAGAAAGGCACCGTTATGAACTAGTTATTTCTGAAAACTCAACTGAAGAAGAGCTTGAGCCAAGTTTGAAGGAATTTCATTTCTTTTTCTGGACAAGGATTTAACTGTATTTAGGTGGGCATATTTGAGTTACTTGGGTAAAGGACAGGCACACTATAGATTTTCATGATTTCTTATTTATAGTTCACATATGTTTACAAGAATGTAGGGATATTAAACACATTTTGCTTTTCTTTCTGGGGAATTGCTATCTTTCATCAACATCCTGATGCTATTATTTTTTATTGAATTCCTTAGGCCTGGGTTGCAAGAATACAACCTTAAGACTATGCTAAAACATTCATAGTTCACACCTTGGAGGAAGACAGGCAAAAATATAGATTAAAACGTGAGGCAGAAAATATCAATATCACTCAGACTACCTCATTTTGGAAATACATCTGTGGAGCTCCCCTAGTACAACTAGCCATTGTAGTTGACTGTTTATCCATACACGATGGCCTTGGCTCCAGAGATAGTCCTTGGTCAAAGCTTTTTTTTGTGTCTGTTATCCCTATTGTAAGAAATGGAGTTGTTAGTTTTGTTGCAGTTTTCTTTAACTAACATTACCAAATTGCTACACTTTCGTATGGACCTGAAAATTGGCATCTCTTCTTCAAGTAAAATGCAGTGTTGGGAAACGACCTAAAATTGTGTGTTGGACTATCAAGAAATTACAGAATTGTTGGCAAAATATACACTACAGTTGAACGTTCTTAATTTTATGATCAATGATTTTGAAATATTTACTGTATTTATTTAAACAGTGAAAGGGATCTCAGTCTCTTGCTAACCTATGCTAACATACATAATTAATTAATGTTACCATATGACAGTTTTAAATTACATAATTGCAAATGTAGGTGGTTGGGGGAAGGAGTGGGTGTTGGGGGTAGAGGGGTGAAGAGAAATAATTTTGCTAGGGAATTCTACCTTCCATCCAATTATGTGAGTGTATTGGGAGAAATATATTTTATATTATCCCAGTAAGACTCATTCCAATGAAATGTATGGTATGACAGTAATTAATTAGGCTTGCAACAGGCATTTCTAGTTACAAGTCATGGAAAAAAATGATTTAGGTGGTTTTCAATTATTGATATATAATGTAATATTTTGCACATGGTGATAACATCATTCACATATTTGTAGAAAAATTAAGAGACATATTGAAGTTATATAGAGAAACCCTAATTAAAATAAAGAAATTAATAAGAGACTGATAATAATGATCTGGAAGAATCTAACAGTTGGAATCTTCATAAATAAGTTTATGTTTGTGTATACATTTGGATACATGTATATCCCCATTCATATTTACATGATCCATTTTGATTATAATAACAATCTATGTTCATATACTCTGGTTAAAGAATTGTCATTTAAGATTGGGGACCTTTGTCTCCAATTTTTTCATGATTATTAACAATGTTATGGCCATCTCCCATTTCAATATGGAGGGGAGTTTCCCCCCACCACCAAAGAATTCTCAGACACCATGTGGGTGTCCTATAATTCAGCTTAATTCTGGTACTATTTACCTGCATACAGATAGCATGAAATCCCACAGGTTAAGGGCGCACGTTTATAAGATTGTCCATCTCCTCCACTTCAGATGACAGTAAAAGGCCCACCTGTGCTTCTGACTGACAAGCTATAGATCAGAGTTTCAACATCCCAGCCTCGGGTTGTCAGACTCCAATCACAAGTCCAGATAATTACCTGTACTTCTGACCAACTGACTGTAAACCAGAGGTCCCCATGAACCCCTCTCTTGGGTTATATTAATTTTGTAGAATGGCTCATAGAACTCAAGAAACCCATGTACTCACTGGATTATTGCTTTATTATAAAAGGATTTAACTTAACAAGAGCCAGATGGAAGAGACTCATAGTGCAAGGTATGGGAGAAGAAAACAGAGCTTCCATTCCTAATGCAGAAGTAATACTCTCCTAGGACCTCCACTCGTTCACCAACCTGGAAGCTCTCCAACCCCACTCTTTGGGATTTTTATGAAGGCTCCATTACATAGGTATGATTAATTAAATCATTGACCTTTGGCAATTGATTTATCCTCCAGCCCCACTCCCCTCCCAGAAGGTGTGGGGGATGTAGTGAGACAGACAGTTCCACCCTCTAAACACCTGACTGATTCTCCACATCCATCATAGTGAGGTCCAAAATTCACCTCATTAAAATAACAAATGACATCATTATCACCTTACAGCTTTAACCTTTTAGGAAATTTGAAGGGTTTTAGGAGCTCTGGAGTAGAAACTAAATACATATTTACTATAAATCACAATATCATACCACCTTTGTCCACGTATTTTTTAAGAACACCCTAATTCTTAAAGCAGACTCCTAAAGATAAGACTACCGACCGAATGCCACATATGTTTTTAAACTCTTCCCACCCATTATCAGCTTGCTTTCCTCACAAGTATTTTCCAATCAAAATAATCACCGTAACAGTGTACAAGGAACGGTAGGGACCAAGGGCAGGACACCCCAAGATGTGCCACTTTGACATGCAGATTATTTTGAGCTGAAAACCGTAGAGCCCAAAAGACTCAGGAAGATACTTTCATATTTGCCTACTCCTAAAACTACACAAAAAGAATGTAGATGGAGGAGCTGCTCGAGGAGGAGAGCTAGCACCATAGGTAGCTACATTATAAGGTGAACTAGGGGTGGTAGACAGGGAGGGATGTGGCTAAGTCTATTAAAATTCCTCTCTTGCCTCATTGTTTTCTGTAGGACCCATCAAGTATTTTGTTTCCCAAAAAATACTCTTTTTATATTCTCTGAATTACTTCCCTTTGCCTTTGACGTCTCAGACCCCTGCCTTTTTTTCCTTGGTTCATAATGACATATATACCCCATTCTCCCTCACTGTCCTTGGAATCATGTCTGTGGCTTCCCCATCTATAAATAAATACATTTGTCTTTTCTTTTGTTAACCTATTTCATATCGCTTTGATTCTTAGACCAGCTAGAAGAACCTTGAACTGTAGAGGACATTTTTTTCTCCCCAACAGAACCTCCTGGCAAACCTGTTCCTATTGAATATTGTCACTAAAAAAGGTGACATTTTGAAAAGCAAAGATGCATTTTGATGAAATAAATGGCTATAAATCCATTTAAACAGAAGTTTTGTTGCCCTCTAAAAGGAGCAAGATATTTTGGCTAGCACAAAATCCATTCCTGTCTATGCAAACATGGGCATTACCTCTAACTGCCAGATAGTGCCTCACACCCAAATCTGCCTGGTTGGTGTAGCTAGTTCTTCAAGGTATGAAGTGAAAAAAGGCATCTCCTTGAACTCAATAAGAGGTTTCTCAAAGGCCTTCACTGTGCCTTCTCACACCTGCTTTAATTCTCTGACATGGAAGGGCTGAAGGGATGGGGGACCAATATCTTCTAATTGAAAATCAGAGATAAGAAATACTAACTCAGAGGAGCAATCACTTGGAAATAGTTGCCATGGCACATCGAGCTGAGATCCCGAAGTTCTGTGAAGACATTTTACTGCACATGCTATGTTCAGAGGATAATAAAAAGCAATGTTCACTGAAACTAAGTTGATTCTATAGATACCAAACTTAATGCTCAAACAAAATTTTTTTTATGTTTTCAAGGAAAGTGTACTTTTTTTTTTCAGACCACTAACTGTCTTCTCAGGTATATTATATTGTAGGTGTCTCTGTGCTTTTTCTTTTCTTTGTTGTTTATTAAGGTATCATTGATATACACTCTTATGAAGGTTTCACAAGAAAAATAATGTGGTTATTACATTCACCCTTTTATTATAGAGTGCCCTCCCATACCACATTGCAATCACTATCCGTCAGTGTAGTAAGATGCCACAGAGTCACTATTTGTCTTCTCTGAGATACACAATCTTCACTGTGACCCCACACACACCATGTGCACCAATCATGATACCACACAATCCCCTCTCCTTCCCTCCCCACCTGCCCTCACCCACCCCTTCCCTTTAGTAACCATTAGTCCCTTCTTGGAGTCTGTGAGTCTGCTGCTATTTTGTTCCTTCAGTTTAGCTTCACTGTTATACTCCACAAAGGAAGGAAATTATTTGGTATTTGTCTTTTGTGTATGGGATTAGACAATAATCCAGTTTCATTCTTGTTTTTCTCTGACTGATTTATTTCACTGAGCATAATCCCCTCTAGCTCCATCCATGTTGTTTCAAATGGTAAGATTTGTTTCTTTTTTATGGCTGAATAGTATTCCATTGGGTATATGTACCACCTCTTCTTTATCCATTCATCTACTGATGGACACTTAGGTTGCTTCCATATTTTGGATATTGTAAATAGTGCTGCAATAAACATAGGGATGCATATGTCTTTTTGAAACTCAGAAGTTGTTCTCCTTGGGTAAATTCCTAGGAGTGGAATTCCTGGGTCAAATGGTATTTCTATTTTGAGTTTTTTGAGGAACCTCCATACTTTTTCCACAATGGTTGAACTAATTTGCAGTCCCACCAGCAGTGTAGGAGGGTTCCCTTTTCTCCACATCCTCGCCAACATTTGTTGTTGTTTGTGTTTTGAATGTTGGCCATCCTCACTGGTGTGAGGTGATATCTCATTGTGGTTTTAATTTGCATTTCCCTGATAATTAGCTATGTAGAGCATCTTTTCATGTGCCTGTTGGCCATCTGAGTTTCTTCTTTGAAGTGTCTGTTCAGATGCTCTGCCGATATTTTAATTGGCTTATTTGCTTTTTGGTTGTTGAGGCATGTGAGTTCTTTATATATTTTGGATGTTAACCCCTTGTCAGATATGTCATTTACAAATATATTCTCCCATACTGTGAGATGCCTTTTTGTTCTGCTGATGGTGTCCTTTGCCAAATAGAAGCTTTTTAGTATGATGTAGTCCCATTTCTTCATTTTTTATTTTGTTTCCCTTGCCCAAGGAGATGGGTTCAGGAAAAAGTTGCTCATGTTTATATTCAAGAGATTTTTGCCTATGTTGTCTTCTAAGAGTTTTATTGTTTCATGACTTACATTCAAGTCTTTGATCCATTTTGAGTTTACTTTTGTGTATACTATAGGACAATAATCCATTGTCATTCTCTTGCATGTAGCTGTCCAGTTTGGCCACACCAGTTGTTGGAGAGGCTGTCATTTCCCCATTGTATATCCAGGGCTCCTTTATCATATATTATTTGACCATATATGCTTGGGTTTATGTCTGGGATCTCTAGTCTGTTCCATTGGTCTATAGGTCTGTTCTTAGGCCAGTACCAAATTGTCTTGATTACTGTGGCTTTGTAGTAGAGCTTGAAGTCGGGGAGCGTAATCCCCCTGGGCTTTATTCTTCCTTCTCAGTATTGCTTTGGATACTTGGGGTCTTTTGTGGTTCCATATGAATTTTAGAACTACTTGCTCTCATTCGTTGAAGAATGTTGTTGGTATTTTCTATAGATTGCTTTAGGCAGGATGGCCATTTTGACAATATTAATTCTTCCTACCCATGAGCATGAGATGTGTTTCCATTTATTGGTATCTTCTTTAATTTGTCTTATGAGTGTCCTGTAGTTTTCAGAGTACAGGTCTTTCACTTCCTTGGTTAGGTTTATTCCTAGGTATTTTATTCTTTTTGATGCAATTGTGAATGGAATTGTTTTCCTGGTTTCTCTTTCTGCTAGCTCACTGTTAGTGTATAGGAATGCAACTGATATCTGTGTCCTAATTTTGTATTCTGTAAATTTGCTGAATTCAGATATTAGATCTCGTAGTTTTGGAGTGGATTCTTTAGGGTTATTTATGTGCAATATCATGTCATCTGCATACAGGGACAGTTTAACTTCTTCCTTGCCAATCTGGATGCCTTTTATTTCTTTGCGTTGTCTGCTTGTGGTGGCAAGGACCCCCAGAACTATGTTGAATATATGTGGGTAGAGTGGGCATCCTTGTCTTGTTCCCAATCTTAAAGGAAAAGCTTTTAGCTTCTCTCTGTTAAGTATGATGTTGGCTGTGAGTTTGTCATATATAGCCTTTATTATGTTGAGGTACTTGCCCTCTATACCCAGCTTGTTGAGTTTTTATCAGGAATGGATATTGAATTTTGTTGAATGCTTTTTCAGCATCTATGGAGATGATCATGTGATTTTTGTCCTTTTTATTGATGTGGTGGATGATGTTGATGGATTTTTGAATGCTGTATCATACTTGCACCCCTGGAATAAATCCTACTTGATCATGATGGATGATCTTTTGGATGTATTTTTGAATTCAGTTTGCTAATATTTTGTTGAGTATTTTTGCATCTATGTTCATCAGGGAAATTGGTCGGTAATTTTCTTTTTTTGTGGTGTCTTCGCCTGGTTTTGGTATTAGAGTGATGCTGGCCTCGTAGAATGAGGTTGGGGGTATCCCCTCTTCTACTTTTTGGAAACCTTAAGGAGATGGGTATTAGGTCTTCACTAAATGTTTGATAAAAATCAGGAATGAAACCATCTGGTCCAGGGGTTTTGTTCTTAGGTAGTTTTTAGATTACCAATTCAATTTCTTTTCTGGGAATTGTCTATTTAGATTTTTCTTTTTCTTCCTGGGTCAGCCTTGGAAGGTTGTATTTTTCTAGGAAGTTGTCCATTTCTTCTAGGTTATCCAGTTTGTTAGCATATAATTTTTCATAGTATTCTTTCATGATTGTTTGTATTCCTGTGATGTCCATAGTGATTTTTCCTTTCTCATTTCTGATTCTGTTTATGTGTATAGACTCTCTTTTTTTCTTGATACGTCTGCTAGAGGTTTATCTATTTTGTTTATTTTCTTGATGAACTAGCTCGTTTCATTGATTCTTTCTATTGTTTTATTCTTCTCAATTTTATTTATTTATGCTCTAATCTTATGTCCTTCCTTCTACTGACTTTGGGCCTCATTTGCTCTTCTTTTTCTAGTTTCATTAATTGTGAGTTTAGACTGTTCATTTGGGATTGTTCTTCTTTACTGAAGTAGGCCTGTATTGCAATACACTTCCCTCTTAGCATGGCTTTTGCTGCATCCCACAGATTTTGCAGTGTTGGTTTATTGTTGTCATTTTTCTCTATATATTGCTTCATCTCTGTTTTTATTTGGTCATTGATCCATTGATTATTTAGGAGCACTTTATTAAGCCTCCATGTGTTTGTGGGCTTTTTCATTTTCTTTGCATAATTTATTTCTAGTTTCATACCTTTGTGATCTGAGAAGGTGGTTGGTACAATTTCAATCTTTTTGAATTTACTGAGGCTCTTTTTGTGGCCTAGTATATGATCTATTCTTGGAAATGTTCCATGTGCACTTGAGAAGAACATGTATTCTGTTGCTTTTGGATGGGGTGTTCTGTAGATGTCCGTTACATGCATCTGTTCTACTACATTGTTCAATGCCTCTTTCTCCTTACGTATTATCTGTGTGGTTGATCTGTCCATTGGAGTGAGTGGTGTGTTGAAGTCTCCTAAAATGAATGCAATACATTCTATTTCCCCTTTAATTCTGTTAGTATTTGCTTCACATATGTAGGTGATCCTGTGTTGGGTGCATAGATATTTATAATAGTTATATCCTCATGTTGGACTGATCCCTTTTTCATTATGTAATGTCCTTCTTTGTCTCTTATTACTTTCTCTCCATGCTTTTTCAAATTATACTTCAGTTCAAACAAAAGAAAATACTTAGGGTATTAAAATTTATCTTATTTTCTTATAGTATTACTCCATAAAGTAATTTGTAAACTTTTCAATAGCAACTATTTCTTCACTTTATATGGGAGACTTAAGAGCATAGGACGATAGCAGAGAATTGTATTTTGTAGTTGTTTTATGGAATGATTTTTGGATTTTATTTACTTAACAAAAAAAATTAATGCCTGAACTCAAATATTTGAGTTTATGAAATTCAGCTGAACTTGGAGGACACAAAGATAAATTTATGCCAAGTGTTTCCCCCTGAAAACCCCACACTATTCCACTTCAAAGAAGAGATAGGAGACCACTGCAAAAGTCTACAATAGACTAATGGTGCACAGACCAAGCCTAAGACAGAAAGGATGGAAGAGGGGTGAGAGAAGCTTGTATTAGTGACTATTTCTAAAATAAAGTCTAGAAAATCTGGTGTTAATTCGGTTAAAGAGTAATGGATTAATCCAAGTTTTCCAGCTTGATATACTAAGTAAGCAGTCATTATTAATTATACAAGCAAGGATATATGAGCATGTTTGGGTACAAGGAAGATGTAGTGAACATTGCATTTGTCTGACCGATTTTTACCTCTTCTCTCCCCCATTATGTAGTAACTAAACAATTTGGGACATTTAGCTCATGCCCAGAGGTAGCCTTGATGAATCTAAACTAATCAGGATTATCTCATTCCACCTGCCACAGTATAGGCCAGAAGAGGTGAGTCAAAGTCCCCTGAGCAGGGCACTGTTTCTCTTCACCTTGGGAATTTATTTAGAATGGGCATATGAATCTCTTCATATCAATGAAACCTTTTTGAGGGAATATTGGAGGTGAAGAGATAAAATAGAAACTTTCTAATTATTATGAAAGAACTTGAGAAAGACAACATATTTTTCCATCTATGAATAATGTAAGAAGAATTGCTATTTTGGCCGCCATCCTATCTTTAAGAAGCCACCAAAGTAGTGATAGAAAAATGAACCAAAAGTTCTTATTGAACTATACCTGATCCCCATCGTATCTCTGGATTTTATAATTTTATGAGTTACTGTGAGTTTATTATCTATCAACTATCATTTGCCAAAAATAGCCTAATTAATCCAAAATTCTACTCCACGTGGGGACTAGTAAGTGTGAAAGGCTTATGGGATATCTAGATATAGCTATGAAGTAAGGAATTGGGAATAGAGGTCCAGAACTGAAGAAAATATCTGGAGTGTATGATAAAGATTGTACGGTCTGCAAAGTGTAAGTAGAAATACAAAAACTACTACTACACAGTTTCTATGCACTTCATTGTACATGATGAATTATTAATATTAAAGCATTGATTGTATTATACTTTGTAGAAGATATAGTTCTGTAAAAATTAGATTATTATAGGGTAGATTATAAAATCATGCTTTTATGCATTTCTGATATTAATGTATATACAAGATATATTAGATTTTTCTAGATATACAGGATTATCTATAAAAGATACATGAAAATACAAACAATAATAGCTGAATATTCTTGCTTCTTTGTTTGAAGTGGGTAGTGTGTTAATAATTATTTATTTTTCCTACAAACTCCATCTGCCTTTCTACCATTCCTAAAAGGTTATGCACAATGGTATTTCAAAAAAGCTAAAGTGTGCATCAGGCTGAATGACCAAAAAATATTTATATGTCAAGGCTGTATGTCACAGACAATAAGTCTATCAACATATGAAAAATTAGGTTAGTTATTAATTTATGAAAGGTGTGACTTCTTTGTAATGGCATTAAGACTATCCATGGATTTTTTTTTAGTCAACTTTCTATAATTTTTTGCTAAAAAGAGTATTTTCTTACTTTAAAAAAATATAAGCTGTTTAGACTATGTGTGACAACAGAACTAATATTTTATATTAGCAGATTTAAGTATAATTTAGCTCTTTTCACAGTGGGCCTCATAATGTCAATTCCATTATTTTGTTTTCCTGTGTAAGAGCCCATAATGGCTTCTGATTGCCCACAAACTGAAGACATGGTGTCCCTGGGTGTTTTCCTTACATCTGGACAATCTGGCTGATGGTCCCAGCACTCTTCTCTTCCAGCCTTCTCCCTGCTCCCTTCTCACACCATTTGCGCACACTTCCTTTGTACATATGCATGGATATGCACACATTCTGGGCCCCCAAAATCTTCCCCCTCATTTAATTAGGAGGTTCTATGTCCCTGAAATCCCCTCCCATCATTTAACATTTAGCTCTTGTTTTATCCATTTTCTATAATGTGTCTAAGTTAATTTTTATTCCTTAGATTACTTACACTGTTAACAATCTTTACCATATACTTTAGAGTTTATATACATGATATATATTTTAGCTCTGAGCAGTCCTGTTTTTACTCATGTGATTGTCTTGAAAGTACATCATGAAGGACAAATAATGTTTTATAGTACATGTTATAGTGTTAAATTTGTAAGTATAATAAAAATAATTTTTATTTCAATTAAGCAACATAGATACTCAAGACATATAATCTGGTGACTATGAATATTCCTTCCAACAGTATGCATAGAAATTTTGGTCTCTCAAGCAAAGGGTCTAGATAAAGTTGTATTCTTCTTACAAATTTTAGGGGATATTGTGATGGCATTTATACACAAGGAGAAAAAAAAGAAACAGGTATCAAGAATGTTGGTATGAATAACTGTCTCCTCAAAAATTTAAGGAGGGGAATGATAGTGAGAATGAAAAAACGTTAAATATGGGACTAGGACTTTGTTTTAGAGGATTGGAAAACATTTTTCACATATCATTACACTTATCAAGTATTACTATTACATACATAAGACTTTAAGTACCTTCTGGATTTAATGCTGAAATAGAACTTTGTGCTTGATATGCATGGAAAATATTTCACATTTATATATAACAATGCAGTTCTTATTCAATAGCAGAGGTTTTTGCTTGTGTTGTTTTTGTGATGGGTTTAAATGAGGTGGAGTTTTATATAATTTGAGAATAATGTTCCCAGAAGAAAAAGTAGAGATAGAAAGGTTAAAATAAAACAACTCACGTTTTAAAAAATTCTCTGAGTCGGAGATAATCTCAGTCCATAGCCTAATAGGGTTTTAGCTAGTTCTGAACAGGATTTTGAGAAAAAAAAAATACACACATAGGAATATCCTGATAATATACTTAAGCTCCCAGAACAAGGAAAAAGAAAATCTTAAAGCTTCCAAATAGAAAGAACAATTTGCTTACAAATATTAAAGAAAGTCAATTGTTATTCAATTGCTCATCTTCAATCCTGGATTCCAAAAGTTGGTAGAAAAACTGATACTAAGAGAAGAAATCTGAAATCAAAGACTCTTCTACCTAGGGAAGATAATCTTCACCCACTTGAGAGAAAGAAGAATGTTTTCAGATATTCAAGGATTCACCCACCTAAACAAATACAACCAATGAAGACACATACTTTGAGAGTATGAGTAATTGTTAAAAACCTGCATGCAGCAGTCAGTATAGCAACTAAATATAAAAACCAAGAGTTTTAAAAATGTGAGAAATTCACGATGGGAAGTAACATGAGGACAATAAGTTATTACTTTACAAATTTATAAATATAATAAATCAAACATTTATCCTGCATTTTCTGAACCACATAGATTTCAGATATCCACATAATCAAATACATGATGAGAAAAAAGCCTTCTTTCAGGAAGAAGTCATGCTAAGAAATGCTACATTTAGAAAATCCCCATTTTGCAACCCCTAATGAAAATATGGAGCTGGATAATGATCATTGATGAACTTTGAAACTGTTAGGTGACATGTTGATGGGAAACTTTATAAAGAATGCTTCAGATTGACACCACCTGAATACACAGATCAATCATAGCTTCCCTGAAAATAGAACCACCAGATGCAGTAAATCTCCTGGTGTGATATAACTGCCAATACATAGTCCCAAAAATAAAGTATTTTTGGAAAAATAAGAGGGCCTAAGTCTAACCAAATTATCAGTAACCAGAAAATATGACTGAATGAGGAATAGTTTAATCATCATCAAGAGAAAGTCTGCAGGCAAATACAGAATATGGGACACTCTACAAATAAATTCCAAAAACGGTTTTCAATAAGCAAAAGGCATGAAAAAAAGGAAATGAAAAGAGACTTATGAAATGTGTAGACCTTGTCTGGATCATGATTTGAAAATATCAACTAGAAAAATATATTTATTTAGACAACCAGGGAAATGATTAGAGACTGGATATCAGATGATCCTAACCATCTGCTATTACTTTTGTTAGTTTGGTAATGGCATTTTGGTTTGTGTGTGTATGGATGTATTGTGTACCCAGTTCATTCTTTCACTTAATCTGTACATTGTTCCTCTTCTTCTAGCCCCTTAATCAATTAACTTTGTAACCAGGATGACAGACAGACTTCCAGGGTGTAAATGAAACTACCTGGGTAAAGAATGCTGAGATCCAGATCAACAGAGTCACCTAAACAACCCTATTCTTAAAATAAAATTTCAAAGGAATCATTAATCACCAGTATTAATCATGACTTTTACTGACCCCTACCCAAAAGGACCTATAAATCCCCAACTGTAATCCCTTAAGTACACCTCCCTTAAAACTTGTTCTTAAGAACAAAGAACAAGTCTTTATTCTTAGATGCCTGCTGAAAGACTTGGGGATGAAGGGTACTTATCATTGCGATTTCAAATAACTCAGCTGAAACATTTCATACAAATATACATACACACACACACACACACACACACACACACACACACACACACAATTTACAGGTTGCCCATAGTCTCATGTGAGTGTGTACTTGCTTATCAAATAAACTTTCTTGCTGCCTAAGCTTATTGCACTTCATCTCTGAATTCTCTTCCAGGACAAAGATAAGAACTCGCTGACTTCAACCTCCAGTGGTAAATGTCTTTGTCACTTAATTATTCCATTCAGCTTTCCAGTCTTAAACACAATGCTTTTTCTCTCTGTTTTATTTCAGACCAATAGAGAAGTGAAAGTTCTCAGAACATAATCTCACTTTATGCAGTGCTCCCAGGTTCTCCCAAATTCTGGGTGGTAGCAATATAATTCCTGTGCCATGCAGATCAAGCCGACACTGGCTGCCAGCTGACCTTGGCTTTAGGAGCTAGCAGGGGATTTTTCCTCTGTCAAGTAGGAGTTCAGTGAATTTTCCTTTTCTCCCTCTGTGCTTCCTTGCTCTCTACTGCCTACATGGCTGCTGACATTCATTACTATTCTTGCTTTAATGAATTCCTTCATTATCCACACTCATCTGACATGCTCATGAGTTCTTTCCCAGCAAGAGTCAAGAGCCCTCCCTCCCCTCCAGGTTGAGGTTTCACCTAGTGCACAGGGAGAGAGACCTCCCCAAATGTGGCTGCCAAGCAACATTTATATTTCATTGACATTAAATTCCTTGGATATGATGATGCTGTTATGGTTGTGCATAAGAACGTCTTTGTTCTTAAGAGATGCCTGCTAAAAGACTGGAGATGAAGGGTACTTATCATTGCCATTTCAAATAACTCAGCTAAAACATTTCATACAAATACACATACAGGCCCACACACACACAGAACAAGAAAGAGGTGATGAGGAACTCGAATTTTGAAAAATGCTAACATTTGGCAAATCTGGTTGAAGGGGATACATGTGTCATACTATTCTTTTAACTTCTCTGTAGGTGTGAGGCTTACTATGATAGAGGGTTGAGAGAGAAAATTAAGAAACAATAAAAAAACTGAATGAACAAATTTTTACAAACTAAATAGAAATACATTCATTTGATCCCTTGCATAAAAAAGAAAAAATATATAAAATTACATTCTCTAGAGAATATTTCATACAAGCATCTTCCTTTCTAAAAGGTCATGGGGGCAGGAGTCGACTTGATTTTTAAGGTCCTTATAACAGGGATGCATTAATATAAATATCTGAAAACAACCATACTGATAATAAAAGCTTATGTTTACTGGAAATGTATGAGTGCCAAGCAATTATACACTCTGCATGTATTACCACTCTTAATCCTCACCACAGACTCAATAATGAGTGCTATTATTCTGCAACCATACAGTGATCCATGGGCTGGAGTAAAGATTGATCCCTTTATTATGCAAAGCATAATTATTCATCAGTTACATCTTGCTCTTACCCGTTGGAGCTGGTCATAACCATGCTCCCATAAATTAAATGTCTACCTTAGCATAATGATTAAGAGCGTCAGTCTAAAGGCAGCCAGCTTGCAAACTGAACTTCTTTCTAATACTTACTAGCTGTGTGACCTTGGCCAAGTAATTCACCCTCACTGTTCTCCATTTTCCTCAACAATAAATGAGATAGTACAGCTCCACAAGCTGACAAAATTACTTGAGAGAGGTACATTCAAAGAACATAACACAGTACCTGGCACATAAAAATACACAGCAGTCCCCCTTTATCTGTGGGGATATGTTCCATGACCCATAGTGGATACCTGAAACTGCAGATACTGCCAAACTGTATATATACTATGCTTTTTCCTATACACACATACATATCATAAAGTTTAATTTATAGATTAGGCACAGTAAAATATTAACAATAAAATAGAATGGTTGTAACAATATAGTGTAATAAAAATGAGACAAATTGTGGTTTCTTTCTTTCAAAATATCTCGAACTTTACTCACCCTTCTTCTTGTGATGATGTGAGATGATAAAATGCCTACGTGATGAGATAAAAGGAGGTGAATGGCACAGGCATCATGCTGTGGCGTTAGGCTACCACTGACCTGACTGCACATCAGGAGCAGGGTCATCTGCATGTGGACTGTGGTTGGTCAAGTGTGAATGAAACAGTGGAAAGCAAAATCACAGATAAGGGAGAACCACTGTATTCCGTAAATGTTAGATATCATTATTACAACGGGGACACTCTTTACTGTAGCAGTTTCATATGGGTTTGAATAAAGCAACTGAGTATGTTATGAAATAAAAAGCTTCAAGCAGAGATAGAGACAGGGAGGTAATGAGTGTAACAATATTATCAATTAAGTAGAAGACAGCCTAAATTCAATTACATTCCCAAGCAAAGTGCCTGCTTAATATTAAATAGAGCCTTAATAAACATTTGTCAAATGACTTAACAATTAATGTCTAAGTGCTTTACAAAAGACATTTGGATCAATATTATTTTACTTATTTAAAAAATAGCAGTAAAATATCAAACATTTAATGTTTAAACTCGAATTCACTAATTAAAAAAATAAAATCAAGATTATTCCATGAAGTGAGTACATCTCATCAAATCAAAGCAAGGGAAGATCCAACAGAAGAAATATTATCAAAGAAAGGTTCACATGGATGTGTTGGGAATATTCACCATTGTTTATTTAACATGGAAAGATATATTGTTCTAAACTGTCATGTAAAGAAAAGCCCCAGTTTTCTTTCCAGCTTTCTACCTTCCACAGTGGAAACATTAGCCTTGGGTGGCTTATCTGTACCTCTCCTTCCTATTTTATCAAAAGAATAATTAAGGAATGAAATAATCCTTAAAGCACAAAGCATGGTCAATATATTTCCCACCCACTTACAAAAAAAAAAAGTAATTAACCAGAAGGTCATACACTCTAGCTGAAACCTCAGTTTTACTACCTTCCCTCCCCCCGCCCATAAGAGAAGTTAATAAGAAGTAAAGTACCAAAGACTCTCTGGGTAATTTACCACAGTCTAAAAAGAAGGATACAGAATTTAAGTTAACCGAAATACTGCCCCCACTCCTGCATTCTACATCTCCATTAATGCCATGCTTACAATGAAGAACCTAAAAATATAGAAATCAGAATACAGGTTTCCTGTTTTACAAAATAGATTATGTAAATACCAAAAAGTAGGTAAATAATCATTTTTACTTGTTTTTAACTACAATATTCTCTCTCCAACCTGAGGCTCATATTTCTAAATATCCCCATGGTAAAA
The DNA here is from genome assembly GCA_032199065.1 of Smutsia gigantea. Classification (NCBI taxonomy): domain Eukaryota; kingdom Metazoa; phylum Chordata; class Mammalia; order Pholidota; family Manidae; genus Smutsia; species Smutsia gigantea. The sequence continues at coordinate 721,485 of JAVSCE010009265.1, forward strand.
TAATTTGCAAAAGCAGCACTTAAGAGCCTATGGGAAATAGAGTTATGGGAATAAAACCATGTTTGAACATAGTAAATCATTTTAATAGGTTTAATACTCCCTAAACTAAAACAATAACTAGTATATACTGAAGAAGTAATGACATTTATTATTATACATAAAAAAGGAATAAACATGAGCAAGATATAGACTTTTTAGGGAAGATGATCTTTTTATAGGAAGGGAGCCTTTTAACAGGCCTTGCACTTATGGAATATTTGGAGAGTGGTCTACATAAGCACATGTAAAACAAAAAGAGGGATACATTACTGTACATAATAAATAAACAGGCATCTCCTAAGTGAGACTTCCAGTGGCTGTGAAGCTAAGTAAGGAAGCTGAAGATGAGGGAGGGGACTGGAGACAATATAGAAGAAAGGATACACTGAGCACTCTCTGGGAAGGGGGAAGAATGAAGCTCTATTAGGGAAAGCTGTTCATTATACATTTTAGTTTTATTTACTCTTTGGCTTTCTAATCCCTAGCCATAACCTCCAATCTTCACTAAAATTCTGCTAAAAGCCTTAACATGAGTGGTGTTTTATATGATATCAATATTGGATAAATTTGGGTCAGTAAAAAGGAACAAATGCAACATATCAAATGTGCAATCAGTTAGAAACAGGAATCACTACCAGCAGTGAAATGTGAGCATCTCCTTTACCAAGTCTACAGAGATGTTGAAAGGAGTGGGAGTGGTGGACTTAAGCAAAATTTATTTGAATTTGCAAGGAAGAATGAAGAGCCCAATTGACTTTATCCCATCTTCTCAAATTCTCCTTTCCCTGTGATGTAAAGAATAAAGTTCCAAATATGTTTTACTTTCTGTCAATAGCATTCATCTTACACCACACCCAAAAATCAACTGAAAATGGATGAAAGACTTGAGCATAAGTCTGAAACCATAAAACTGCTACAAGAAAGGATGGGGGAAATCTCCATGACAATGATTTTGGCAGTGATACTTTGGATTTGACACCAAAAGTAAGGACAGCAAAAACAAAATGAACCAATGTGACTACATCAATCTAAAAACTTTCAAAGAAAACCATCAACAAAATGAAAAGTCAACTGTGGAATGACAGAAAAAAATCTGCCAAGCATATATCTGATAAGGAGTTAATACCCAAAATATATCAGGAACTCATAAAACTCTCCATCAAAAAACAAATCTGATTAAAAATGGGCAGTGGAACTGAAAAATCATCTTTCCAAAGAAAATATACAAAAGGCCAATAGGTACATGGAAAAAGTGCTTAGAACCACTAATTTTCAGGGGAGTGCAAATCAAAACTACAATGAGTTATCAATTCACACCTGTTAGAATGGCTAGCATCTAAGAGACAAGAAATAACAAATGTTGACAAGGACATTGAGAAATGGAACCCTTGTGCACTGTCGGTGGGGATATAAAGTGGTTCAGCTACCATGGAAAACAGTATGAAGGTTCCTCAAAAAATTAAAAAAGGAACTGTCATATTATCTAGCAACCTTACTTCTGGGTATATAACAAAGGAAATGAAAACAATGTATCAAATAAATATCTGAATTCCCATGTTTGTTGCAGCATTATTTGCAATAGCCAAGATACTGAGCCACTGTAAGTGTCCATCACGGGTAAAGCTGTGATACATAGACAATAGAATATTATTTAGCTATGAGAAAGAAGACACCCTGCCATTTGTGGCAATACAGATGGACCTTGAGGGCATGATGCTAAATGAAATAAGCCTGAGGAAAGCAAATATTGCATGTTATCACTTACATGTGGGGGGAAAAGGTCAAATTCCTAGAAACAGAGAGTAGAAAAGTGATTGCCAGGGCTGAAGTGGGGAAATAAGGAGAGTTTGGGAAAAGGGTACAAACTTTAAGTTATAAGGTGAATAGTCTGAGTATGTAATCAAAATATGGCAACTATAGTTGGTAAGACTGTGTTATACAATTGAAATTTGCTAAGAGAGTAGAATGAAGCAGTCTCACTAGATGAACAAAAAGCAAAAAGAAAACAAACAGAAAAGATTAATATATCAGCTGATGGAGGTGTTAATTAACTACATGGGGGGAATCTTTCCCAGCATATATATACATCAAATCTCTCTGATTTACACTTCACTATCTTATAATTCTATTTGTCAATGATACCTCAATCAAGTTGTGGAAAAAAAGATAGTATGTATGTCTACAGTGCTCCAGCTAAACAGTAAGTAATTTTTTTAGATTACTTAGAGCAAAATAATCTGTTTTAGAATCCATGCTTACTTCATGCAAATTTGCTAAGGTATCCAAGATAAATCTGAACCCTGACATTTTGTGCCCCAAGTATTTGTGATTACTGAGAAATCATCCTGTACTATACTTCATAGCTGACAAAAAATTTCAGGTATAAAATTTCATGATTCCAAGTTTTATAATACACAGATGATCTTAAATTTTGAGATTTTGTGAAATCATTTGAATAAAGAGCATGATCACTTCTTTCCTGCTCCAAAGAGTCCTGAGAATCACTAGATAACTCAAGTTAACAAAATTGGTAAGTTATTAACTTATACTACCAATAAGGTTGTATTTTTTTTACTGTAATTATTTAGAATTTTAGTTCTCACTGCATTCTTGGGCCCCTTTCACCCATATTCTCTAAACCTTTGCCTACAACACTATTAATTTGAGGATCTAATTCCTTTAAATTCTATAGCTTTTGAGATCTTATGAGAGAAATAAAAATTGCAAATCAAGTAGAGTTAAATATTGATATCTTAAATTGGTGAGGGAAAAAGTGAGTTTTATAAAGGCTGGAAAATTTCACATTGAATATATGTGAATATGTTCACATATATTGAATATATGGTTGAATATCTATTCATAACCCAAACCAAAGACTATCTGGCTAATCTTTATTGCCTTCTTATTGTTCTTTGCACATGTTCTACACCCAGGACCATGAAGTCAGGCAACTATAATTAATATTAGTAAAGATTAACAATGTCTCATGAGTTTGGAAATATTGTTTGAAATCTAATATCAGTAATCACTTAAGTTCTATGGATCCATGCTCTAGACATCTGAGTTAGAGGCAAAATTTTGGAATATTATCCCTTTATAAATTAAAAACGTCCAAGTTTAAGCCCACCATATCAGCTAATCTTAAATCCTTTAGTAAAATGTGATAAATATTACTAAACTGATAAAAGGCAGTATACAAATAAAACTATATAAAAAGGAAATCCAGTGAATGATGAATAAAGAGTCCAAGATCATGGTTTTCTGCAGTGGAAGGAGGTAGGGATAATGGGAACAGATAATTATACATGGGATAATCTGGAGATCCTGGATTGAGTTTGCACGATGAATGTGCAGGTGCTCATTTCATTTTATGAAGAGGAAGGGAGGTGGGAAGGAAGAATGGCTCTGCAAAGACCAATAACAATTGTGTTTTGAACCAAGAATAATGATTAATAGAATTCTGAGCACCTGCTGTCCAAATGTGGGTGGAGGAAGTTTTAGAATTTGCCTTTTCTGTAAAAATTTTGGTAACATAGTCTTATACAGAGTCTTCTTTCTTTATTAAAATGAATGAATGTTTTTTCCTCTAATGAAGAAATTTATTAAATGAAACAAAATCACTGAAAAGGTCTTTGGAAAATACTTTGGAAATCTCATTTTAAAGTAGGACTTCAGAAGAAAGCATGCATTTTGGCTAACATCTGTGAAACTCACTTATATTTAAACAGAGCTGTGAATGTCTCCTGAGGGCACCTACCATTCTATTTTAATTATGCCACTTAAAAAAAACTGTTTTAACATCTAACAAAGCACACATGATGTGAAAACACTTGTTAAACCACCTCCACAGTTTTAACAGTAAGACAAATATGAGATCATTGCATTTCTTAAGGCTCATTAGATAAGAATTAGTGCAGTGGCAATATTTTCAGAAAACATTCGCCCTCAAGAACTTCTCTGCATATAATATGTGCCACTTCGGGAGCTTTTTTCAAATATGCTTCAGAGAAATTCTATATTAGAATCATGAGATATCATAAAATGAAGCTTTGTTGTGTTTCAATTGGTGGCAAAACACAGCTCAAGAAATTCAAAATAAATAGCATGTCCTTCCTAACAAGGAAGCCCTTAGAAGAGGGCTGCTAAAGGGGCAAGGATTGCACAGAGCTTACTGCTCAGGAGAGAGAACAGGTAGACAAAATTTCCCAGGTGCACTCTGCCCAGCAGGTTGGGAGCTTTGCCATACAGAGTATCATATTTAAGGAGGAAAAACAAATCTTCCTCCTTAGACGATCTTCAGGTGCTCCAGCTCCCTGGCTGGCTACATAGCTCCAAGGACCCCTTCCGTGATATGCAGCATACTGCAACTTTCTCCTGGCCAGCCCCACCTGGCTCAGAAACTGGCAAAACCTACCCTGGCATTAGCCCAGACAGAGGGAAGATCTGTCTACAGCAACTAAAAATGCAAAGCATAGAGGCTTATACTTGTGTGCTCGGCCTACTGGTTCAGGAAGTGGAGACAGGCATAGCAGCCAGGAACCAGCAAACAGCCCTTTCCTCCCCCAGGCACCAATACCACTACCTTCTGACCCCGACATTGCTTCAGGGGCTGAGCAGTTCCAGGAAGTAGAGCTTCTGGGCACAAGAGGGCGCCATACACAAATATGAAACGCCAAAGGAACCTGGTTAAGAGTAAAATTATTAACACAACTCCTTAGAAAGATTTAAATGACATTAACCTCATGACTCTCCCTGAAAGGGAGTTGAAAATGAAAATCATAACATGCTCATGGAGGTACGGAAAGATATTTAAGAACTCAGAAATGAATTCTGGTCAGAGACCCAATCATTGAAGAGCACAATGGACGGTATTAAAAGCAGATTGGGCACAGTGGAGGAGATGATAAATGAAATAAAAACTAGAGAAGAGGAATACAAAGAAGCTGAGTCACAGAGAGAAAACAGGATCTGAAGAATGAAAGAATATTGAGAGAACTGTGTGACCAATACAAATGGAACAATATTTGCATTATACGGGTACCAGAGGAAGAAGAGAGAGAAAAAGGGATACAAATTGTCTTTGAGATGGTAATTGCTGAAAACTGCCCCAATCTGGGGAAGGTGATAGTCTCTCAGGCCATGGAGATGCATAGATCTCCCAAAACAAGGGACCCAAGGAAGACAACACCAAGAAATATAGTAATTAAATGGCAAAGATCAAGGATAAGGACAGACTATTAAAAGCAGCCAGAGAGAGAAATAAGATCACATACAAAGGAAAACCCATCAGGCTATCATCACACTTCTCAGCAGAAACCTTACAGGCCAGAAGGGAGTGGCATCATGTATTTAATGCAATGAAGCAGAAGGGCCTTAAACGAACAGTACTTTATCTGGCAAGATTATTATTTAAATTTGAAGGAGGGATTAAACAATTTCCAGATAAGCAAAAGCTGAGAGAATATACCTCCCACAAACCATCTCTGCAGTGTATTTTGGAGGGACTGCTATAGATGGAAGTGTTCCTAAGGTTTAATAGCTGTCACCAGAGGTAATAACACAGTAAAGAAAGTAGAACAGCTAATTACTAAGCAAATGCAAAATTAAATTAACAATCCCCAAAGTCAAACAAGGGATAGACAAAGAGTAAAGAATATGATATCTAATATATAAAGAATGGAGGAGGAAGAAAAAGGAGGAAGAAAAAACAAAATAACCTTTAGATTGTGTTTGTAATAGGATGTTAAGTGAGTTAAGTTAGACTATTAGATAGTAAGGAAGTTAACCTTGGAGCTTTGGTAACCATGAATCTAAAGCCTGCAATGCCAGTAAATACATACCTGTCACTAACCACCTAAATGTAAATGGACTGAATGCACAAATAAAAAGACATTGAGTCACTGAATGGATAAAAAAACAAGACCCATCTATATGCTGCCTACAGGAGACTCACTTTAAACCCAAAGACATACACAGACTCAAAGTGAAGGGATGGAAAAAGATATTTTATGCAACGAATAGGGAGAAGAAAGCAGGAGTTACAGTACTTGTATCAGACAAAATAGACTTCAAAACAAAGAAAGTCACAAGAGACAAAGAAGGACTTTACATAATGATAAAGGGGTTAATCCAACAAGAAGATATAACCATTATAAATATCTATGCGCCCAACACAGGAGCACTTACATATTTGAAACAAATACTAACAGAATTAAAAGGAAAAATAGAATGCAATACATTCCTTTAAGGAGACTTCAACACTCCACTCACTCTGAAGAAGAGAACAACCAGACAGAAAATAACTAAGGAGTTAGAGGCACTGAACACCACAGTAGAACTGATGGACCTAACAGACATCTACAGAACTCGACACCCAAAAGCAGCAGAATACACATTCTTCTCAAGTGCACAGGGAACATTTTCAAGAATAGATCATATACTAGGCCACAAAAAGAGCCCTGGTAAAAAAAAGATTGAAATTGTACCAACCAGTTTCTCAGACCACAAAGGTATGAAACCAGAAATAAATTATGCAAAGAAAATGAAAAATCCCACAAACACATAGAGGATTCACAACATGCTCCTAAATATCCAAAAGATGACTGACCAAATAAAAACACAGATCAAACAATATATGGAAAAAAATGACAACAATAGTTCAACACTGCAAAATCTGTGAACGCAGTGAAGGCCATGCTAAGAGGAAAGTATACTGCAATACAGGCATACCTCTGGAAAGAAGAACAATCCCATATGAGCAGTGTAAACTGATAATTAACAAAACTAGAAAAAGAAGAACAAATGAGGTGCATAGTCAGTAGGAGGAGGGACACAATAAAGATTAGAGCAGAAATAAATAAAATCAAGGAGAATAAAACAATAGAAAGAATCAATGAAAGCAAGAGCTGGTTCTTCGAGAAAAAAAAAAATAGATAAACCCCTAGGCAGACTTATCAAGAAAAAAAGAGTCTACTCACACAAACAGAATCAGAAATGAGAAAGGAAAAACCACTAAGGACACCACATAAATACAAAGAATTATTAGAAAATACTATGAAGAATTACATGCTAAGAAACTGGATAACCTAGAAGAAATGGACAACCATCTAGAAAAATACAACCTTCCAAGGCTGACCCTGAAAGAAACAGAAAATCTGAACAGATCAATTACCAGCAATGAAATTGAACAGGTACTCAAAAACCTACCTAAGACCAAACTCCTGTTCCAGATAGCTTCACTGCTGAATTTTAATAAACATTTAGTGAAGACCTAATACCCATCCTCCTTAAAGTTTTCCAAGGAGTAAAAGAAGAGGGAATACTTCCAAACTCATCCTATGAGGCCACCATTACTCTGATATCACAACTGGGCAAAGACAACACAAAAAAAGAAAATTACAGACCAATATCCCTGATGAACATAGATGCAAAAATATTCAACAAAATATTAGCAAACCAAATTCAAAAATACATCAAAAGGATCATCCATCATGATCAAGTAGGATTTATTCCAGGGATGCAAGGATGGTACAACATTCGAAAATCCATCAACGTCATCCACCACATCAACAAAAAGAAGGACAAAACCACATGATCACCTCCATAGATGCTGAAAAAGCATTGGACAAAATTCAACATCCATTCATGATGAAAACTCTCAACAAAATGAGTATAGAGGGCAAGTACCTCAACATAATAAAGGCCATATATGACAAACCCACAGACAACATTATACTTAACAGTGAGAAGCTGAAAGGTTTTCCTTTAAGATCGGGAACAAGACAAAGATGCCCACCATCCACACTTCTATTCAACATAGTACTGGAGGTCCTAGCCCTGACAATTAGACAACACAAAGATATAAAAGGCATCGAGATTGGCAAGGAAGAAGTTAAACTGTCCCTGTTTGCAGATGACATAATATTATTCATAAATAACACTAAAGAATCCACTTCAAAACTACTAGATCTAATATCTGAATTCAGCAAAGTTGTGGGATACAAAATTAATACACGGAAATCCGTGGCATCCCTATACACTAACAATGAACTAGCAAAGAGAGAAATCAGAAAAACAATTCCATTCACAGTTGTGTCAAAAGAATAAAATACCTAGGAATAAACCTAACCAAGGAAGTGAAAGACCTATACTCTAAAAACTACAAGACATACATGAGAGAAATTAAAGAATGCACCAGTAAATGGAAAAACATCCCATGCTCATGGATAGGAAGAATTAATATTGTCAAGATGGCCATTCTGCCTAAAGCAATCTACAGATTCAATGCAATTCCTATCAAAATACCAACAGCATTCTTCAACAAACTAGAGAAAATCATTCTAAAATTCATATGGAACCACAAAGGACCCCGAATAGCCAAAGCAATCCTGACAAGGAAATATAAAACTGGGGGGATTATGCTCCCCAACGTCAAGCTCTACTACAAAGCCACAGTACTCAAGACAATTTGGTACTGCCACAAGAACAGACCCATAGACCAATGGAACAGACTAGAGAGACCTGATATAAACCCAACCATATATGGTCAATTAATATATGATAAAGGAGCCATGGACATACAATGGGGAAATGACAGCCTCCTCAACAGCTGGTGTTGGCCAAACTGGACAGCTACATGCAAGAGAATGATGCTGGATTATTGTTTAACACCATACACAAAAAGTAAACTTGAAATGGATCAAGGACATGAATGTAAGTCATGAAACCATAAAACTCTTAGAAGAAAACATAGGCAAAAATCTCCTGAATATAAGCATGAACAACTTCTTCCTGAACACATCTCCTCAAGCAATGGAAACAAAAGCAAAAATGAACTCATGGGAGTACATCAAACTAAAAAGTTTCTGTATGGCAAAGGACACCATCAACAGAACAAAAAGGCATCCTACAGTATGGGAGAATATATTTGTAAATGATATATCTGACAAGGGGTTAACATCCAAAATATATAAAGAACTTACATGCCTCAACACTCAAAAAGCAAATTACCCGATTATAAAATGGGCAGAGGATATGAAGAGACAGTCTCCAAAGAAGAAATTCAGATGGCCAACAGACACATGAAAAGATGCTCCACATCACCAATCATCATGGAAATGCAAATTAAAACCACAATGAGATATCTCCTCACACGATTAAGCATGGCCAGCATCCAAAAGACTAAGAACAACAAATGCTGGCAAGGATGCAGCGAAAGGGGAACCCTCCTACACTGCCTGTGGGATAGAAATATGGAGGTTCCTCAAAAAAATAAAAATAAAAATACCATTTGACCCAGGAATCCCACTCCTTGGAATTTACCCAAAGAATACAACTTCTCAGATTCAAAAAAGACATATGCAACCCTATGTTTATTGCAGCACTTTTTACAATAGCCAAGATATGGAAGCAACCTAAGTGTCCATCAGTAGACTAATGGATGAAAAGAGGTGGTACATATACAGAATGAAATACTATTCAGCCATAAGAAAGAAACAAATCCTACAATTTGCAACAACATGGATGGAGCTGGAGGATATTATGCTCAGTGAAATAAGCCAGGTGGAGAAAGACAAGTGCCAAATGATTTCCCTCATTTATGGAGTATAACAACGAAGCAAAACTTAATATAATAGCAGCAGGAACAAAATAGCAGCAGACTCAGACACTCCAAGAAGGAGCTAGTGGTTACCAAAGGGGAGGGGTGTGGGAGGGCAGATGGGGAGGGTGGGAGAAGGGGATTGTGGGGTATTTTCTTTAGCACACATGGTGTGGGGTATCAGGAGGAAAACAGTGTAGCACAGAGAAGTCAAACAGTGAATCTGTGGCATCTTACTACGCTGATGGACAGTGACTGCATTGGGGTATGGGTGGCGACTGGATAATATTGGTAAATGTAGTAACCACATCGTTTTTTCATGTGAAACTTTCATAAGAGTGAATATGCATAACATCTTAATAAAAAAGAAAAAGAAACAAATACACTTTATCTTGCACAGTCTAACATCAGTCATAACATCTTAAGTCTGGAGGAGAAACTTTGATTTGAGATACGGATTAATCATGAAACCAGGAATTGTTAGATAATATGATGGAACAACTGTGCTGGGGTAAGGATTCATTTCCTCCTCTTTATAACCTACTCATAGGATAGAAGAAGAATAGGAATGTTTTCTGCTCTAGGCTTTATAACAGTAGGTATAGAGTTATTGAATGTTCTATTGGAAATAGACTAAATCATGAAATAGGAAAGTGGATCTGCATTGCCTTTCCTACCATTCCCTCTGATACTCTCCAGAATTCAAACATAACTTCGTTGGTGACTAGATAAGATAAAGGACATAGTCAATTATGGGAGAAATGGGAGACCCAGATCCCTTCTAAGAACTCCCAGATGGAGAAAAGCAATGGTTTTATGAACAGGGATTTTTTTTCCCTGTATGTATATTTTTCTGAAAATGCATTTATATACTCTTCGAAGTACCTGGGAAGATAGCAAACAAAGTCATTCATTTATTCACATAGGAACATATGCTATATGCTATGGACTATGCTAATTACTGAGAGACTGAGTAAGCGTCACGGAGTTTATAATCTGGAAGAGTGAGTGGACACAGGCTCTTGCAATACACAGATGCGGGCTGTGACTGTGAAAATAAACGGGTCACCAGGGGAGGTGCTTATTCTTACTTGCAGAGATGGCTTACAGGAGAGAGGAATCTATCTGGATGCCCAAAGAATGCATAGGCATTATCCAGGTAACGGGGCGTGAGGTGGGAGGAATTATAACTGCAGACAAATAACCTGAATATAAGAGAGATGTGGAAATTTCAGATAAGAGGAAAAGCCTAGACCTTTGGAAACAAGGTCTATCAACCCAAGCCCTGGCTATGTCTCCAGATGAATAACAGAAGTTTTCTTAGCTTGTTCCCTCATTTTATTTACTTATTTATTTATTTTTATTATTTATTTATTTATTTATTTTCTATAATATATTTTGGTATCATTAATCTATAATTACATGTGCAATATTATGGTTATTAAACTACCCCCTTCATCAGTTCCCCCCCACCATCCCCATTACAGTCACTGTCCATCAGCGTAGTGAGATGAAATAGAATCACTACTTGTCTTCTCTGAGTTGTACAGCCCTCCCCATGCACCCCCAACATTACATCTGCTAATCGTGATGTCCCTTTTTCCCTCTTACCCCTCCCTTCCCACCCATCTTCCCCAGTCCCTTTCCCTTTGGTAACTATTAGTCTGTTCTTGGGTTTTGTGAGTCTGCTGCTGTTTTGTTCCTTCAGTTTTTTTCTTTTTTCTTATGCTACACATATGAGTGAAATTATTTGGTACTTGTCTTTTTTGGCTTGGCTTATTTCACTGAGCATAATACCCTCTAGCTCCATCCATGTTGTTGCAAATGGTAGGATTTGTTTTCTTCTTATGGCTGAATAACATTCCATTATGTATATGTACCACATCTTTATCCATTCATCTACTGATAGACACTTAGGTTGCATCCATTTATTGGCTATTATAAATAGTGCTGCGATAAACATAGGGGTGCATATGTCTTTTTCAAACTGGGCGCAGTCTTAGGGTAAATTCCTAGGAGTGGAATTCCTGGGTCAAACGGTATTTCTATTTTGAGTTTTTTGAGGAACCTCCATACTGCTTTCCACAATGGTTGAACTAATTAGCATTCCCATCAGCAGTGTAGGAGGGTTCCCTTTTCTCCACATCCTCGCCAACATTTGTTGTTGTTTGTGTTTTGGATGTTGGCCATCCTCACTGGTGTGAGGTGATATCTCACTGTGGTTTTAGTCTGCATTTCTCTGATGATTAGCGATGTGGAGCATCTTTTCATGTGCCTGTTGGCCATCTGAATTTCTTCTTTAGAGAAGTGTCTATTCATGTCCTCTGTCCATTTCTTAATTCGATTATTTGCTTTTTGTTTGTTAAGGTGCGTGAGTTCTTTATATATTTTGGACGTCAACCCCTTATCAGATAAGTCATTTATGAATATATTTTCCCATACTGTAGGATGTCTTTTTGTTCTACTGATGGTGTCCTTTGCTGTACAGAAGCTTTTGAGCTTGATATAATCCCACTTATTCATTTTTGCTTTTGTTTCCCTTGCCTGGGGAGATATGTTCATGAAGAAGATGCTCATGTTTATGTCCAAGAGATTTTTGCCTATGTTTTTTCTAAAAGGTTTATGGTTTCATGACTCACATTCAGGTCTTTGATCCACCTTGAGTTTACCTTTGTGTATGGGGCTACATAGTAGTCTAGTTATTCTAAAACCAGCTGCAGAAGAGGCTGTCATCTCCCCATTGTATATCCAACGCTCCTTTATCAAATATTAATTGACTCCATATGTTTGCGTTAATTTTTGGATTTTCTATTCTGTTCCACTGGTCTGTGGGTCCGTTTTTGTGCCAATACCAAATTGTCTTGATTACTGTGGCTTTGTAGTAGAGCTTGAAGTCAGGGAGTATAATTCCCCTGTTTTATTCCGTCTTCTCAGGATTGCTTTGGCTATTCGGGGTCTTTTGTGGTTCCATATGAATTTTAGAATTTGTTCCAGTTCATTGAAGAAAGCTGTTGGTAGTTTGATAGGGATTGCATTAGGAAGTATAGCCATTTTGACAATATTTATTCTTCCTAGCCAAGAGCATGGGATGCATTTCCATTTGTTAGTGTCCTCTTTAATATCTCTTAGGAGTGTCTTGTAGTTTTCAGAGTACAGGTCTTTCACTTCCTTTCTTAGGTTTATTCCTAGGTATTTTATTCTTTTTGATGCAATTGTGAATGGAATTGTTTTTCTGATTTCTCTTTCTGTTAGTTCATCGTTAGTGTGTAGGAAAGCAACAGATTTCTGTGTGTTAATTTTGTATCCTGCAACATTGCTGAATTCAGATATTAGTTCTAGTAGTTTTGGAGTGGAGTCTTAAGGGTTTTTTATAGGCAATATCATGTCATCTGAAAATAGTGACAATTTGACTTCTTCTTTACCAATCCGGATGCCTTGTATTTCTTTGTTTTGTCTGACCACCATGGTTAGGACCTCCAGTACTATGTTGAATAATAGTGGAGAGAGTGGGCATCCCTGTCTTGTTCCCGATCTTAGATGAAAAGCTTTCAGCTTCTCGCTGTTAAGTAAGATGTTAGCTGTGGGTTTGTCATATATGGCCTTTATGGTGTTGAGATACTTGCCATCTATACCCATTTTGTTGAGAGTTTTAATCATGAATGGATGCTGAATTTTGTCAAATGCTTTTTCAGCATCTATGGAAATGATCATGTGGTTTTTGTTCTTCTTTTTGTCGATGTGGAGGATGATGTTGATGAATTTTTGAATGTTGTACCATCCTTGCATCCCTGGGATGAATCCCACTTGATCATGGTGTATGATCCTCTTGATGTATTTTTGAATTCGGTTTGCTAATATTTTGTTGAATATTTCTGCATCTACATTCATCAGAGATTGGTCTGTAATTTTCTTTTTGGTGAGGTCTTTGCCAGGTTTTGGTATTAGAGTGATGCTGGCTTCATAGAATGAGTTTGGAAGTATTCCATCCTCTTCTATTTTTTGGAAAACTTTAAGGAGAATGGGTGTTATTTCTTCTCTATATGTTTGGTAGAATTCAGAGGTGAATCCATCTCATCTGGGGGTTTTGTTCTTTGGTAGTTTTTTGGTTACTGATTCAATTTTGTTGCTGGTGATTGGTCTGTTTAGTTTTTCTCTTTCTTGCTTGGTCAGTCTTGGAAGGTTGTATTTTTCCAAGAAGTTGTCCATTTCTTCTATGTTTTCCAGCTTTTTAGCATATAGGTTCTCATAATATTCTCTTATAATTCTTTGTATTTCTGGGGGTCCTTCGTGATTTTTCCTTTCTTGTTTCTGATTCTGCTTATGTGTGTAGATTCTCATTTTCTCTTAATAAGTCTGGCTTGGGGTTTATCTATTTTGTTTATTTTTTCAAAGAACCAGCTCTTGGTTTTATTGATTTTTTCTATTGTTTTCTTCTTCTCAATTTTATTTATTTCTCTTCTGATCTTTATTATGTCCCTCCTTCTGGTGATTTTGGGCCTCATTTGTTCTTCTTTTTTTCCAATTTCAGTAATTGTGTCTTTAGACTATTCATTTGGAAATGTTCTCCCTTCTTTAAATAGGCCTGGATTGCAAAATACTTTCCTCTTAGAACTGCCTATGCTGCATCCCACAGAAGTTGTGGCTTTGTGTTGTTTTTGTCATTAGTCGCCATATATTCTTTGATTTCTGTTTTGATTTGGTCGTTAACCCATTGATTAATTAGGAGAATGTTGTTAAGTCTCCATATATTTGTGAGCCTTTTTGATTTCTTTCTAAAATTTATTTCTAGTTTTATACATTTGTGACCTGAAAATTGGTTGGTAGGATTTCAATATTTTTGACTTTACTGAGGTTCTTTTTGTGGCCTAGGATGTGGTCTATTCTGGAAAATGTTCCATGTGCACTTGAGAAGAATGTGTATCCTGCTTCTTTTGGGTGCCGAGTTCTGTAGATGTCTGTTAGGTCTATCTGTTCTAGTGTGTTGTTCAGTGCCTCTGTGTCTTTACTTATTTTATGTCTGATTGATCTATCCTTTGGAGTGAGTGGTGTGTTGAAGTCTCTTAAAATGAATGCATTGCTGTCTATTTCCTCCTTTAATTCTGTTAGTATTTGTTTCACATATGCTGGCGCTCCTGTGTTGGATGCATATATATTTATAATGGTTATATCTTCTTGTTGGACTGACCCCTTTATCACTATGTAATGCCCTTCTTTATCTCTTGCTACTTTCTTCGTTTTGAAGTCTATTTTGTCTGATACAAGTACTGCAACACCTGCTTTTTCTCCTTGTTGTTTGCATGAAATATGTTTTTCCATCCCTTCACTTTTAGTCTGTGTATGTCTTTGGGTTTAAAGTGAGTCTCTTTAAGGCAGCATATAGATGGGTCTTGTTTTTTTATCCATTCAGTGACTCTATGTCTTTTGACTGGTGCATTCAGTCCATTTACATTTAGGGTGATTATGGATAGGTATGTACTTATTGGCATTGCAGGCTTCAGATTCGTGGTTACCAAAGGTTCAAGGTTAACTTCCCTACTATCTAAAAGTCTAACAATTAACTTAATATGCTATTACAAACACAATCTAAAGGTTCTTTTTTTGTTTGTTTGTTTGTTTCCTCCTTTTTCTTTCTACTCCATTCTTTATATATGAGGTATCATATTCTGTACTGTTTGTCTATCCCTTGATTGACTTTGGGAATAGTTAATTTAATTTTGCATTTTCTTAGTAATTAGCTGTTCTACTTTCTTTACTGTGGTTTTATTACCTCTGGTGACAGCTATTAAACCGTAGGAACACTTCCATCTATAGCAGTCCCTCCAAAATACACTGTAGAGATGATTTGTGGGAGGCCTATTCTCTCAGCTTTTGCTTATCTGGGAATTATTTAATCCCTCCTTCAAATTTAAATGATAATCTGGCCGGAAAAATAATCTTGGTTCAAGACCCTTCTGCTTCATTGCATTAAATACATCATGCCACTCCCTTCTGGCCTGTAAGGTTTCTGCTGAGAAGTCTGATGATAGCCTGATGGGCTTTCCTTTGTATGTGATCTTATTTCTCTCTCTGGCTGCTTTTAATAGTCTGTCTTTATCCTTGATCTTTGTCATTTTAATTACTATATGTCTTAATGTGGTCTTCCTTGGGTCCCTTGTGTTGGGAGATCTGCGCACCTCCATGGCCTGAGAGACTATCTCCTTCCCCAAGTTGGGGAAGTGTTCAGTAATCATCTCCTCAAAGACCCTTTCTATCCCTTTTTCTCTCTCTTCTTCTTCTGGTACCCCTATAATGCGAAAATTGTTTTGTTTGAATTGGTCACACAGTTTTCTCAATATTCTTTCATTCTTAGAGATCCTTTTTTCTCTCTGTGCCTCAGCTTCTTTATTTATCTCTTCTCTAGTTTCTATTTTATTTATTGTCTCCTCCACCATATCCAATCTGCTTTTAATACCGTCCATTGTGTTCTTCAATGATTGGATCTCTGACCAGAATTTATTCCTGAGTTCTTGAATATCTTTCTGTACCTCCATGAGCATGTTAATGATTTTTATTTTGAACTCCCTTTCAGGGAGAGTCATTAGGTCCATATCATTTAAATCTTTCTCAGGAGTTGTATTCATAATTTTACTCTGGACCAGGTTCCTTTGGCGTTTCATATTTGTGTATGGCGCCCTCTAGTGCCCAGAAGCTCTACTCTCTGGAGCTGCTCAGCCCCTGAAGCAATGCAGGGATTGTAGGGGAGTGCTATTGGTGACTCCGGGGAGGAAAGGGCTGTTTGCTGGTTCCTGGCTGCTATGCCTGTCTCCACTGCCTGAACCAGTGGGCTGAGCACACAGGTATAAGCCTCTGTGCTTTGCGTTTTAGTTGCTGTAGACAGATCTTCCCTCTGCCTGGCCTACCAGGGAAGGATTTCCAGGTTTGTAAGCCCAGTGGGGCTGGCCAGAAGAAAGGTGCACCAGTCTGCCTGTCACAGAAGGGGTTCTTGGCGCTGTGTAGGCAGCCAGGGAGCTGGTGCTCCTGAAGATCGTGAAAGCTCCCAACCTGCTGGGCAGAGTGCACCCAGACAAATTTGTCTGCCTGTCCTTTCTCCTGAGCAGTAAGCTCTGTGCAATCCTTGCCCCTTTAGCAGCCCTCTTGCTAAGGGCTTCTTTGTTAGGAAGTCTCTCAGACTGCCTGCCTTTCTTTTGTCCCCGAGCAGCTGGATATGGATCCCTGCTTTCACAAGCAGCTGGAATCTTAGTCTCTCCAGGAATTCTGCCTGTCTTAGCTTTCCAACCCCCTAATTACAAGAGTATCATGCAAGCACCATGAAATGTAGGTTTGTGCTCCCAGAGCAGATCTCCAGATTAGGTGTTCAGCAGTCCCACATCTCCACTCCCTCCCCGCTCCATTCCTGTTCCTCCCACTGGTGAGCTGGGGTGGGGGAAGGGCTTGGATCCCGGAGGACCACAGCTGTAGTAAGTTACCCTTTTCTGTGAGGGCTGTTCTTGTCTCCAGGTGTATGCATTTTGTTGCCGTCCTCTTTCCCGTTGCTCTTTCAAGAGTAGTTGTAGTAGCTTTATTTTCACATTATATGTGGTTTTAGGAGGAAGCCTCTGTCTCACCTCTCAAGTCGCCATCTTTTTTTCTGTTCCCTCATTTTAAAACAGCATTGTTAGGAGAGTGAAATGACATTACATGTAATCTCCCAAAAACAGCATGGTAAATTTCCCATAATTGTTAGATTCTTCCTGCCCTTTTTGCCATCTGTATTCTTCATGGCTTTATGCATATATTAGAATTTCCACAACTAGAAAACTTAGAGGAAGAGGAATGTTTTTCTTTTCATCCTTCCCTTCACCATCAACCACATGATCATGATGGATGAATGGTAGGAACTGCGCCTAGTGGATTCACCACTGTGTCCGCCCTGCCCCACCCCGTCACTCTGGGGTCATACTTTCTTATTCCTAGTTGGACAAGGAAAACTGTCTCCAGATACAACCAACTGTGACCTGGGGGCAACCCCTTCCTCTATTGAGAAACAAACCTATGCTACAAGCAACATTTAATTCAAAACTTTTATCACGAGGAAGCTGTCAATTTTTCTTTTAATTAGCAAAGAGTAAGTAAATTCAGGGGTTTCAAGAAGAACAAAAATTAAGCTTAAGGTATTTGATGCTGTACCAATTACATTTTTCAAAGCAGCCAATTCTCTACTTACATCTGTCAAACCAGGAACATACTGACTGAATTGATTGGTCAGCTAAGTGAAATGATGGGTCACCTAAGTGAAAAAGTTGGGTGTTTCATATGGAGAACAGAAGTTTCAAGATCAAGAGATAAGATAGCTGAGATATGATAATCTCAGGAGAGAATATACTAGAAGGCTGGAAAATTCCTTGACTCTTGGTTTGCTATGATCAGGCTAATAACGAAGAACAGCTTTCATTTCCAGTCTGTCTTGCTTCAGACAGCTTGGAGATCAGGAATAATCACTGACAGTTGGATCGATATTGACGAGAAAATTATATTGGAAGCTTGAAACTGTCTATATGTTTTTATGCTTGAAGTAAAATAATACTTGATTTTTCTTCCTAGGGTGCAAAAAAGATGACTACAGGGCTAATTGCTAGTATTTAAATGAAAATAATATGTGCTCTGATGTTAATTGGTTTACTTTTCAGAAATTCAAAAATCAGATTTATTTCACCATTTCAACTGAGTATAATTCTAAACAGTACTAGAATGTATATTCAAATTTAAATTAGCACAGATATGATCTTCTGATATTTACATGTTTTTCTCACAGGCTTGAGTCTCAAGTATACTTTACCTTGGTTTCAAAGCCCTAGAGAAAATTTAATTAATCTCTGGGACTGTGTGTGTGTGTGTCCATGTGTGTGCACACATGCATGCTTATATGTCATAGTGGTTTATACACATTGGCACATTGATTGACATCACTTTTTTTTTTTTTGGTAATCATAGATGTTTTTAGTTTAGTGCTGAGACCATTGAGACAGCCAAGCATTTCTGTTGATCTATTAACTCTACAGAGTTTCTTAGACTATACTTACTGGACTTTTTCTATGCACTTTCATTTATTTATTTTGCTGCTGAAAACGGATCTTCGGTAGTTTTGTTTCAGTAGGCAGATAAACAGAAGCCAAGAGCCAGCAGGGGAAGATTATTGGGAAAAAGCGGAGAAGGGCATCTAGCTAAAACAACTGGGTCCCTCAGCAATAAACAGCTTTGCTGTCCACACATTTTGATCGTGTGTTGAGCACATCCTGTATTGCCACCCCAGCCGAGCCAGACGTGCTCAGATAACAAGACAATGGCGAAATTGAACCGCTGTGTGACCCTCCACTGGAGGTGCTCAACCAGCATGGACAACTCAACAGAAATGAGCACCTGCAGAACTTCAAAAGCCAAACAGTGCATGCGGGTCCCACCCAAGTATGGGCTAGCACTAACTCCGCATTAAGGAAGAATAGAGGAGGGGACGAAGAATCGGGAAGACCAAAATAGCAGAAATACACTAAGCTTCTAAACAATCAGGGCACTCCAATCTTGAGATCCCCATTTGGACCCTTGGAAGCGTACTTTGACTTCTGTCTAATAAACTCTTTGCTACTTCTACTTGCAACCTGATCTCTGGACTGAATTCTTTCCACTGAGAAGACAAAAATTGGGGAAAACATAATGGGCCGTCTGGTATCAGTTTTATTTTAGAAAACAGATATTTGTATGTGTTCTAAGTGGTTTAAATGAACAGCAGTGCTTCCTTTCCCCTAGTATCTTTCTGAAGTCTAAAACTTATTTTATACACATTTGGAGGCCCTGCCTGACAGATGTTTCTAATGAAAGCGTGAGAATGCTCAGCAAAATTCTTATTAGCCATTTTGGAAGGGTGCACGGAAATCCTTGAGCAGTGAAGTGAAACTTTATTCAACATTGTTGTCTTTTTTATATTCATTCTATACTAGAAAAAAGTATGGGTATTTTTTAAATTGGCTAATGCTGCAGAATTTAGGTAATTAAATTAGAGTTCGATAAGAGCAGACACTTGGGATACTCAATCATCTTTTGGATCTACCAAGATAACCAAGACTTGATGATCACCAATCTTAACATTAGACTTGATGCTATCAACTTGCCTCCCTAACTATTGATGTTTTTATAATTACTTGTCTGCCTGTCTCCAACTACAGGTTTTCCCTGACTCATGGTAGGGTCATACACATGCCAATAGACCTATTGCGAGTTAATATCTTAAATTAAAAATGCATTACATATGTCCTACCTACCAAACATTGTATCTTAGCCTATGTACTTTAAATATGCTCAAAACACTTATATTAGCTTACAGTTGGACAAAATCATTCTAACAAAGCCTATTTTATAAAAACATGTCGAATGCTTTATTTACTGATTGCTATACTGAAAGTGAACATCAGTCATAGGGCTGCAGAATGACCGCTAGTGTTTTATGATCGTGTGGCTGGCTGGGAGCTGCGGTTTTGCTGACTGCCACTGCCTTGCTTCATGAAAGATTCTTACCACATAATGTGGAAGCCTGGGAAAAAAGCAAAATGCAAAATTCAGAGTATGCTTTCTACTGAATGCAGATTGCTTTTGCGCCATCATAAAGTTAAAAAATCCAAAGTCAACCCATTATACATAGGGACCATTTGGGCAAGTTAATTCCCAGTTCTCTGCTCTTATAACAATATTAAGAGTGTTGTTTGAGTCTGAGTCCAAGCTCAGAGACCAGTTATATTATGTCTTTGCTTCAGCATCTTTACTTTGTAAGCAGAGAATATCTACTTTAAAGGATTGCTGTGAAAATAGAATGGGGTGGTTATATAAAGAACCCCTGATGATATCTGGGACATTTGGATGCATCAGTAAGCTTTGGCACTGCAGTAATTGGCTGGCGGAACTTACACAGCAGTGTGTGGTGGATGGATTGTTATGAAGGTCCCACTTTCTTTATCCCTCTTTGTATTTTACTCCATGACAATACCTAGCTCTACAACTGGACTCTCAGAAGGGCCACGTAACTTGCTTTAGCCAATGGGTTGTTAGCAAAAACAAGAAAGTAGAAACTTGAAATATGCTTGATTGAGTCTGCATGCTCTTACACCTCTCTACTTACATATAACTGTGTCTGGGTCAGCTTGTCAGAGGAATAAAAGATCGCCAGAGTACAGTCTCATCACCCAGGCAACACCCTGGACTTGAGATCTCCACCCAATAACTATCATCTCACCACAACTCCACTATGGATCACAATGTGTCCTTTAATATGTCTGGAGTTGAAGGAAGAGTAAAGATAATCTAATATAAAGAATGCTTAATAGCTTTATGTTTATGACATACACAGATTGAAAAATCTACTCATATCACACATATATTGAAAACTTAACTTAGATACTTCTCCTCCAATCTGCCCTTCCACCACCTGCATTTCTCCCCACCTCTCCTCTTTTTTATCTATTCTCTGGTTTTTCTCAGCAGTCAGCAAAAGGACCTTACCTGGGACATTTTCCAGGAGCTTGGTAAGCACTAACTGAGCTGACACTGAAAGAATTGCTTAAGAAGTTTTTCCCCACCATTTTTGCTTGTATCTACTTGCTTTATTCGCCATTTATATTTGATCAATGCTTGATCAAAGTTACTGTCTTTCTATTGAGAAATGAATATTCCCACCTTTTTAAGGTCAAAGGAGGAAGATTCCAACACCCATTTCTCCCTTCCACAGAGGACTTTAATTCAGAAGTTCTGGATATGGAATGGATAGTTGATCTAAACTAGGTAACTTTTATGAAGCAGGGAATGAGGTTTTTGTTGGTAGCATTTCAGGTCCTGAGCATCATCTCTGAGCCTATTGAAGCTTATGCCAACTGCCAACATCTGTTTAAGCTTGACCATTAAATGCCTTTATGCCACTCTTGTTAAGTAGGTGGCCTTGCTAGCTAGTGCATGCACACCACCACCACCAAGAGTCACAGTCCTGTCCTCCAAGGTGCTTAATTTTTAGCAGATAATACAGGAAAGGTAGGCTCACGATAAGGTTATTTTCCAAGCTTCCCTTGTTGCACAAAATCTCAACACAAATTCAATTATTTCCTATACCTCGATTGGATACTGACTTTTTTTATTCTAAGAGAAAAGTTATAGATTTTTTTTATAAGCACATCTAGCTTTAGAGAAAAGAAAAAAAAAGAATCTCTAGAAACTGAAACTCAGTGAAAATGAGGGTATGTAGAGGTCATCCGGGAGAACAGGAAAGTGTAGGTGTTGTCTGATAATCACAGGCTCCAAATTTCACGGCACTTCCGGGTTTTCACTCTCAACCTTTCCCAGTTAATTAAAATTACTGAATTGAAAAGCTGGAAGCCAGATCCATCCTTTTCAGCCAGGTAAATATTCTCTAAGTAAGAATGGGCCAATGTAAGATTATAAATTCCTTTATTAACACCTGGCAAAAATCTAAAGTAATGCTTTATAGAACATTTCACAGAGACAAAATACTGAGGATCTTTATCCAGAATTTATTACATTTACAGAAAAAGTTGCTATGTTACTTATTTTTAAATCTTTACATTTTTAGATAAATTTCTGGTTTACAGCAAAATTGAGGGGAAGATGCCCTATAGACTCCCTGACCCCATAAATGCATAGCCACCCCCACAATCAACCTGCCCCACCAGAGTGGTCCATGTGTTACAACCTATGTTGACCCATCATAGTGATCCAATCTCTGAGGATTTTAATCTCTGAGGCTATCATAGATCACCCCCAACCTCAATTAAATATATGGGCTTCTAAGGGGAATAATCCTTTAACAGCTTCCCAAGGGGTTTATGGATATGTTATTTACATAACAAAAGGTACTTTGTAGATTTTATTAAGTGTAGGATTTTGAGATGGGGAGATCATTCTGCATCATTTGCATAACCCCATGCAATACAAATCTTCATAAGGGAAATAGGCAGGGGAGTCAGCATTAAATACAGCAATGGGAGCAAAGGTCACATTGGTCTAGGCCATAAGGCAGAGGAAAGTGGGCAGCCTCCATTAAAGGCAAGGTAATGGATATTTTACCCTAGAGTTTCTAGGAGCATAGCCCTGCCAGCCTACTTTAGGCTTTTGACTTCCACAATTGTAAGATAACTGCTTTGTGTTTTAATTCACTAAGTACGTGGTTAATTTGTTTTAGTTGCAATGAGAAACTACTGCATGGCCCAAAAGAGATAAACCTCAAAGATAGTTGTGGAGCTGAGTTTTGTATAATGTAGATTATAGTTGATATATTACAGTTGATTATTACAAAGGCCCACATTTTAAAAAGAATAATTCCAAGTTGAAATGAAAATGATGTAGTGTGAAATGGTAAGCGTTTGGACTTCTGAAATACTAGTGGCAGGAAACAGACTGAGAAAGTTCCTCATTTATACACCCAAGCCACCTCTTCTGGGAAAAGGATGGTACCAATAGATGCCAGTGGAGAATCCAGACAGCAGGACTGAGTCCTAGTAAAGGAACTGAAAATTGTGCCCAGCTGGATGTCAGAAATGCTTTACCAGAGACTATTGTGAATGTTCCATTTTCTCACTCTGATTTAGAATGTCTATTTTGGTTATTTTGTCTCTTTAGCACACAAGTTTTCCAATAAACAAGAATGATACTCAGTAGCCGTGTCATAGGAAATGCATGTAAATAGCATTATTTACACATGGACATGGTTTAAATAAAACCTTGAGCCCAAGACTGTTGCCATAAAAAAAGGGGGGGATGGGGAGGGGAGTCCTAGAGAAGAGAGTATGTGTATTTTTTCCATGGGATGGATATAAATTGTGAACACAGACTGGACTATGGCATAGCTTGTTTTTCAACAATGTCTCCTATCACAGAAACAATTCTATAGTGAGAACCTTAACAGTTCTCCCACTGAATTGCCACCACTGAAATCATCACCATATTGGTGGTGATTTACCACCAACAAACCGTGAAATTTTTATTTGAGACTGTGTTTACTATACTAGATGTTTATCATTTATACACCTCTCAGTTTTCCCCACTGAAACAGGAAATCCTCATGGGAAAAGGTACTGAGTCATTCAAGTTTATGTCTCCTTCAATGAAAAGCACAAGGGATATACATAATTGGGTTAATGGTAAGGCTGAATGTGTAACATGTGTTTGAAAAATCTTTTTTGGTTATGTGGGGGGGAAGGAGAGGTACTTTGCTCCACTGTAAGGGTAATGTACCCTTACAACTCAAGTAGAAGAAGGATTTCTTTGTTTTAATACTACTGAATTTTTACTATAATCCTTTCTTCCACAGAATAGAGATGGGGACCTTCTCATCAATGTATCAAGTCATCTAAGAGGGTGACATACATATAAGAAAGTAAAGTATGACATGTCATCCTTGTTGTATGCCCACACATTGAGAAGGAGCAAGAAGCTGATCTTATGGCAAGAGGTTAAGGGGTAGTGTAAGGTTAGATGCTCAGCATCACATGGAACCAAGTTAGGACCACCTAGTAAGAACATTACTGGTTATTGAGTCCACAGATCTACTCAGCCAAACCTATAGACCCAGCTGGAGGTGTGTAGGGGAAGTACTAAAATAGTTTCTGGAGAGAGACCTAGCTTCCATCTCCTTAAAATTATTTCTTAAGGGATGGAAAAATTAGAGAAGGGCAATGCTCTTTAGAGGAGTAGAAAGTTCTGCTAGTAGGTGAAATTTAGAGAGGATAATACTTTTGTAATGCCCCTAAGAACAATCATTCAGTCAACAATATTTATGAAACATCCATTGTCTGAGGAAGTGTGGATACAGAGCAAATAGGGCAGATATGTCTCAGGATTCATGGAGATTAAATTCTATGGAGACAAACAAGAAACTAACATAATAGGGTAAGTTCAGACAATGTAGGTGTTGAAAAGAAAAATGACACTTGGGAGACACAATAGCAGGTTGGGGTGGGGGTTGGGGAATGGTATTTAGTTAGGATGACCAGGAAAGTTGAGCAAGCTCTGCTGTTTGTCTGTCCATCAGCCACTTCCCCTTCCCTTCAGTCCTAATGGGAAAACCCATCTCTTGCCAGTTACTCACTTTCCCATCCCCCATATAGCAAGAGATGTGAATGGAGCACAGTTCTGAGACATTATGGAGAAATCTATTGGGGCCATGGAAGGGGAGCATTGGTGCTCCCAAGAAAGATCCTCTTCTTTGATGAAGAGAGAGAGTTTCGTGAGAACATCCTCTTCATTTCCTGCTTGGATCATTGCCTGTGAGGGCAAGATATGCAGAGCTACTGGAGTCAGACTGTGGTGTGAAAGGAAGGCAATGAATTTTGCAGGGAAGCCAACTCAAAGCATTGACTTTATTGAGCCAGACCAAACCTTGGATCACGTATTTCAGTGCTTCTATTGTATGAGAAAAACAAACTCTAATTGTTTAAGCCACATTTATGATACGTTTAACCTAAAGCATGCTAATGTATCAGTTTCCTAGGGCTGCTATAACTAAGTATCACAAATTGGGTAGCCTGAATAACAGAAATTTATTGTCTCACTATTCAGAAGCCTCAAAGTCTGAACCCAAGGTGTCCTAAGGACTGGTTTCCTCTGAGGCTATGAGAGAAAAATCTATTTCAGGCCTCTCTCCTTGGACTATAGTTTGCAGTTGTCTCTCTGTCTCTCACATCTTATCTTTTGACTATTAAAAGACCCGGCTATAAAAAGGTTACTAGTATTTAAGTTAAAAAAATAAAAAACACCAACAAGCTATTGCTGACTTCCATATTATTAAAAAAAAAAGGAAAAATAGGCTCAAAATGGAGTCATTTTTGCTAAGCCTTATATCAGCAAACTAAAATTTAATACCTAATCTATTGCAGTTTCAGCCTCTTCCAGGAACGTGACCTTTAACCACTCAGTCTGGAATTTCCCGGCCAGCATTAGTGAGGTGATCCACGTGATAAACCCTGCCATCCCCATAAGGAAAGTCACATTACCTGAAATAATCTTTCCTTTTGTTGTTGACTTCCTTGTCCCTCCCCACTTGGTACCTTTAAAAACCTTCCATTTTGTACAGTTTTATTTGCTAGGTGGGATGCTGCCCGATTCACAAATCATTGAATAAAGCCAATTAGATCTTCCAATTTACTCAGTTGAATTTTGTTTTGTATAAACTACCTTCTAGTATACCTACTCAACAAAACTTCCGCCAATTTCAGGAAATGTTATCATCTTATCCCTCCAATTTCCTTCAAATCTTAGTATCCTGGTTTAGAGATAATTTGAAGCAATTACGTATTGTTTCACTAGGGAAAAGTATCAGTAATCTGGATATAGATTTCACTGCATAGTCAGCATCTTTGAAATTTTTTGTAGTGAAGAGCAATTTAAAACAGACCTAAGCTCATTGTTTTACACATATCAGTTCTTTCTTAGAGTTTATATGTGTTATTAAAGATTGGTGGCAACAAAGAGGTCTGTTTTTATTTAGGTATTACTTGTGTCTGCTGTATATATAAACATAAATGTAGATGTATGCTCTTTTAATAAATGCACTCATGAAATCAATTTCTACTTTGAAATTTTATCAGGGTCATAAGTCTATAAGCTTTTGAGACTGTCACAATTCCTGGTACATGCAACATAATATTTTGGTAATAGAAAGTCTTATAAAGAATTGATCATATGCTTTTAGAAATTTCATTTTATAGGAATAAATGGGAAGATTATGAAAATATTTATTGGTAATGAATCTCCGATTATGAACCTGATTTTAAATATAAACTTGTTTAAAAGATCACATCTAATTATTTTATTCTTCTGTACTTCAATGAAGGAAAGAAAATTATACACCACTGTAAATAACCCTCTCAAACTAGACTAGGTTAGTACATGTCTTATGTATTGCCAGAGTAAATTGTTCTTAGCCAAAATTTTCAAATGTCAAAACTTCTAAAGGAAAGGTGAAATTACAAAATAACTAAGATTTGAAAGTAACAATTAAAGAAAATTTAGTAAGGTTTTGTCTATTTAAAAAGGATCATAATCTAAGTTCTAATTTGCTATATTTCTATATTTTATACTATAGTAATAGGTTTAGTATAAACACATAAAATAAGAAATTAAGTTTCTTAAACACAAAAATAGTATCTTAAATACTGTTAACTTAAAAAATAATGCTATAATAATATAATATGAAGCATGGTTTTCAACTGGGGTTGCCTATCCAATATCATTAGCAATCCCTTAATTTTTTATGGATATTAGTGTACCTTTCTAGGTATGTTCAGTTTCTCACATTCCTTTGCAGGTATAGTTTTGGTCAATGAAATGCAAACAGAAGTTCTTGAATGGGATTCCTCTAAGATTACTTATTAAAGGTAGAAAACATAGCTAACATATGCCTTTGAAAATTTTGATTGTTTTTCATTCCCTTCTTACTCTGTGAAATAAAGATGCAAGCAGGAGGAGGGGCAGCCATCTTGTTACCATGAGTCAACTAGCAGTAAGACAAATGTCACAGGTTAAAGCTAACTGACTAAGAGAGCAGAAAGGGCCTGGTACCTGATGGTGTTATGAAACTGCCCTATCAGTCCAGGACAATATATCTCCAGGCATCTTTTTATAAGAAAACCTTTTGGTTGTTTTGATTACTATTAGTTTAGCCTACTACAAATAGCTGCACACTCCTGAAACAGTACACACAAGGAAAAATTTTTCACCAATTTGTAAGAATATTAAGCAAAGGGTTTTTTAATCATGGCTTATATTCTTTGGAATAAACTTACTTGACACATGCCATTGCCTACTCTTGGTATACAGTAGCTCTTTGATTGTTTAGGAGGAAAAATGATAAATGAATACATTAATAAACAGATGCAAATGAAAAAAGATCTAAGGGCTTTAGCAAAATTATTTTAGCATCAGGAAAATCACTCTGAAATTTTTCTAAATACAGAATTATTTCTGCTCTTAGTAATGAGATATGTTAAGTTCCTAAAATATCTCCATCTAGGAAGAATAATTTATAAACAACCAATCTACTGTGTAGCTGTTTCTCCTCATGTAAGCTGTTAAGTAACTTTTAAAAGAGGAAAAATATATGACACTATATTGTAATGAACTTTTAATTATTAATGATTAACAATGCAAAAACTAATAGAAAGTAACTAAACCACCATGAGTTGTTCTGGCAGATGATTATGCAATAGGTCAATAATAATAAAACATAGCAGTAGAAAGGAAAGAACACGGTTCTGAGGCTTTAGGGATGCTGAGGACCTGAAATTTGATGAATCCTCCTACAATATTATGTCAAGACATGGATACGAGTTTACCTTTACCACACCCCTGGTGAGTGAGAACCTGCGAGGAAGATAGACATCTGTAATGAAGTCATGAGTCAGTGGCATTTATGAGATGTTGCTGCCCCAGAAGAGCACACCCAGCATGCATGAGGTGGCTCCCTGGCTAGCTGGCCATATGCAGTTGAGAGCTTCTCTGATGCCATCTGCACATATTTAACTTAGCTCTTGGACAATACATCTTACAAAATGGCTCAGACATTGGAAGTTGTTGCTGGGACGTGCAAAACTTGTACTATGCTGATACTGTTTGTGTTGTTTTTTGCCTTATATCCTATAATCAAAGCTAACTATACTTGGTGTCGGTGATTTTAATTGTCTCTCTAAATCCAAAATCACTGCTAGTAGAGGAAAGTAGGTGATACAGTTGACTAGTTTCCAATGTAAGCTCAACACAGAGTACTTAACCTAGAACATTCTTGAAGCACAATGGTATACACAGTGTCATTTGCTATCTAAAACCATGCTTTTCATAGGATGATGTATTCTGTACTTTTACCCCCAAAATGCACAGGTTTGGCTTTAGAACTCAAGTCCACCCATGTCTTGCCTGCACACTTACTAATAATGTCTCCCATCTCAAGCAGTTGTGGCTCCTAAAGCCTGGAGTGGGAGCCTAAAAATGTGGAGACAGAAATGAGGGAAGGGATAGAGTATCATGGAGCACCATCTTCCCCAAGAATTCATTTCTACCCCTCCTGCTTTCTCAAAAATCTCACTTCACTGTTTTCTAATATTTTTAACTCTCTGTTTTCTCTTAACTTGATCCCTCTCAATAATGCTTAAAAGTATGTTCATGCTCTCACATTAATAGTTTCCTCTTCCAGACACTACCCATCTGCCGTTTAGCCTGTTCCTTTTATGTTTTAATATTAACATAACCCTCTTCCTCTCTCCATCTCCAAGATAACATCAATCATCTCTCAACTCCTGCAAAAGCCTCCTGGACGGTTTCTCTGCCTCTGTTACAATCCCACTCAAATCTGTATTCCACTCTGCCCCAAACAGATCTTTTGGAAGAGCAGTTCAGATCATGTTAACAACCAACACTGAAAACCTTTCCAAGACTCCTTTTCCAATATATGCATTTAAACCAACATTCTTTACAGACTGTTCAAGGCCGTGTGCGATCTCTGCTTTCTCTAAAGCCTTACTCCCTGATTGCTCTTAGCAATTTGAGTTTCAATCAGATTTATTTCCATTTTCTTTGACTTATATTCAATGTTTCCTCTTGCCATAGAGTTTTCCTTTTGCTATCATGCTTTCTCTTTTCCTATATGACTTTAACTAACACACACTTGTACTTTACATGGCAAATCAGTAACATTTTTTTCCATGAGATCCGTCACTGAGTCAATTAAATCACCTTTGTATTCCTGTATCATACTGCATGTCTTTCTTCCCAAGAGCTGTCTCAACTGTTACCATTTCACAGATATTTTGGGGATTAATTAGAATATCTTTTTTTTCCTATTAGGCTATATATTCTGTGTATTCTGTTATTTAATTTTCGCTCAGGCTTGTAACCCCAGTGCTAATGCCTGGTATATACATGGTAATAAATATTTGTTGAATAGCATCTCTGTGTTTTCCTCTGACTTTGCTGTTTCTTTCTGAGATGTTTGTGGTTTTAACTCAAAGGGGAAAAAAGAGCAAAAGTTCCAAAAGATGTTTCAATTTTTCTCTTGATCTCTAAATCCCCTTTTTACTTTTGTTTCTTTAAAAATCCTGCTAAGTAATGGCAAAGTTGAACCTGTAGATACACAATGGGGTTGAAAAAATATGTATATATTTCTAAATTTCATCCAGATGAAGGACATGGCCTAGGAAGAAATTTATGAGTACTAGTTCCTGTCCCTAAAGATGGATTTGGCCCAAAAGTCAAGAAAAAAAATGGATACCAGTAAATACCTGGGATTCAGATATTACTGTGTGTGTGTAAGAGAAACAATAGAAAAACAACAAAAACCAGAAAGTCTTCAGTAGAAGCCAGTGAGAAAGGGAAATGATCCTATCTACTAAGACTCCTAAAATGGGAAGGCTGAAATGGAGGCAAAGCAGACATGCCCCAGCCCAGGACCTTATAGGTATTTGAATATTTCAGTTGAATGCATGATATTTTTCATTTTTGCAAATTGCAAAGTGAAGGACCTGTAGCAGCTAAATTTCAATTTTGTGCTCATGACATGTAGTTCCTTAAAATCTCATTGATTTATACACTTGCTATTCTTTTTTTTATGGTTATGATAAATAACTTAAAAATTGACTATCACAATGGTGACGAATAAGACCATTTTTCATTTATAATGGAAAGCTTGTCTTTCTTGAGGTTATATGGAACATAGGTAGAAGCTGAGACTCATAACATGAATGATGGGTAGCTAAAGGGTCTGTTTGTCACAGTCCATCTACTACAAACGAGATGGCTACAAAGCTTAGGGCCCATCCATTTATTTACAGAGACAGATTAATTTTTCCATCTTTTATTTTCTCTTTGGAACCTTAGTTTACAACGAAGGGGCCTGAAGTCTTCCCTGAAACACACATACATACACACACTCAGAGGATGTAAGCATTTTCATAGACTCCTGGTTTCAAATATTTCGCTGAAAAAAAGGAAGACTTTGGAAGTTTTAAAGACAAGGAAACAACAGTTGCAGGGAAAAAATTAAGACTCGGGTAGAATGCAAAATGTTTAAAAAATTTTTTTTTCAACATAAAATAATATTTCACATGCAGAAGACCTCACCAGTGCTATGTTTTAAATAGCTGGAACTGGAACAGGTCTCTCCTGTTTATTCTTAAATAGTGCTTTGATTGTATTACCATTACTATGGGGAAATAGTCTAGTGCAGTGAGCTTGCCAAACACTTTGAAAAAAAGTGAGAATATCTATAATGATTGGTAACAAAACAACATAAAAAATCATCAAAGCATGTATATTCCTCTTATAAAAGAACATCCACTAAAGAATAAGATCTAAAGGAATTCATTTTGAAGAGACTCTGCCTAAGGAGCTAACTGACTTATGGATTACAAAAGAATATTTTAAATGACACATAAGAAAATATACTTGCTTTAGGCATCCACTGAAATATTAGTAATTATCATAACTGAATACATTTTCAAGTATAAATATAATGCAAACCTGACATCAGTTGTCATTTATTTGGATTATAATGGGAAACACTTTTAATAACACATTAGAAAAATCATTAACTGGATATCCATTTACTAAGTGACAATAATAAAAGTTGAGTGAATGTGAGCAGATTTATATTTGCAATCTCAAAGCTTTTTGTAATTTCTCATAATATCTAGAATTACAGTTACTCAATTGAGCATTCATGGTATTTTAGGGTGAACAATTCTTCCCTTTCTGGGATTAGCTATATATTCCAAGACTTCTTACGTTCTTCCTTTCTGGGCATTGGATTTTTCACAGTCATTAAAATAGCAAGAAATCTCTCTTATACACATACACACTTTCAAATCATGATAGTAATGCCCACTTCCTTCAGAATTATTGCTAAAATATAGAAGTAGGAGAGTGAATTTCCAAGCAAACAGTCCAAAGTCATTTCTAAATTACTGATTTGCTGTATCAAATCTATGCAGTTTAAACCAAAGAGAACATGGATTAAAGACTAAATATTATGAACCTAAATATTTCCAATATAAAGTTTTAAAAGGGAAACAGGACATCTGCTAGTATATTTTAAAGTAAAAACAATAGTTGAGTCAAGTTGAACATTACAATGAATTTAAGGAAACCAAAAAAAAAAAAGCTATTTGCAAAGTAGTAATGTATTTTCTTCAGTGGGAGATATCTATACCTTATTTTAAAACATCCAAGTGGTGCTTTCTGATCATACTAAGGATATATACAGTAATTCTAGTAGAAATAAGTACAATTTAAATTGTGCACCAAGGACTACTCCATGTAATTTCATAAGTATCTCTAGATGATCCTTTAGATTTGAGTCCCATTTCAATTTGAGGAATTCCTAGATTTTAGAAAAGGGAGATCCCATCGAGGTTCTTGTGTGTGGTTACTGCACCAAAGTTTTGGTGGTTTCACACCATCGTATACTCTCTATGTGAGCTGCAGGGATGACTGAGATAGTTGGCAGAGATACATACTCCAAGCTAAATGCTCATACCTAGGTTTAAGAAACCATGGGCTGTAATGTTTTCTACTACCAATTTTTCTTTTTAATGTGGTCCTTAGGTCTCCTTTATTATATTTATTTAGTAAGATTTTTAATGGGACATATAGTCCCCCTCCTAAG
Source organism: Smutsia gigantea (assembly GCA_032199065.1). Classification (NCBI taxonomy): domain Eukaryota; kingdom Metazoa; phylum Chordata; class Mammalia; order Pholidota; family Manidae; genus Smutsia; species Smutsia gigantea. The sequence goes on from JAVSCE010009265.1 coordinate 753,800, forward strand.
ACCACTGGATTAAAATCCCCATAGTCATCATGAGTTTATATATCCATGCATATATACATTAAGGATTTTCTGACATAATCACCCCAATCACATGTGTCTGACTAGCCTTTGGAGGTCTGTTTCAGGGAAGCTTACGATATCTTTAAAGTGTGGATATACCATTATTATAAAAGTGTTTTCAGAATCCTTTTTTACTATTTTCTGGAAAACTATTGGACTTTCAATGTTCTATGTTCTATGTTCAACGTTTATGAACTACTGGGTATTTCATAAACCATATTGTCATAATTATGGATGAGGTCAAATTTTGAGAAATATATTACAGAGATGATTCTTCCATTATGGTTTTATAAAACGATTGATGCTACATTGAGTAGGATAATAATTTGATGATTAATGCAACATGCTAATAAATACTTGAAAATAAATTGATTTTTTGTTATTGATAACCTTAGTTTAAAGTGCCACAGATTACTCAAATGCATTCTTAACAACAGAGACAAGAGAAATCTGGCTTCTTTTTTTTCTCAAGCTTTAGTGATGAGTTTTTGAAAGATTTACGAGTGGAAAGCTGTAAGTATTCCAAGTTAGCAACTACCTTAACAGATTTAGAATCAACTCACTGAGCCTAGAATAATTTCGTGTGCATAGTTGTTAAACAGGTCAAGATGACTGAACCGAAAATATGATATAAGAACTCACTTAAAGAATACAAGGTCTAACAATGGTTTATTATTAAAGCACATTCATTGGATTTAGTAACCATAATATATTTTACTAGTATTATTCTCAAACACCATTCAATATGGTCAGCTTTACAACATTTGGGACAATTTAGAACTTGGACATGTGCACTGATGTGTCTATTAAACAAATATGATAGCAACTTTTGTCAGAATAGTAACATCTTACCATGACATCTAATGTGAGAACTTAAATATTCAAGTTCATCATCACATAAAATATTAGAAAATAAAAAAAATATATACTACTAGGTTGGAAAAAAACTATTAGAAAAAAACGCAGATTTAAATTGCAAGGAAGCAGTTTTAAAAAGCAAGTCAAATGTGTCATTCATATGCATGCAATCTTTGTGCTATATAAGATATGTGATCATTAGAAGAAAATGATTTGATTCAACAATTTACTTGTTTCTTCCTCATTTGATGAGTTATTTCATGTCACAAAAGGTTAGATAACTACATGCATCTTTAGCTCAAATACATATGTACATATGTAAAAACTTCTATTTTTACTGGAAACTTATATGCTCTTAACTCCAGCAAAACCCCCTTAAGCCATATGAGGTCATGACAAATTTTCCTTAAGGAAAAACACCATCATGAGATACTGTCCCACTTCTGGTGGAGGGATTGGTCAGGGGAGGTGGGGGTAAAAACAGGACATTTTGGCAGAACTAGAGTGAACTATAGTTTTACTTTCACTAGCAGCCAAAGTCACACTTTGGATTTCTGCACATCATAAGAAATTTAGAAAATGTTGACCTGTGTGTTTAGAAATCCCTGTTACCTAAGATGTCTAAATGTATTTCATACTCTCTATGGTGTGCTTGGGAAGAAGTCCGTAAAAGAAACTCTCACTCATCTTTACATTTCCAAATACACCTGTTCTACCTATCTGTGTCGACAATCATCAAGTCACCTCACTATTTTGAGTGTATTATCAAGAATAACTTCACAGTCAGCATGCAAACAAGTGGACACATGATGATAGTCAGGTGACCAAGGTTAAATGGTATCTTTTCAAATATGCTCCTTTACTTTTTACTTAAATATAAAATTAATCATTTAAATACTATGGTTTCCTTAAGATCAGATCTCTGCATGGTGTTGTCTAAGCAACATGGCTTCATATGCATGACTCCTGAGTTTTAGGAAGTGAATGATCTATGATCAGGATCAAAAATAAAACACTTAAATATCAAGCAGGTAACTTAAGAAATGAAAAAAATTCTATTTATTGTACAGGAAACTAAAATTTGTCATTTTCTTTGTTATATCCCACCTTGTTCCAAAATGATTTAAGATCTTACTAGAACACATAAATTAGAATAAGATAACCATAAATTAAAATTAGATGAGACAGGGCTAATACAAACCCATACACACAGTTGTACACAGCACACCAAAATGAAGATTATAAAATGGAACCATTTATGAGGCTGATACAAAATACATATCATGGGATCGTAGGGAACCTCAGGAGAAAGGAGCTAGTTGGTAACAAAAGGAGTCAATAGATGTTTGCAGACTTAAATTTTAGGAAAGCCAATTTCAAAGAGTTCATAAAATATAATCTGGGGGATAGGGAATTTAATGTGAAAACTGCTAACCACACAATCCTTACGGCTCCATATAAGTAAAACTAGGAGGAAACACGATAAGGGGATGAAAAAAACGGAGTTGGGGGCCCTCAAACCCTGATCCAGATTTGTGTCCAGACTCCTTCAAATTTAACAAGTTTACTGTGAAGTTAATGTAGTCATAAAAATAACAGCCACTTTTGAGGATCTAATCTATACAACATTGCCTGCGACACCCTTCATCGTGACTGACGACAGCACTACAAGGCACATACTGTGCCTCCATTACTGACATGAGAAAAGTGAGTTTGGGGGACTTACGATTGACTTGTTCTAGTCACCTATCCAAAAGTAGAATCAAGACTGACTCCAAAGTCTATTCAGGCACTATGCTAGGAATGACCCAGAAACAGCAGCCCTCAATCCAACACCTTAATCTGTCAAATTAAACATTTTAAATTGAGCATTATTATTTTGTTGCTATTTAATACTCATTTAATGTGCCGGACATTTGCTAGACCTTCCACCAAACATACTTGATTCATATCTGGATTTAAATTCCACCTCAGATCTCTGTGCCTCTGTTGCTACTTCAGTAAAATTGAGATAATCATAGAAGCAGCTTCATGAATTGGTGAGAAAATTTTCATAAAGCACCTAGAACTCTACTGAGCACAGATCAGGCAACCCCCCTAAAAATAATAGCTATTTCTCTTATGAGACATAGATAACATTTGCCTCATTTACTTCATGGGTCAGCACAGAAATAGTGTCTGAGACAAAAAGAAGCTAAGTATTTGTGAAAGAATGGACGGAAATGTAACACAATCATAGAAAATAAATATAAGATATGATGAAACAAATCAACATGATCTTGGTCTCTGTGGAAGTCCAGGTATTATGAAATATTATTTCCTCCTTCCCATTTCACCCTCTATGTTTTATTTGGTCATAACAATAAACTCAATTTTCAAAATTTGTTCATCAGTGAGTATGATCTTTGACTCAAAACCTGAGGACATTAGCCTTTATCTCAGGTCAAACCTCTACTTCCACTTCTGGGGTCATCAGCAAACTGAAGGGTCACTCCCAGAAAAACTTCAGTCTTCCAGGTGCACTGATTACAGTAAAAGATAGTTTCCTGAAGCACAGTCTGCTCTTTTCCACCATCTCACTTCCCTCTCCTCACTGAGCATTGCTCTCTGTCAGACAAACATGGGGTAAGGCAGTGTGTCCTGTTTTAAAGTTTGAAATGTTTATTTTCTAAATTTTGAACCTGTTTTAGGCTTAAATCTTTGAGGAGCTATAGGACATGGGATCACCTCTTAGAAGTGAGATGCTTATTGAGATAAGACAGGTCAGTTCCAAAGTTTTTATTCACCATTTACTTAAATATGACAGTGATTAGTTTGAGAAGGGAAAAAGGAAAAATCAGAATTGGAAGACTGGGGCAAAAAAAAGTATCTTTTCAATAATTGTTTTAGAATTTAAATATATGTACTCTTATTGTAATAATTTAAAGGAAAATCACAATAGAAAGTTTGTGCTGTCATCTGTAACACTATATATAACCATAAGTAATTTAATTTTTCTGAGTCTTGACTTCCATACCTACAAAATGAATATAATGATCTCTTTACTGAATTACCTCAAAGGAATTAAGTGCAATAATGCATATAAAAATGCTCTGAAAAAGGCACACAACTAGAAAAACACAAAATTTGATAAAAGTAAAGGCACAGAATAAAGCCTAAACATTGTATCATTTGAGAAAATGTAATAATACATCTAAATTTGGAAAAGAGATGATGGGAAAGTTCACTCAAGTTCTGTTCACCTTAAATCAAACTCAGAGGAATAATAGGTGGGAAATGATATGCCTTTGTGAAATAAATATACCTTGGGGCTTTATTAAGTTCTAATGCTGAAAGTGCCTTTAACCTGTCAGATATTTTTATTCAGTTCATTAAAGAACAACATACATAAACATGGATTTTTGGTGTGTTTAAATTACCATCCTAAAGATTCAAATCAGTGAGGCATACATTATCAATGTTCTCTTTAATATTCATTGTGATCTACTCAGTGGTTTTCATTTCTAATGAGAGCATATCATCTGAATAACTCACCTTCTTATGCCTGAATTTAGCAAACTTAGTTCATATTTGAACAGTGCTTAAAAAAAATCCCTTGCTCAAATACTGTGTTTGTTTAAAATTCCATCTTAACTACCTCACCTTCGTTGCACACATCTAGTCACCCTAAATTCAGTTTGATTATTGGAAGTCATGTCTTTTTATTTTAACAGAATTATATTCCAGGGGTAATATTAAATTATCAGCTCAATTGTTATTAATGACTTGCAAGTGAACACTGCATTATCAAAAATATATTCTAAATCTATGTCTTTAAATAACTTTATCATGTATGTCATCATTATATATAAATATTACAGTTATGTGTAAAAATTGGCACCATTTATATGTAATTTATTATTAAATAAGATATTTGTTGGGAAAATATTTGTACAATAAGGCAAAAGATGTAATAGAATAACTCTAGGTGCATATGCATATGTTCCTAAAAAAAGACAGGTCCCTCTTCTCAGAGATCTTACAAATGACATATCATAATAATGAGGAGAAACACATGGCAAGATGTGGTTAAATTTCAGCTGCATAATTCTTATAATATAGGCAATAGAAGCCTAGACTAGAATTCAAAAGGCTAAGGGATAGAAGTGAACCAGAATGAGAAGAATGGATAAAGAAGCAAAGAAGAGCACAGACATTACTACAGTCAAGGAAAGGCTATAAACAAAGACAAATGTGAGAACCAAATAGAGCATACAGGTCTGGGATATGAAAGCAAATTCATGAGGAACCTGCCTTAACTGGACAAGAGTGTTCAGGGAATTAATGGCTTGTAACAATAAGGCAAGACCAGATGAGGAGTGGTTTGATTGTCACAGAAATTGTTTATCCAGATGCTGTAGGCAATGGCAGTCCTTAGAACTAAGTACAAGTGAGAAACGTGATGTAAAACTCTAGGAGACACAGAATAGAAAAACGCAGGATGCTTATGAGTCAGACTCCTTGAATTTGGAGGAGGCAAAGACATTATTAAAGTAATCTAGTCATGGGAGAGGAGGAGAGTATTATGAAAAGAAAAGATGGATATGAGAATCTCTTCAAAAGCAGCTTTATGAGTTGGCAGGAAAGTACAGCCAATGTTTGTCAGACTTATAAAATAGGAAGGCAGGAGAAGAAAGCATTCATTCAAGAATTCAGTTTTAGCTATGGAGATGAGGAGAGTGCTTTTATGTGCTGTGAAACAGAGCTTCAGATTCCTCTGCAAGTTCTTATACTCATTTGTTTTCATTTTCTTGATTTTACATAGATTATACCACACATCAAAGCCATTGCTTTTCCTGTTACTGGTTAAAATGTATTTGTTGCCTATGTTATCAGTACATTAATAGTTGAAGATTCTCATTTATTTTCTGTTATGTAATAATGGTCATTACATTGTTCAAGCTAAATAAAAGTTACTAAAGGAAATAAGTCAGAGAGAGACATTTCTCTGACACTTATAGGCCAAATCTAATATTTAAATAATTCTACAGAGAACTTTTTAATGATATTTCAACTAACATATTATGTAGTCAGTGCTTCTCAAGGGCAAGAGTACATCTTATCTAGACAATTCATAGGCAGGGGAAAACTGCTATTTTTTTTTAATTAAACTGGAACTCACTTTTCAAAAGAACATGTGGATGTATTTTCTTTGGTACATATCACTAACTCATCCAAATTATTTTTCAAGTACAGAGAAGGAAATCTCATTTTATAAAATAATTTCTTTCTTGATAAAAAATATTCCTTGATAAGTGTAACTCCAGGGAGAGGAAATCTCAGGGCAAAAATACCTCTAAAACCAAAATCAGTCAAAGGGAGAAATAAAGTTTAAAACCCATTTATTGCTTACAAACTGCAGTCTGGGGCCATCTCTTTTTCCTGCTCAGGCAGAAGCAAAACGAGCACTCTACCCTAAACTCTCAGGTTCAGATATGCCCTCCTTGCTCAGGTAATTATCCATTGATATGGAGATTAACCTCTATCCACCCCTGAGGAATGCCTGTTGATGTGCAGATGCACTAAAGCCAGGTAAGATATTCTGGAAATATTACAATTTTACCCAGAATAAGTTAATATGAGATTAAGTCCATGGAACTTATTTTGAGTTCCCTGCATTTATGGCCCTCCTCAGCCATGCTGACTAACATGAAAAATCACCCTTGTCAAGAATAAGTTGAACATAGAAGACGTTTAGGAAAAAAATTACATACTTGAATTCAGTGTGATAAATTTTCATGCAATTTAATATTTACTTTTAAATCTTCCTTCCCTGACACACAGGCATGCACACACATATACACACCAAGTTCTCATGTGGCCAATTTATAATGAAGAGAGTTCAGCTAACACTTGCCAGGCAACAGTTCCATGTTCTTCCTTGTCTAGCCCTAAGCTTTGGGACTGCCTTTTGTTGCAGTGGCAAAGGCAGTCTAATTAGGTCACATACAATCATCATAGGTGATAATTACCAGGAGGTTTGGGAGTCTGATATTTCTCTTTATGGGCTGTCATATAATCGTCACTGCAGAAATATCCTATTATGATTGTATTAGCCTGCTAGGTCTGCCATACAAAACTCTGTGGACTGGGTAGCTTAAGCAACAGAAAGTTTTCTCACAGATCTGGAGGCTGGTGTCTCTTCCTTTTCTGATAACACCAGTCATATTGGATTAGGGCCCCACCTTTATGACCTCATTTAACTTTAATTACTTCCTCAAAGGCCTCATCTCCAAATGCAGTCACACTGGTGAATAGGGCATCAATATCTATGTTTTAGGGGGACACAATTCAGTCCATAATTGTGGTCATTCACCAATACCAGAATATATTGCCATCCCTACTAATACAGCTACTACTTGTACAAATAATCATGAAATCCCATTAACCATAAATACTCTTTGTAATTAAAACCCTTCTGATTTTGTTTTGAAACCAGAATCAATAGTTAACACTCACTTACTTCACTCCTAGCAATAAAATACAGCGTGTGTCACAGAGGTATAAACTGTTACAAAGTTTAATGGACAATAATCACAATAACTACTCCAAAACTCTTCCAATTGTAATTAGTTTATTAATGTATCATGTATCTAACCTATTATATCTCATACTATTGTGAGGACCACAGAGTATGTAATAAAGTTATAATGAAGAATAGATACACAGAGTTTAGGGTAAAAGAAACACGATGTGGGGGCGAGGAAGACTCAGAATAGATCACATAGAAATGAAAATTCAGCAGTGTCTAGTTGGACAAAAGAAAAGTCAATGGAGGATGTGATAAACAAGATAGAATATTCCAGGGAAAAAATTAAGGTCAATACTTCTCTGGCACTTACGCACATAGAGCATTCCTGTGATATATGCTTTGCATATATCAGCCTGGCAGTAGTTACTGTATGACCTGAGAATTCTAAAGTGAGGACAGTGTATCAACAACTAAATAAAGATGGAGTGCCAGACAAGGACACAGATATTATTTCAGCTCAAAGACTTGGGGAAAAGTCTCTCTGGGTGTCTCCAAGGACTAGTCCTTAGAAACTAGTGGACTCACACCTTGCTACTGTTGTGGGCCTGAAGAGCAGAGAGTTATATAGCTGCAGGGAATCCTTTGTGCTGGCAGTCTGCACCATCCAGGGGTGTTACACTATATTACCTCTCATACGGTCATCTAGAGAGAAATGAAGTGGCACAGTTGAAGGAAATGCGTTTTAAAGGTTTAGTTGCCCATTTCTAAAGCTGTATTACTTAGCATTCATTTGCTATTTAATGTTTTTTCTGCTAATTATACCACTTGTTTTTCTCTGTGTTGACTCAAATGATGCATCAGGTATATCTAGAAGTACTGGACAGAAAAACATGCCAACTTATATTCAGCTATGAAACACATTTGGGGAATTTATGTAAATATGCACTGATATAAATATTGAGTCCAAGAGACTAAAACTTGACATAACAATCACTGGTGTCAAGGTCAAAAATCATGTCTTCGGTGTTTTATAACAAATTACATATTATCATATAGAGAGAAGACACAAGATGCATCCCTCAATTTAAACTATTGTATTACAAATTATTTTAAAATCAGCATGACCATCAGTATCACTAAGGTAAATAAAGGGCTTTTTCCCCTCATATTTCCAGAGAGGTATTGACCTTAATTTTTTCCCTGGAATATTCTATCTTGTTTATCACATCCTCCATTGACTTTTCCTTTGTCCAACTAGACACTGCTGATTTTTCATTTCTATGTGATCTATTCTGAGATTCTCCCTCGCCCCCACACCATGTTCCTTTTACCCTAAACTCTGTGTATCTATTCTTCATTATAACCTTATTACATACTCTGTGGTCCTTACAATAGTATAAGATATAATAGGTTAGATACATGATACATAATAAACTAATTACAAAGCAAATCCAAATTATAGAGTTCAAGTTTTCCTTCTTATTCTGGAGGAGAGTGTAGGCGTAATGATTTTTTCTTTTTTTTCCTGCTGATGCATATATTTTGTTCATCAAAAAATAAATGAAGCAGCATATTTCTACCTGAAATGGCATATTTGTCTATTGTGTGCTTAGTCCATATTTTTTCCCTCTCATATAATTGCTACGATGTATATTGCTCTGAGGTGATGTATCCTCTCATGCATATTGCTATGGATGAATAGCATGCTGATGAATGGGATATGGGGCTGTTTTTAATTTTAAAGATTTTTGATGTTTTTCCTACTAATTTAACTACCAAAATTGCTGGGGGCTGGCTACTAAGAAGTATTGGGAATGTTTTAAAATGCTTGCATGTTTGTATAAATGCCACTGTATTAAAATGACAACTGGAAAAAGCAGAGTAGTCCTGTGTTAGATGTAGGTTACAACCTCTCCACTTCAAATGCATTATCATTTAGTACATTAAGCATATAGATTTAACACTAGGCACTACCTTGGAAAACACTACAGAGTGCCATATAAAATGCAAAGCCATTCAACTGGTATAACCACATCCAAATGTAGGATCATTTTAATCATTTCTCAATTTGATATTGTCAGCCTTGTCTTAATAGTCCACTTATACTTTAATAAACTAATTAAGAAATTGAGTAAACTGACCTGAATATACGGAAGTATCATAAGCCTTTGAGAAGTTATTTGTCGTCTCTACATTGTCTGTCGGGGGTGTTCATGACGCACTGGGTGTGACTCAGCATCTGTCTTTCCTTAGAAGTACAATTATTTGCACTTCAGAGTTTCATAATTTAAATGTCGTTAGCTTCATAATGTTTTTCTTAATAGAAAAGTAATATATACACACAATACGATTAGAGAATATGGAAGGTATGTATAAAAATTAGAAAATCATCCTATTAGCCAAAGATCAACTATCTTGGCATCTGTGTTTTAAGGTGAAGATTAAGATCCCTGAACTTACGGTGCTTGCGTTCCAATCTTGGCTCCACTTACTAGGATCTTAAGATCTTGGCAAGTGGCTTAGTCTGTTTTCACCTCAGCTTCTCACATGTGTAAAAGCAGATAATGACAGTATCTTCTCCATAGAGTGAACCAAAATTAAATGAGTTACAATGTATAAAATCCTTAGAAGAGTTCCTGGTGCAGAAGAAGTATAATGTTGATGAGAAATATATTAGTAAAAAATTTTCTATGAGCCTGCACATATTTACAAAAATTAAAACAGTATATGAACATTATTTTTCACTTAATGCAGTGTTGGTATTTTTTTCCTCTCTCTCATCCCCCTCATTATATAGATATATGTTTATGTGTGTGACATCTTAAAAATCTGCATAGAAATTTGCAATGAACATCTGTATACATGAAAGTGTGCACAACTGTTCAAATGATTACTTTAGAATAAGTTCTTAGAAATAAGCATACTAAGTTAAAAGACATTTTGTAGGATGTTGTGAAACATACACCCTCCTCCCAACATGGCAAGAATCTGACCATTTCTCTTCATCTTTACCAGAATAAAATATTCCCATTACCTGTCACATAAAAACAATGTGTTGTTTTAGTTTACATTTCTTTTATTACCTGTGTAATTAGTCATTTTTGATATATATTTAATTTTGTCTTTTGTCCATCTTGTTTAGATATGTTTGTCTTTTTATTACATATTTCCTTGAGATCATTTTATATGAAATATTTCCTTAAGATACTGGTTAAAATTATCAAATGGACACTATTTTCCAAGCTGTAATGTACAGCTGTAACAACACTCTTCACAGTCTGAAAAACCTAGAAAGATAGAAAGTCTAAAGTTTATGCCTCCATTAGTGATTAAAATGTGTTTTACTGCAACTAAGTCTATACAGTGGGTTTAAATTAAGTTTTCACTCCTGTGGGAATCATGTCCTTTGGAACCCACTTGCTCTTGTCTGGCGTCTCTGGTTTTCAATTCATCATGTGAAACAAACCTCATTTAAAATGAAGCCAGGAGGCCAGAAGGGGGAGCGCTCATGTACTAACACTCGTTAGCAGCTGCAGACCCAACAGTTAGAGAGGACCTTACGCTCCCAGCTTTACACCCAGGGAGAGGAAGGAAGGTTTTCTTTTTGCCTGACAGCCCAGCTAAGGAGAGGCTGTCACAATTCAGCCAATGAAAAGCCACTATACTTCGAATTCCACGTCCTCCAATGGGCTTCTGGTTTATAACAGCCCCTCCCAACGCCCCCCTTACCTCTGTAAAAAAAAGAGCTCCTCTCCTCCTATATCTGCACTTGCCTATGGCTTTTGCCAGAGCTTGCTTGTCCCAAATTGCAGTTCCTCTGCTATTTCTGGATAAACCATTTTTTCTGGTAAAATAACTCTTATTTTACTTTTAAGATCAACAGTTCCTTCATCCCTAGATTTCCCTATTAGCCAACTCCTTTCTGTTGCCATTTTGTGTCTCCATTTTCTGCCTCTTAACCCTATCTTTACTATGATTATTGTGTGCTCCACCGTGTAGACCATATAGGTCAGTCCCCTAAGCAGGCCCCTACAATGTCAGTGTTTGTTTAGGAGGAATTGGCTATGACAACTACTGTTATCCTGTCAGGACAAGATCCCAAAGCTGGGCAAACCACTGGGCTGATGGAATATTGCATTGAGTTATTTCTTATAGTTGAATGCAAGATCTCTTACTAATTAAAAGAGTCTCTACATTTGATCATACCTAATTCAAAAAGAGCATCTCCAACCTTGCTTGGATGAAAATGTATATAAAAATGAATAGTATTCACAAAGTAAAAACACACACAGTAAAAGAAACACAGGCATATAAAACACACAAATCTCAGGTCAGAGTTCACTTCCACAACCAAACAAACCCCAAGCAAATTACTACAAAGAAGTTACAAGGCTAAAATAAAATTCAGGGTAAAAACTTACGATAAATTTAATGAAGCTAATATTCTGGGAACAATGAACTGTATTTTCTTTTCCTAATAATTTATATTTTGCCAGACTTCAGTAAGTATTAGTTTTATATTTCCATTTAGTTATAAACTTTCATATTATTCAAAATGCCAAGTAACTGGGCTAAATAGCAATGGGATATAGGAAACAAAAAAATGATTGAAATTTCTATTTCTATTATTAAGTAAAATTTCTAGGATAACAAGTAAGACAATAATATTAATAAAGTAAGCCATGTTTTAAAATTTTGCTGTGGCATTATCGTTTAATAAAAACACATTTAGAAAATTAAATCTTCCAAACACTAGGTCATTTTACTTACATACAAGAGATCATCTGTTTCTTGTCAATTTTATGGTGCCAGCATACACTGCCATAATTTAATAGATTTAGAAATAAAAGTTACTAATGTGTTTTATGAATTTAAGAATGTCAGGCAAGAGGACTAAGAAAAATGATGTCAGTAATCTACAGCCTTGCTGGTATGTCTGTAATACATATCACAGGTTGCTGAAAAAGAAAATCACTTTCACATTCAGTTAATTTCCATCAAGTATATTTATAAGTAAAATTGAAAGCTGATAAAGACAAATAAAAGATAAAACATTCTTATCTTTTAATTTAAATTTCAGGTCAGCCATTCTGGAAAACCTGCCACTTAAACTGAAAAAACAAAGCACTTTTGGTGGTCCAGTGAGTGAGAAGATACAAACTACATCATCCAAGTAACCTTTGTCCAAATTGAGAGAGTCAACTCACTTACTATCAGGTAGAGGTCTCCTTTGTCGAACATCAGCTTTGATCATGCTGTAAATCTGACTATTTCTCTGGGGTTGTCATGGACTCTACTGCATAAAATAATGTTCTCCTTGTCATATGAATTTAATCTTGAGATCATAATAATACTGTCCAATAGCAACGGGCTTGGCCTTATCAGTGTCTGTCTAATTTGGTAATAAAGCTCCCTGAGAGGCAGCTGAGTAATACAAAATGTTATCATTGGCAATGAGTGCTGCAACCCTACGTGTGAATTTTCTTCTCCCTCTGGTGAGAGAGAGGGGGAGCCGAGTTATAATTTAAATGATTGGACTAATAAAATGAGGCAAAAAGCCAGTATCACCAGGCTGAGAGTAAAAATCACATTCTCATAGACTTTCTTAAGATTTCCTTTTATTTTTGTGAAGTAAGGTGATGCAACAACATTCAAACTATGGCAAGAATTTTAAAATCTTGCTAATATTTGAACTTCCTCATAGCAGGGTATGAAAGTAGGAAAAAACTAAGATGCTATATAATTTCTTAAATATTCACACTTTCAGCATTTTCCCCTTTCTGTCCTTCCTTCATAAATGTAAACCAAGATATATTGGATAACACTCCACCTTGTTCTGAAAATTGTTAAATATGCAAAATTGTAAGTTTTTTTAAGTATACTTTTTCCTTCATTGTACAAGATCACACAAATACATGATCAAATACAAATTTTCTGGGTCATCAACAGAAGTGGCAATATAGCACCAATGAAAAATAATGTCAAATTTAGTTATAATTGTGACACAAACTCATCTTTTTAATTAAAAAACGATTTGATGTGCATAATACTTGGTTGTTAATGTAGTTAGCTATAGAGAAAAACTAAATACACATTTCCTAAAAGAATCTCCCATACAAAATCTTGGTTTTAGTCAAGAGTAATAATAAATCTTATTTAGCATCATATTTCCCAAAGTAAAAGAATACAGGTAAATGTTATATGTATTGTGAGGAGAGGGGTCAGGGGAAAAGTACTTTAAAGTCTAAAAGGTTGGAAAATGACAATTAAAAAAAATTCCAACAGACTTTTTATCATAGGACACCCCAAAGCCTTTACCAAGATAATAAGCATTTTTCTGAATCTTAACAAGAGGCAAAAGGTATGCAGAAAACTCCCCAAATCAAGTTACCAACTGTTTAACCGTTTTACCACAGAACCCTTACTAACATTTCCCAGAGCTTCTGTTATATGCCACAGATTTTGAGAAATACTATTAGTTTTTCTTTCATAGCATAAGTTTTCAAAATTTGAGGTTTAGAAATCAATTCAAGAATGTCTCTCTTATCTTATTCTATCATAAGCTTAAATGCATTGAAGGAAGGACAAGTTATATAGGAAAAGCAGCAGCTTTGTTCCTAAACTCAGGATGGATTTTCAAATATTGCTTTGCTTGTTCACTGTATACTCTCTCATTTCCAACGCTAACCTGCCCCTTTAAGTTGAAAGCTGTTGTATTTGTCTGCTTTAACATTCCTTCATCAGTATCCTTGAAACACCTAAGAACTGCTGGTAGTACTAGGTATACTTGAACACTCACCTTGCCATCCATCCTGAGAAGCTTCCTAAACTAGTTTCACCATGAAATGTGGTGAAAATACAGAGTCCTTGGAACACTGTTCTTTCACTTGCTACCTATGTCCCCCAACAAGTTTGTATGCTTCTCTGAGCCTGTGTTCATCTATAAAACAGAGATATCACTACACATATCAGAAAATGTCTATAAAGATTAAATGAGGTATGTGAAATTGTCTAAAAACATGCTGGCAATTACAGCTTTGTTCCTAAGCTCAGGATGGATTTTCAAATACTGTTTAACTTGTTCACTGTATACACACTCATTTCTAACGTGACTTTGTCTTCTTTTTTTCTATCATAAAATTCTCAAGGTGTAGCCATGCTTTGGGCCTCCTGACTAAGAAGTTCACCTCTAAGATGATCAATCTCTCAAATTCTCCTTTGAAAAGATCTGTTAACCCTGCTGCCTCTCTCATGCCTCTGAGCCTTCATCTGCAATGTCATAGCACTCCGCTCATGGTCAAGTCGATCAGCCATTCTGGTTTCACTCATTTCTCAGCCCAGTCTGAACACCATGTCCAATCCTGCCAAAGATGTATTTTCTAGCATTCTGAATTACCTCCCTCCTTTTCCTGTCTGCCTTACTTCCAAACATCACCAAACTGGAACAGAGCTCTCCTCCACCTTTGGCCAATTGTCCTATTCATAAGGTAAAGAGCAGGGTTTAGATATTTCTGTTTATGGATACGTTCCTAGATATTGTCATTACTTCTATCTCACTCTCAAATATGAGTTCCATATTTCACATATGGAAATTAAAAATTGAACCAATGATGACTTCATTATGCTCCTAAGGTACTGGAACCTGGCTTTGCTAAACCTGATTTTTATTTTGCCTTATAATCCCTATGCTTATGGAAATATTTTGCCTTTTAAGAATGGTGTCAGAGCAACTCATTGCTCTTAAAAAACTAAACTTCAAACAGGTGAAGGTTACCATCATTCACAACTAGAATTCTGGCAAAGTCTGCTATTGATGATATTATCCACCTCCATTGCTCAACTCATTCCAGCCCCTCTGCCATTTTTCATCACTTTTAGGTTTGGCTTGAAAAAACATATCCTTTTACAGACTCTTTTTGGAGGTTCTATGCCTGGAATTACAATAAGTGCCACCAGATGGCGCTATGGGACTGGCTACTAAGGTCAAAGGTTAGAATTCCCCAATTTTGACTCTGAAGAGGCATAAACTATTTTGTGTTCTATGAAAATAGGCCCTTTCAGTAAAGCATGTTTTTTCTAATCCCTACTCCAATATATGTGACAAACAATTTTGAGGGAGAACATAAAGATGAATTCTTGATTTTCCATACTTGGGCAATTTACCATCACTAGCTCTAACTTTAGCCTGTTCTGTTCTGTATTTTCTCTTCCTTTTTTTTTTGTAAAAACCCAGGACTTTTCAGCTGAACGTCATATGGGCCCACTCTCTCCGTGGATGTCCATTTTACAAAAGCTGTTCATCATTAGGAACGAATTAATCAGCTTCTTAAAGACTCCTAATTAACCCTCCTGTCCTTTTACACCTTTGCACCCTCTTCCATGAGTGAGAATGGGTTGGCTTTCCTGTCATTTTCTCGGCTATGGCTCCAGCTTATTTTGGTCATGATATCAAGATTTTAAAAAGCTAAATATAAAACAAAACAAAAATATAGAGATTGTGCCCCAGATTTGCATCAAAGTCCCTCAGTGTCTTTTTTTTAATGAAAAAAAAAAGCCAATTATTCATGTATGTATTTCCCTTAAAGTCTCCCATTTTTTTAAGTCAATTTGCACAGTTATTATTAAAGATTATCTTTACTAATTCAACAACTCACATTATTTTTTGCCCTAATCTACTTCAGCCTAGGATTGCTATAAAGTTAGGGAATAACAGACAAGGGTGGAACCTCTAATCCAACTGCCCGGGTTCAAGCCTGGCTTTGCCACTTACTAGTTAGGTGAGCTTCAAAAGCTTGTTTAATTTTTTCAGGCTTCTGACTCCTTATTTAGAGAAAGATAGTAAAGATAAAACAGTACTATTTTGGGAGAATTTTGAGAAGCACTATTATATAGGGCTTAGACAGTAACACAAAGGCAGAAACAATTATCAAATATTAACTATGGTCATTCTATTACTTTTAGTCACATTAAAGGCCAACCATTACTTTTTTCTCTGAGAAATGCAAATTACAGATGCATAATAACTTCCACAAAATCCAACAATTATAACAAAAAAAATGTACATTTACACTCAGGTGCTTTATATGTACAGATATCTCCAAAAGGATAAGTAAGAACCTAGAAAACATGCTAACCTCAGAGAGCAGGATTGAGGGAATGGAGGACAGCGTGGGAGGAAAGGTTTTCCTTCATTTCTCTTCTTTCCTCATGGGATATTTTCAAAATATACACTGAATTACTATAAAAATTTGTAAAGAAAATATGAATACGATAGTATTTTTAAAAATACAATTATAATTTTTTTTTTTTAAGGATTGCCTTGAATTGTCAACAATTTATAGAGCTAAACACATCCTTCCCTAGAAATGTACTCAGCTATCAGGGCTAACAACCGAATCGCATGGTCTGCTTTTGTTTTAGGAAACTCTTGAGGGTAGCCTTTTGTGACTCATTTCGAGTTCAGTCCCAGCCAACAGTTTCAGGCTCTGGCTTTGCTACTGTACAAGGAGGAGCTCCCTGAGGTGATGACAACGTGAGAGGTCAAGTTGGAAGAGATGGTGGGACCTGATGGAAAGATTGTGAAATAGAGGGTCGGAGCTAAAGATTGGATTTGGGGAGAGAAGTTGGAAAAGAACATACATGTACAAAGAGAGGTGGTGACATTTCTGAGTGAGAGGATAGGACAGAACCCAGGAGGATGAAGGAGGACGTTGAGTGAAGAAGACAAAGGACAAGAGCTTAAAAGGAAGAAGAAAAACCAATTAGAAACATGGGTTGGTCAATTTTCAACCTTTGAAGAGAAGACAAAAAAAAAATGGTGTGTGCATGTGTGTTTTATTAAATTCTGCTGTGAAGGCGTCAGCTCCATTTACTCGTATAATGTGCTTCACTCAATCAGTGGTTCCAAATCTCATTCTCAGACGACACCCAGGGAACTTGTTAACTCGGTACTCTACCATGTAACCTTGGGAATCTACACTTTAAATAATAATAATGCATATATTCCCCAAAATTCCTAAATGAAATTTCCAAATTAATCATGTCATTCCATTAAGGGAGTACTAGAATTATGGTATTGTAGGCTTATCTCCCTACGTGCAGTGCTTTCTTAAATAAAAGCCAATTAGGTAATCTGGTAAGTGGGAAGTTATGGACTGGAGTCAGAAGGAATGAAGAATTTTGTTTTCTTTTAGGGGACATATTCTCTGCTAAGAATTGTGCTTGATGCTTTCCATGTTTTATTTATCCCACTCTACAAATGGAAAAAGTGAGGTCAAGGACATAAATGACTAAGGATGTTCATAAAGGAATGACAATCACCATAAAAAAAAAGAAAAAAACTCTCAGAAGACTGAAAAGTTTGTATTTATTTCCATTAGACCACACAGATTCCATCGTCAAGCATAGATGGTAGCCTGGGTAATTGCCCTCTTCCATCTCTTACTCTTTTCTGGCTTCAGCAGTTGAAGGGGTATTCAGTCAGTGGCACGGGTCTGTGTTATTTTGCAGAGGTAGAGCTGCAGTCTACATCTCTCTCTTCTCCACAAAGGCTTCCATTCCAAGTTGAGACAAGAGTAGTAAAGAAAGGGTAAGAGACAGTAGTACGCATTACCACGGAGGGGTTAGTGGAGACACTTTGCACGCCACCACCCTGTCAGATCTGTCCTAGAGCAGACGTTTTAAGTGCCTAATATAATTACTATCAGCCCACTAATTACAACGTTGATTCTGTTGCCCACCTTGTTTCGTGTATCATTTGTCCCTGTACGCATCTCAATGGTCCCCATGGAAATATAACGCCTGGAGGCGTTCAGGTGAAGTGTTAGCAATCGAGAGCATTGCTTCAGGAAATAAGATCAGGAATACTTCATCAAGTGACATTCTCTCCTCACTGGGTCTTCTCAGAAGCTGTATACTAGAATTCCCTGGACGATTCATTTCCGTTGTGAATCTTCCTCTCTATTTTTAAGTAGCAACCAAGTTTTCCTCTTTGACCCTCGACTCCCTCCTACTCTGGGACCGCACGTCTGCCTCAAACTGCAAATCAGACTTAGCATTTGCTTTGGTTTTCAATTTCCTTACCATCTTTTATTCACATAGTTCCTGTTTTTAAATTGCCTGTGTATCTTCAGCTTCCTTCTGAACCTTTCAAAGTTATAAAAATGTTAGTTTCATATATGGTCAACATTCAAATAAGATAAGTATTTTATTTATTGTAAAACTAGTCATAACCCACTTATTTTCAATGGGACTTGACGCTCTAGAAAGAAACCTAAGTATAGAAGAAAAAAATAGCAAAGCAATATAGCAAGAGTAGGAGAGAAAAGATATAATTTTAGGTTAATACCTCCCGCTCAATATCATAAAGTTTTGGGTGCTTTTCTGAACCATTGTTTAATTTGGTTTTCGGCATCCTGATAGTCTATACACACACAAAACAGAGAAATAGCAATTATGTTGTGTGGTGTCCATAACATAAAAGGAGCTGCTTCTCTCATGGAACAGACCATCCGGCAAAGAGGCTTGAGAGAAACTAACCCCACTGGCCTTCACAGAAAGTACACCTTATGTTATGTGTAAAATACTGACGTATATGTTTATAGTAAAATGGGATAAGGATCTCAAAAAGCATATTACAATATTAATTGTCTGTATATGCCATGATTTCACATACAATTCAGGCTTCATTTAAGCATAAATTTCAGAATATCTGAAGAATTGATGAAACAATTTATAGCAGCATTTCTTCATTTTCCTCCACAAAAAACTTGAGAAGGATTTGGTGAAGTATTCAATTTCTACGTATTTCTGAGACAACTTCCTTTTTGGCTCAAATCATTGTCAGTTTATAGTCTGTATACCTCTCTGCCTGAAAGGGAATGGAGTTAAAAATAATCGTGAGTTATGCATGATCAGCATATCAATAATCTAGAGCAACTAATGAAAGTAACATCTGACTAATGTCACAAGGTAGGTGGAAGGGAAAGGCTATAGCACCATGGCAGGCAGTGACATGAAGACTGCCAAGACTATGCAAACATAAAAAGAATTCATTTTGGACTCGTCCCCTTGGAAATACAAGCTCACTGTCAGGCACGGTTTACCCAGCCCTGATTGATTCAGTGATCCTAACCAGTTCATTAATTCTCTTTTTTATTCTCACCAATTTTCAGATTCAAAATATTACTAGGACAGTTCAATTTTTTAAACAATCTAAGTCACTTCTAAATGCTTTGAATATTCCCTTCCATGTTCTAGCATGGTAAAGATATCATTTAAGTGCAAATTAAAAGGAAGAATCTTGTGGAATGATAAATCATTTACAATGATTAACGTCTCTGAACTGAATTAATCTAACTTTGTTAACTTTAAATCAAGAGATTAGACATTTATTTAATAAGTCAAAGAGGGATGTAGTGTTGTTAGTGTGAATTGCCAACTGGTGAAAATAAAAATGACTTATTCTGAAATGCTTGGATTTATTGTAGGGCTGCTAGAAAAGAAAATCTTTAAAAAAGGGAAAGTCTCATTCTAAAATGTTATTTCCAAGATTCTTTCCTCATACTATGCAATTGCTCTGAAAGCTCTTAAAATTTTAAACACAGATTAAAATACTTTTTAAAAAAGAATATAACTGAATATAATTGATGGAGAGTAAAAAGAAACCTACACCCTGAGCTGGCAAGGGTCTGGGGAGAGGAATACTTAAAATGGACTTTTAGCAGGAGTATAACCAGCATGGTTCCCTGGAGAACGATTGGACAGTGTAAGAGGTACATAGACTTTAAGATAGAAATTACACCTATTGGGATTTACTGTAAACAAAAAAGGAGAAAAACTAATAAGAGTGTTTGTATTAGTTTCTTATTGGACACAGTTTCTAAAAAAGAAATAACAGAAACAAAATATCTTAAAATATGACCAGATAAAAAACTTTAAATAATCCACCCAATGAGTTTTTATAAAACCACTAAGAACACTGGATTATATACATCATACTAAACACAGAAATATGTCCAAAATATATTTTTGAAAGAACAGTTTACAAGACAGTATGCCAGCATATGTTATGCTGAGTTCATACATTTTAGGTTGGTAGCCTGGGATTTAAATCTTAGCTCTGCCACCTAGTGACTGTCACATGGCCTTGAACAAATTATCTAGTCTTTGTAATCCTCATTTTATCATTTATCAAATGTGGTAAACAAATAATATTGAGTAAGGTTCCCCAAAATATTAAATGCTAGCAATGATGATGACACACATTTACATATATATGCATAGAAAAAATCCAGGTGTAAACTATCAGTATTATCTAGTTATCTAAGTACTGATATAAGAAAGATTTTTTTTTTACTTATTTGTACTGTTTTCCAAGATGATATATATTTTAAAAGAAAGTTAATAAAAGCAGGTAATGTAATGTGCATCCTTCTAAAGAAAATATTTTGAAATTATGTCAGAAATTTGAGTAGTAAATATATATTTAAGTGAAAATATACTGTAGTGAGTTGCAACAAATAGACTCAACAAGGGTTAAAACACCTTTGTGGCTTACATATTCCTTAATGAATTTTCATAAAGCTTAATCCTTTTTTTCCCCACCTCACTGCAACTCCTAAAGCTCACCTTTTTATAACCACAGACAGTTACAAATGATACAAAAGATACAAACATTTTCCTGTTCTTGACTTCTAAGATATAATACAAAAGCCATCAAAAAGGAGTCAGCTTTCTGAACAAATTTTTATTTTACTGTTTTTATTTAGAAGCCTCTGAATTATGATAATGAAACATTCCCTTTTTCCCTTTTATTTTCAGAGAAGTGCTCAGAGCCATGTATTTGTGTTTTCTTTTGGCATATAGTTTAATGTGTAAGGCAGTTCAATGGTTTGTATAATTCTTTCATCTTGCATGAGATTGCAGCCATGTGGGTATGCACTATGTTTAATTCACCTTTATTTCCAATTCTCACCTTCGTTTATTCCTAAACTACACATAGCAGGGTGTTCAACAAATACCACATCTGCAGATGACTTTGCCCATATTTTAATTAGAAAATTAAGATAATTCGATATAACCTTCTGTAAATTCTCTACTTTCAAGATTTGTTTTGTTTCTTCTATTATTTCCTATCCCTTTCTTTCTTCCCTTTCAGTCTATTCTACAAAAAAAAAAAAAAAGCCTCTTCCTCTCTTCTGGGACTAACTCCATATAAACACCTTGGATTAAATTCATTATTATTTTTTCTGAATGCTATTTAAGAATTACTTTCTCCTCCTTCTCCCACTTCTTCCTTAACTTAAAAATATTCATCATATATCAAGAAGTTAATTTTGTGAGAAACTTCCCTCATTTGGCAAATATTCATAGTTCTTGTTGCAGATATCAGGGATATCATATAACAAGTGGAAATATTTCAAAGAAAACAACCATCATTTCAAGCAAGAGATAATAATACAAATTCTTCCAGAAAGTAAATGGGTAAGATATTACAGAGAGTAAGTAGAGTCAGTCTCTGACCTGGTGGTAAAGATGATTTGTGGAAATCTTGTAAAAGTATGAGAATAGGAATGAGGTGTTCTGCTTTGGCTGGAACAGGAATAAGACATACTTTATTCACAGTAGTTAGGCTCCATAAAGTCACCAGGAACACTAACCTTGTTAATGCTGATGCATTGCTCCTGGAGAAAATACAGGAGTAAGTTCCCACCAGCTTCAGTCACAATATTTTCATCAACCAGTCAATGCAGAACCTAATTTTAAGTGTATTTCTGTTTAAAGACACCTTACTTAACATACTGTATATTGTTACATCCCTCACATTGAATAGATAAATGCACTATAATTCTTGCCTAAATGAAGCTTGTCTAAATACATATTTTCTCCACAAAGCAAATCTCAGTTATCTTGAATTGAGGAAACACTAACAGCACTTCAGCACTAAGCCTGGGGGCTATTTTAAACAGTGAAATGAGTATAAAAACCCACAAAAACATGCAGAATGTAGCACTGAATAGACTATAAAAAGGACAGTTGTTCATAAACACGAAAGTCAAAGAAGGAGGCAGCAGATTATGACCTTGTTCCACTTTGGCTGGGAAAGTGTCTGCAGGGCAATACATTTTCACTGTGCATGTCTTTGAAAGATCATGAAAATTCACAAAGTATTGCTCTTGGGGTTACCAGTAAGTTTTAGCAAATAGACAAATTCACAAGTATGGGATGAAGCATATACACTCATGGTCTACATGAAATGTTCAGTTACAGGACAGTTTAGAACAGATTCTATTATATTAAAAGCCACATTCCATTAGGTGGTTAAAACTCAGGTCCATGTTTAAAGATGTAGTGTGACAGTAGGCTTTATTTTACACTTCCATGTATCATCACAACCATTATTCCTGTAGAAAGTCATAGAGTGCTGTTAGATTTTCGTATGTCATAAGGAATTAAAACAACTCCACCAAAAATGCAAAGTTTATTTTCTCCCTTTATCTCAAAGCAATGTACCACTTAGTAGACTACAAAAAGTTTATTTTTTCCCTTTATCTCAAAGCAAAACGGGCTTCGTCCCAACCCAATATATTCAGGGAATATTCAGACAACATCATTCTGGTTTGAAATTCACATAAGTTATTGGATTTGTGAAAATGTTATTATTCTCTAAATGCAAATAAACAATAAAACTGTCCTCATGAGCAGATTCTTTATTTTAGGAAATAGTCTAAAAGTGGAAAGGGAAGGCTTAGAGCTACATGTCTCTGAATTTGTCACTTAATAGTTTTGCAGTTTTTCCTGGACAAACTACTTAAACTTGCTGTACATTTATGATATTTGAAATAGGAATAATAGTTAACTATATTGCAATAATTGTTAATATATGCAGAATTCTTAGAAATGTATTGGGCATGTCAGCACAGTTCAAATAAAAAGTGAACAGCATTCATTATCACCATTATTTACCCATTTACGTTGAGGAGGTAGATGTTATCTGGACATCTTCTATTGATTCATGTGAAACAACTGAAAGTAGCTTTAAGAAAAGCTAAAGTATCCAAATCAATGACAATATTTAATATATGAATATGAAAAGCTTATCATTTGCATTTTAGCTGTCTCTTGCTCCTAATTTCTCAGTACTTTGCTTCTTACACTGATACTCTAGAACCTTTCCCTCACTTTCCACTGTCCTTAATGACATTTATTCCATTCTCTTGTGCTACTGATCCTGCAAGTCCATTTTTCTGCCTTCTGAGTAGTTTCAGGACTATCATTTTGACCCCTAGTAATCTGTTTAAGTCAGTTTCACTGACCAGGGTGACTGATGGTCTTACCGAAGCCCAACCCCAATCTCCCTTCAGGCAGGAAAGTCTCTGCCCAGAAAGAACGTGCCTTTCAATTCATGTGCCCTTTTCTGAAGAACTGTCTTAGGCTCCTTACCAGCCATCTCAGTTTCCTATCCTTTAGGCTGCTGTGGAGTCCTGCATGTGCCACAAGACAATCATTAAAATACACTTAGGAGAAGACTTCTGGGAAGATGGTGGCATGAGCAGGGCAGAGGAAATCTCCTCCCTAAACCATATGTATTTATGAAAATACAACAAGTACAACTATTCCTAAAAACGAGACCAGAATATACAGAACAGCACATAGCCTGCAGCTACACCAGAGAGGACTCGGCACCCCGCGAGGTGGAGCTATAAAGAGCACTGCGGAGCAGCACGGCCGCGGCATAGTAGAGCAACAGCGCCACCTAAAGCATCCCCACAGAATCTACTCCTGGTGGGCGTCTTTTTCTGTTTTGTTTCGTTTTTTGTTTTTTCTTCTCTTTCTTTCTTTTTTGCTTCTTTTTAAAGTCTTAAACAGCCCAGGTGACATATGTGGCACCTACTAGAGACCACTTCAATAGCCATGAAAAGGCAGAGAAATATGGTCCAGAATAAGATCAACCAGACAACTCCAGAGAGGGAGTCTGAAGGGATGGAAATGAACAGTCTTCCTGAAAAAGAATTCAGAATAAAAGTCATAACCATACTGATGGATCTACAGAGAAATGTGCAAGAGCTGAGGGAGGAAGTGAAGGAAGTGAGGAAAGACAAGGCAGAAATCAGACAAGCGATTGATGGGCTTAACAGCGGACTGGATGAGATGCAAGAGACTGTTAATGGAATAGAAATCAGAGAACAGGAATACGGAGAAGCTGAGGCAGAGAGAGACAAAAGGATCTCTAGGAATGAAAGAATAGGAAGAGAACTGTGTGACCGATCCAAACAGAACAATATTCGCATTATACGAGTACCAGAGGAAGAAGGGAGAGAAAAAGGGACAGAAAGTGTCGTTGAAGAAATAATTGCTAAAAACTTTCTCTGGGGAAGGAAAAAGTCTCACAGTCCACGGAAGCCCACAGATCTCCCAACACAAGGGAACCAAGGAAGACAACACCAAGACACATAATAATTAAAATGGCAAAGATCAAAGATAAGGACAGAGTATTAAAGGCAGCTAGAGAGAGAAAAAAGATCACCTACAAAGGAAAACCCATCAGACAATCATCAGACTTCTCAACAGAAACCTTACAGGCCAGAAGAGAATGGCATGATATATTTAACGTTATGAAACAGAAGGGCCTCGAACCAAGAATATTGTATCCAGCATGATTATCATTTAAATATGATGGAGGGATTAAACAATTTCCAGACAAACAAAAGTTGAGAGAGTTTGCCTCTCATAAACCACCACTACAGGATATCTTAAATGGACTGCTCTAGATGGAAGCACACCTAAGGCTAAAAAGATGTCACCAGAGAAAATAAAATCATAGCAAAGAAAGCAGACCATCCAAATACTAACTAAAGGCAAAGAATAAAACACCTAGTATATAAAGAATGGAGGAGGAAAATAAAGAAACACCAGACGGTGTTTACAATAACTTAACAAGAAAGTTAAGTTAGATTGTTAGAGAGTAAAGAAGCAACCCTTAAACCTTTGGTAACCACGAATCTAAAGCCAGCAGTGGAAATAAGTACATATCTATCGATAATCACCCTAAATGTAAATGGAGCGAATGTAAGAATCAAAAGACACAGAGTAACAGAATGGATAAAAAAGCAAGACCCATCTATATGCTGCTTACAAAAGACTCACCTCAAACCCAAAGATATACACAGACTAAAAGTGAAGGGATGAAAAAAGATATTTCATGCAAACAACAAAGAGAAAAAAGCAGGTGTTGCAGTACTTGTATCAGACAAAATAGACTTCAAAAGGAAGAAAGTAGCAAGAGATAAAGAAGGACATTACATAATGATAAAGGGGTCAGTCCAACAGGAAGATATAACCATTATAAATATATATGCACCCAACACAGGAGCGCCAGCATATGTGAAACAAATACTAACAGAATTAAAGGAGGAAATAGACAGCAATGCATTCATTTTAGGAGAATTGAACACGCCACTCACTCTAAAGGACAGATCAACCAGACAGAGAATAAGTAAAGACACAGAGGCACTGAACAACACACTAGAACAGATGGACCTAACAGACATCTACAGAACTCTACACCGAAAGGCAACAGGATACACATTCTTCTCAAGTGCACATGGAACATTTTCCAGATAGACCACATACTAGGCCACAAAAAGAACCTCAGTAAATTCAAAATACTGAAATCCTACCAACCAGCTTCTCAGATCATAAAGGTATAAAACTAGAATTAAATTTTAGAAAGAAATCAAAAAGGCTCACAAATACATGGAGACTTAACAACATTCTCCTAATTAATCAATGGGTTAATGACCAAATCAAAACAAAAAATAAAGAATATATGGAGAATAATGACGACAACAACACAAAGGCACAACTTCGGTGGGACGCAGCAAAGGCAGTTCTAAGAGGAAAGTATATTGCAATCCAGGCCTATTTAAAGAAGGAAGAACATTCCCAAAAGAATAGTCTAAAGACACAATTACTGAAATTGGAAAAAGAAGAACAAATGAGGCCCAAAATCACCAGAAGGAGGGACATAATAAAGATCAGAGAAGAAATAAATAAAATTGAGAAGAATAAAACAATAGAAATAATCAATGAAACCAAGAGCTGGTTCTTTGAGAAAATGAACAAAATAGATAAACCCCTAGCCAGACTCATTAAGGGAAAAAGAGAATCTGCACACATAAACAGAATCAGAAATGAGAAAGGAAAAATAACGACAGACCCCACAGAAATACAAAGAATTATAAGAGAATATTATGAGAATCTATATGCTAACAAGCTGGAAAACCTAGAAGAAATGGACAACTTCTTAGAAAAATACAACCTTCCATGACTGACCAAAGCAGAAACAGAAAAACTAAACAGACCAATCAACAGCAACGAAATTGAATCGGTAATCAAAAAACCACCCAAGAACAAAACCCCCGGACCTGGTGGATTCACCTCTAATTCCACCAGACATATAGAGAAGAAATAACACCCATTCTCCTTAAAGATTTTCAAAAAATAGAAGTGGAGGGAACACTTCCAAACTCATTCTATGAAGCCAGCATCACTCTAATACCAAAACCTGGCAAAGACCTCACCAAAAAAGAAAATTACAGACCAATATCTCTGATGAACGTAGATGCAAAAATACTCAACAAAATATTAGCAAACCGAATTCAAAAGTACATCAAGAGGATCATACACCATGATCAAGTGGGATTCATCCCAGGGATGCAAGGATGGTACAACATTTAAAAATCCATCAACATCATCCCCCACATCAACAAAAAGAACAAAAACCACATGATCATCTCCATAGATGCTAAAAAAGCATTTGACAAAATTCAGCATCCATTCATGATTAAAACTCTCAACAAAATGGGTATAGATGGCAAGTACCTCAACATCATAAAGGCCACATATGACAAACCCACAGCTAACATCATATTTAACAGCAAGAAGCTGAAAGCTTTTCATCTAAGATCGGGAACAAGACAGGGATGCCCTCTCTCTCCACTGTTATTCAACATAGTACTGGAGGTCCTAGCCATGGCAATCAGACAAAACAAAGACATACAAGGCATCCAGATTGGTAAAGAAGAAGTCAAATTGTCACTATTTGTAGATGACATGATATTGTACATAGAAAACCCTAAGGACTCCACTCCAAAACTACTAGAACTAATATTTGAATTCAGCAATGTTGCAGGATACAAAATTAATGCACAGAAATCTGTTGCTTTCCTATACACTAATGATGAACTAACAGAAACGGAAATCAGAAAAACAATTCCATTCACAATTGCATCAAAAAGAATAAAATACCTATGAATAAACCTAATGAAGGAAGTGAAAGACCTGTACTCTGAAAACTACAAGATACTCCTAAGAGAAATTAAAGAAGACACTAACAGATGGAAATGCATCCCTTGCTCTTGGCTAGGAAGAATAAATATTGTCAAAATGGCTATACTACCTAAAGCAATCTACAGATTCAATGCAATCCCTATCAAACTACCAACAGCTTTCTTCAATGAACTGGAACAAATAATTCTAAAATTCATATGGAACCACAAAGGACCCCGAATAGCCAAAGCAATCGTGAGAAGGAGGAACAAAACAGGGGGAATTATGCTCCCTGACTTCAAGCTCTACTACAAAGCCACAGTAATCAAGACAATTTGGTAATGGCACAACAACAGAGCCACAGACCAGTGGAACAGAATAGAAAATCCAAACATTAACCCAAGCATATACAGTCAATTAATATTTGATAAAGAAGCCTTGGATATACAATGGGGAGATGATGACAGCCTCTGCAGGAGCTGGTGTTGGCAAAACTGGACAACTAGATGTAAGAGAATGAAACTGGACTACTGTCCAACCCCATACACAAAGGTAAACTCAAGCTGGATCAAAGACCTGAATGTAAGTCATGAAACCATACAACTCTTAGAAAAAACATAGGCAAAAATCTCTTGGACATAAACATAAGCAACTTCTTCATGAACATATCTCCCCGGGCAAGGGAGACAAAAGCAAAATGAACAAGTGGGGCTATATCAAGCTGAAAAGCTTCTGTACAGCAAAGGACACCATCAGAAGAACAAAAAGAGATCCTACAGTATGGGAGAATATATTCATAAATAACGTATCCGATAAAGGGTTGACATCCAAAATATATAAAGAACTCATGCACCTTAACAAACAAAAAGCAAATAATCCAATTAAGAAATGGGCAGAGGACATGAATAGACACCTCTTTAAAGAAGAAATTCAGATGGCCAACAGGCACATGAAAAGATGCTCCACATCGCTAATAATCAGAAAAATGCAGATTAAAACCACAATGAGATATCACCTTACACCAGTGTGGATGGCCAACATCCAAAACACAAACAACAAATGTTGGCGAGGATGTGGAGAAAAGGGAACCCTCCTACACTGCTGGTGGGAATGCAAATTAGTTCAACCACTGTGGGAAGCAGTATGGAGGTTCCTCAAAAAACTCAAAATAGAAATACCATTTGACCCAGGAATTCCACTCCTAGGAATTTACCCTAAAAATGCAGCAGCCCCGTTTGAAAAAGACAGATGCACTCCTATGTTTATTGCAGCACTATTTACAATAGTCAAGAAATGGAAGCAACCTAAGTGTCCATCAGTAGATGAATGGATAAAGAAGAAGTGGTACATATACACAATGGAATATTATTCAGCCATAAGAAGAAAACAAATCCTACCATTTGCAACATCATGGATGGAGCTAGAGAGTATTATGCTCAGTGAAATAAGCCAAGCCGAAAAAGACAAGTATCAAATGATTTCACTCATATGTGGAGTAGAAAAACAAAGAATAAAACTGAAGGAACAAAAGAGCAACAGACTCACAGAACCCAAGAACGGACTAATAGTTACCAAAGGGAAAGCCACTGGTGAAGATGGGTGGGAAGGGAGGGACAAGGGTCAAAAGGGGCATTACGATTAGCAGATGTAATGTTGGGGGGGGGCACAGGGAGGGCTGTACAACTCAGAGAAGACAAGGAGTGACTCTATAGCATCTCACTACGCTGATGGACAGTGACTCTAATGGGGTTGGTGGGGGGGACCTGATGAAGGGGGTAGTTTAATCACCATAATATTGCACATGTAATTGTAGATTAATGATACCAAAATAAATTATTTAAAAAAAAGTACACTTAGGAGCTTCCATTCTCCAAAGGCCCATTGATGCATAGGACTCCTGCATCAGCACAAATGAGAAGAGCCTCCCTGAACGAGGCAGATGGAAATGGAAATTATATACTCTGCTAACACTGAATGTATTGCAGCTAATTGATTTGCATTTTGAAAGTTGAGAGGTCTTGCAAAAGTAAAGGGAAAGAAAGAGCACTGAGGTCCAGTCGCCAGCTGCGAGGGAGCTGCCTGGCCTGGAGCTGAGTCTGTCTTCCCCACTGCAGCATCTGTAACACATCAATGCCTGTCTGAGCTCATGTCTTATTAAAAGATCCTTTCTTCAGGTTAAAATGAGGAATATTTAACCCCTGAGCCACGATTGTCAGCAATTTTCAGAAGGATTTGTAAGAATGTGTAACATTTCAGATTTAAATTGGTAACAAATACTATTTTTAGTTTTCATTTGCTTCTTCTAAAACAGAATCTTGAGCACTTGCTCTTTAAGGGGATACTGTAATCATGTGTGAAAGATGTTAGAAAACAAAACAGTTTACCTCGGCTTTCTTGGTCTATATGATTTGTATGTAGCTTACCAATAAGTTCGTTTGTCTTCTTGTCTACATAGGATGTGCTATAGCCATTTCAAGTTCAAAATTACTGCAAAAAAGTAATTGATCCTCTATTTCAATATCCCTGCTGTTTCATGAGCTCTCTTACAATTCAGAGGAATCTATTTCTCACTGATGTTGAAAAACATAATAAGGTCACAGCAGGGAGGCTTCAGCCTCATTAAAGAACATTATTATAAAAATAAAATGATCGAGGGCAATTTGTTTTTGTCCTTGTGGTACTGTTTCTGCAGATTCGCATTAATCTGACCATTTAAAGCCACCATAAATTTGTAACCTTCTCTTTATCATTCACTTCACCATGGTAGCCCCTAGTGGTAGAAAGAGATGTCAATTCCTCACATTCCAGGGGATTTGTTCCTCTGTTGAAATAAAAAGGAATTAAGCCTTCTTTGGAAATAAGGGCTGCAGTCTGTCAATAACAGAATTTATTTCTGCTTTTAAAAAATCACAGAGAATGCTGGTGTCCAGCAAATGTAGATGCTAGTGTTATTTAAAAAGGGGACTGAGCAGAGAAATGAATTGTAATTTTGACCCACTCAGGCTTCCATCTATCATGGGAGCTTATAATAGGGGCACGACAAAGAAGGATTTAAGATAGAGCAATCACTGATTGCTCTATTAATCTAGTTTAACTGAAACTAAAGCCTGACAGAGTGCATTACAAGTTGCGGGCAGAACGGCTTATCAATTCATTACCACTTTCAAGGCTCTCCCCAGCTTTCCTTTTGCCTTCAGCTCTTGGCAAAGGACGGCCTTTTACAGTTCAATTTCTAAGTTTATTTTTGACTGCTTTTAATTAAATTTGATGACCTGCTTCTGCACCAGTGAAGTTATTGGAGTTGCAAAGCACTTTGCTGTTATAATGATAGCTCCATTGATGTCTGTTCATTATTAACTGCTTTTCAAAAGTGCAGCTCTCAACTCTCATTTTATAAATATTTAAAAACTGAATTTCTATAACATAAATATCTGCACAGAAGATAGGGATTCTTCTGCCTATTTAATAGGTTATACCTGGTTAAATAAATGTTTTCATGAAGTTTTATATTATACTCCTAACTGAGAAATGTGTCCTTAAATCATTCTGCACATAAGTTCATATAAATAGTAGCAGTGTCTCAGAACAGTAGTCAGTTATTTAAGGGTTCATGACACTCTACACATAATTCTAAAATAAAATCTTGGGAAGTAAAATGAATACTTTTCATATAAATAAAATCTTGAAATTAACCTGCATGTTTTTAAAAATAGTCATTCTTGTTCTTAAGATGAAATGAAGGAGTATGCCAAAAGAGACCTGCTTAATCACACAAAAAATTTACTCCTAGGGACAAAAATTGGCAGAGTAATTGAGAATAAATTTAAAAGCCTTGGCACTAGGAAGGAAAATCTGATGAATTGACCAGGTATTGATCTATGCTCCTCCCCTAAACCTCAGGCAAATGACAGCAGAGTTAAAAAAAATCAACTAGGGGCTAATCAAAAACAGGAGTTTAATACTCAAGTTGAGATACTAGTAGAAGGGATAGCAATAGTGGCAAGGTTGATAACAGATGTCACTATGTGGCAGGTACTGCTGCAATTCACTTAGTGTCTGTATCAGCCCTATCATCACCTCCTTTTTACAGATGAGGAAATGAAGGCACAGAAACTAAGCAACTTGCTGATCATTACTTATTTAGCCAGGATCCAACCCAGGCAATCTGATGTCAGATTCATACTCTTAATCCCTGTACTATATTTCAGTAAGTTGTAGAAGGTAGGAAGCAAACAGAAGAATGGTGAGTATTGTAACAGACCTGAGAAAGCACTGCACATGTGCTCACAGTGTGGAAGACCCACAAGAAGCCAGCTAATGCTTCACAAGCACCACTACCAGCCCAGCATTGAACTGAATATTTTGTAAGGCAGGGGTGAAGTTCTGAAAAGGGAAAAATTCACCAAATTCTAAAGGAGTTTCTCTCTCTCCCCTGACAGCTGGCAATTCCCTCTTCATTCCCATCAACGCTTTTCCCTAACCCCCAAAGTCTATGTTTATTCTCTGGAGAAATTAAACCAGATACACGTTAGACTTTGGGCAGAGCTGTTTGAGGTTGGCATGCTCATCAAGGAAACTGAAACCCTCTTCCCCTGCTTGGTTTCCAGAATACCAGCAACCAAATTATATCACCCTGGTCCCTACTCCAAAAGTTCACTTTAATATGCAAAGGAGAATAAAAGGTCAGGAGTCATTTGGGTAAAACTGCAGCATGATTGAGACCTACAGCTAAGACAACCAAAAACAAACCAAAAAGGACTGAGATAAAACAGACAGCAGAGGGAGTTAAAGAACAACAAACACGCAATGTTCAATACTGGAATGAGAAAAGGTTCTGTGCTATGATAAAACCAACACAGAATTTATATGATAAAAGTTAATGGAAACTAAAAGTATGGTAAGATTTAAAAAACAAGAAAAAATAAGGTAAAACAAACATAAGAACTTTTTTTTTTTTAAAGAGGGACTACATTCTAAAAATGACAGTGCCATGAAAGGCAAGAAAGGCTAATAAAGTGTTCCACATTGAAGGGGACTGTAGAGACATGGTGACCATTAAATTAAATAAGGCCATTAGGCTAATGTTTCTTAGTGTTGTAGAGGCCTATGTAAATAAACCAAAATCTAAACTGAAACCTACATATAGCCAGTCACAAACAGCCCATTTGCTATAGCTGAAAGCTTCCTGGAAGCCTATCGGTAATCTCCTTACCTTGTTTCTGCTTTTCTCTATAAAAGTCTATCGGAGCTCCCACTGGAAGAGTACTGCTAACCACCTTCTGTTTGATGTTGCCCAATTGGAATAGATTTTTCCTCAAAGAATCTTAGATTTTTTTAATATACCTCAGTATATCTTTGAACATAACTAAATACAACACATGATTCTAGACTGGATCCTAGAGTGGAGGAAAAGCATATTTTAAAGAACAGGCTTCACCAAAATCAGAACACCAGCAGTAGATTACAGCAGAAATATACCAAAGTTCCTTTCACTACAGCTGATGACCTTATTATAATCATCAGAGAATATCCTTGCTCTTCGGAAACATAAACTCAAGTATTCAGAAGTGAGGGCAATGCTGTATGCTACCTCCTCTCAAATGACTGAAGGAGAAAAAGCATTGAAATAGTACATGTGTGTGTGTATTTTTTTTACAGTGAAAAAAGCAAACGAGATAAATATTAGCTACAGATAATCTGGGTAGAAGGTAGAGATTTTCCTTGTACCTTTTCCACAGCTTTTTTGTTTTTCACTTTTTTTAAACAGATAAAACAACTTTTAAATTTTTCACTGATTTAAAAAAAATCAGTGAAAAGGAAGATAAAGGTGAGAGGTCTCACAAAGAGTAAAACAAACAACATAAAAAAATTTTTAGAAGACAGAATAGAAGAATCTAGGAAGTCCTATCGCTGCCTAGTAAAAAGAGGAAACTGTGACAGCTAAGGCGAAGCTTTCAAAGAAATTATGTAAGAAAAAATTTTAGCACAAGAAACAGCACTCTCCAAACTGAAACTTGCCCCATGCCCAGGCACATTATCATGAATCTTGAGAGGTTCTGTAAAGACAAAAACAAAACAGAACAGAAAAGTAAAATAGAAGTCACCTACAGATGAAAGAGAATCAAGCTGGCATTAGACTGATGTTTCCAAAATTGTCAAAGAGAAGGAATAGGTGCAATCCAGGAGCAAGAAATGCAGCAGAGAAAAGTAAACACAGGATGGCTTAGAGAACAACCGGCAAATAGGAGCAAAAGGGTGGAAGGCTGGAGTGTCATCTCAGTGTAATAATGGAATTCACAAACATTTTAATCATTTTGTGAAACTGAAATTTTAAGTTATCATCAATAACCTTCTGAGCTTTAGGAAAAACCAAGATCCTATGCTAAAAATACCGAAAACCTGGGAAGTAGTATTTATGTAACCATAATAATGTAAATACTGCATTATCTATTTCACCAAAACAATTGGATTCAACAGATGAAGACGATAGTGGAAAAGAAGTCTTGTGATAGACCGTAAGTGTCCTACATCCTCATATAGGTATAATAGGAAGTTAATAAGTGATGCTTAAAACAGATCAAGATAACAATATAAGCATATGTAAAAATTAATAAAGGGAAACCTCATTGACATTGTTGTTTGAGGTCTTATCTTCTATATAAAACATTGAAGAAGGTTCTACATAAGGATCCTTGAAAGAGATTGATACAGCTTTTTGAAAATCCAAAAAGGTTATGTTTCACCTTACATTAACTTGTTATAAAAAAGCATTGTTTCAACTTCCATTTTTAAACAAATACTGAGTTTACTGGTCTTTTATCATTTCTCATTTTTCCTGAAACATTCAACACAGGACAACACCAATCATTATCTAACTCTATCTAAACTTCCCAACTTCTTCATAACCTGAGATTATTCCTTCTCTTGCTCATCTTGCCTTTTAATGTCCATGTCTCATAACAATTTTATTCTAACACCTATTTTTCTTGCTTTTATATTTGTTTTATTCTAATATCCAATAATTACTTCTGGGAAGGAGTGTCAAATCTATACGCCAAGCCCCACATCTCTTCTAAGTTTGTTTCATGCTTGCAATCCTCTCTTATATTTCTACATAATATTCTGCCACCATGTCAAGTGCTCAAAACCTTTGTAAGAATAAAAGAGATGCCATTATTTTGAGGGAATTGTAACTATATGATAGTAATTCTTCTAATATCTAAGCATATGGCAACAATATGATAAAGAGGAAAAATAGTGGCTATGAAGACAGTAGTGGCGCAGTCAGTAAGGAAACTTTAATTGTCCAAGCCAAAATAACTGAGTTAAAAAAAAGGAATAGGCAAAAAGGGAAGATAGAAAAAATATAAAAGAAGTCTCTCAGGACTTGGAGAAGTTTTTTGCCTCAACAAATACACGTTGAATAAATGGAACAGAGGAAATTAATAGGAAAGAAAAAAGGGAGAAAAAAACCTCCATAATTTAAAATCTTGGTAAGGGTGAAAATAATTCTATCAGTAATAGATGTGAGAAAAGAAATAAAGAAAAATAAGCCTCAAATGTAACGTGACTCATTCTTGACTAAAATAATAGTTGAAACCAGAGGCCAAAATTTCTAACTAGTGTCAATCTGAAACTTTCAAGAGAAACTAAGAAATTGACACAAAGCACTTTGAGAAAACAAAGCTATGGTTTACCCACCAGCCTTTGTTTAGAAAGCTAAAGGAGATTACTGAGTATTTATGTATATGTTACCATAAAATTTGCATTTTAATCTATATCTTCTCAGCATAATAAATTTGAGTTTCTGTTTATTACAACCAGAAAATGTTTTCTGTAATAAACTAAGCTTAATTTTAACAGTTGCAAGTATTGTTGATTTGTAACCTTGAGACTAATAATGCTTATTGTGGAAAATTAAATACATTTGAATGTTGTAGGAAAACATGTTGATTTAAGTTTTGTATTTTATATGTCTTAGAAGGTTGATTTTGCTCATTAACTCTGACATTTAAGCACTGCTATGGACTTCATGGACTGAGTATTTTTACATTAAGTTAAAAAATTTAATAGCATTTGGACTTGTGATGTTACTTGGGTCCCATATGATACAAAGTCCACAGATCACTGGAGGAGGATCATAAAATAAAGGACGAATACCTAGACTAACATTCAAGACCCCCAAAAGGAATCTCCACCCCTTTCTTTTCAGTATTAACACCCTTTATTACAAAAAGAATTGCTGACTGTCCTTTTCTATATTTTCCTATATTCAAAACCATTGTTTGTGTACAAATTGTTTTCATCAACCACAAAACCATTCCCCAGCCTGTGCATTGTCACTGTGTGGGTTACATCAAATTCAGCTTCCTTGGTGGGGTGGGGAGGAGGAAGAGGATAAAGGGGCACAATAGTTCGCAATCACAATATAGGGTGGTCACAGAGACTGTAGTATAGCATGGAAAATACAGTTAATGGTTCTGCAACATCTTACTATGTTTATAGACAGTGACCACTTTAGTAGGAATGAGGATTTAATAATAAGGGTAACAGCTGAACCACTATGTTGTATATTTGAAACCAACATAAGATTTTATATCAATGATACTTTAATAAAAAAAAAAGTCAGCTTGCTTCAGGAAACCTTCTCATTTGCTTTAACACAAAAACTGTGTTCTGCAAAACAGTCTGCACTTGATCTCTCCTTATGTTTTGACATCTAACACTAAAAGTTATCTGAATGTATATGATGCAAATATCTGCATAGTAATGTACTATTCAGCAGTATCTCTATATAGCATATTACTTTTTGTGGAAAATTACCTAAAATCAGAAGTATGTTATTCCATCTATATTTCCCACAGGTATATGGAGATATGTATGCAGTAAATGCTTAACATTTTTTGAATAATTTCATCTTTCAGTTATTGAGAACCATCATTTTGACACTCCATTTTTGTGTTTTTGTTTTTAGCTCTGATTTACTTTCATATCATTTTCATTTTTTTGAATAAAGGACACACAAAGATAATCCAGTTGAGAGTTTTGGCTTGTGGTGAAGTAATTCTCCCAGATTTTACTGCACATTATTTGGCACTCTCAGTAGTTGCAGTGCAACCAACATGAAATATATTTTGATTTATTCTTGGCATATATTCTTGAATGACAAATGAATATTGATTCATATGAACAGATTCTCACCTTGTAATTTCCAATATTTTATTATAGTCTACAAAGTATCTTCATAGTGCTTCAGCAAATGTAATTTCCAGTGTTAAAACTCAACCTAACTAACAGTTGTTGGTAATATTAAATAATTTTTGTTTCTACATAATGTTAGCTGCAGCTTTAATTTCAGGTCATGGAGGGTTATTAATGTTATATGGCTGGAAATAATTTCTAGATCAATTAATCAATGCTACCTTAATATTCTGTGTCTTTCATTTTCATACTACATTTATTCTGTGAAAGGATTTCATAAAAGGAAGTTGCTTTGTGTTGCCAAGTTCATTATCTTGAGATCTTGTACAGAGCTGAATTCCCTTTGTGGTCAATGGGCAGAGGAAACACCTCCTGAATTACTGAACCATGGTGGTTTAATGGGAAGGCAAACAATGTTAAAGTGAAAAGGAGAGAACTTTCTCTGCAGATATCTACTTGAAGATACTTCGCTGAAAAGCAGAGATATTTCAGGAACAACTACCACTTCTACTCCAGTATGCATACACATGCATATGCACACATACACATGTCTGCATTTTAAATTGTATCACATCAATCAATGCTCATACCAGCCAAGTGCGTCAACATTTTCAAAAGGCTTCCACAAACATTGTATTAGTTGACTTACAGAAAGGAGACAAATTTGGCATAAATGAATAATTTAAGGTTTGAAGAGAATAGTAGGCTCTGGGCTGCACTCATTCAAGGCAGGGTAGATATTTGAGCCCAGGTCAACAAATACCAAATCTGTCCCCGAGTACCTATGTCAGTCCAGTGACAACTCTAAGCCCACTGTACATATTTTTTCTTCCATTTTTCTAGTGTCCATGTGATGTTAGCTCACACATTTGTAATGTGCATGTTAGGGAATGCAGCAAGGAAAAGCAGTGTGGGAGACTATATTTGAAAACAACTCATCTGATAAGGGGTTGACATCCAAAATACATAAAGAGCTCATATGCCTCAACAGCCAAAAAATAAATAACCCGATTAAAAAGTAGGCGGAGGACCTGAACAGACATCTTCCAAAGTAGGAATACAGATGGCCAATAGGTACATGAAAAGGTGCTCCACATTGTTAATCACCAGGCAAATGCAAATAAAAACCACAATGAGATATCACCTCACATGGGGTAGAATGGCTACTATCCAAAAGACAAGAAATAACAAGTTTTGATGATGATTTGGAGAAAAGGAAACTCCTCCACTGTTGGTGGGAATATAAATTTGTGCAGCCACTGTGGAAAGCAGTATGGAGGTTCCTCAAAAAACTAAAAATAGAAATATATTACCCAGTAATTCTATTTCTAGGAATTTACCCAAAGAAAACAAAATCTCTGATTTGAAAAGATATATGCACCCCTCTGTTTACTGTCACATAATTTACAATAGCCAAGATATGGGAGCAACCTAAGTATCCATCAGTAAATGAATGGATAAAGAATGGATAAAGAAGAGGTGGTGCATATGCACAATGGGATATTATTCAGCCATAAAAAGACAGAAATCCTTCCATTTGCAACAACACGGATGGATCTAGAGGGTATAATACTAAGTGAAATAAACCAGACAGAGAAAGACAAATACCATATGATTTCACTAATTTACGGTATCAAAAAACAAAACAAAACAAAATGAATGAAATAGCAGTAAGAACCCTAGACAATGAGAAGTGACTGGTGGTTTACCATTGGGGAGAGGTTAGGATGGGCAGGTGGGGAAGGTAAGGGGGATAAAGGGGAACAAAAACTCTCAATCATAATATAAGTTGGTCATGGGATGGTAGTACAGCATGGAGAATATAGCCAATGATTCTATAACATCTTCCTAGGTGGACAGATAATAACTATACTAGTTGTTGACGTGGAGGGATGAGGATTTAATAATATGGGTAACTGTTGAACTACTGTGTTGCATACTTGAAAGCAATATAAGATTTTATATCAACTACACTTCAAAAAAATATAACATCTAGTGCATCAAATTGATTATTCCAAGCTTGAAACAAATTATTGATATTCAAATTCATGTAGTGTGTATCACTAATGTTATTATTTTTTACAAAATGAAAAATAGAATAAAAGTGAGCACATATACAATTATTCATTTCAAATGGTCAAATTTAGTTATTGAAACCAGCTAAAGCACATGTCTATATATTTAACCTTCAAGGCCCTA
This sequence comes from Smutsia gigantea, assembly GCA_032199065.1. NCBI lineage: Eukaryota > Metazoa > Chordata > Mammalia > Pholidota > Manidae > Smutsia > Smutsia gigantea. The sequence goes on from JAVSCE010009265.1 coordinate 792,960, forward strand.
CTCATATTTCATCTCTTTCTTGGGGACTCTATACATTTACTAAATAGGAATTATCTTCATGCTCCCAAACTTTTATTAGACTTAAAAAGAGTTTTATGACTTTTAATATAAACTAATAAGTACCTACATAGATATGTCTTTATTTTTACACAAATACAGGATTTTACTCCAATTCTGTTTGTAACCTGATTTGTAGACTCTCCAATAAGTGTGTTGACTATGTTTTCATGTCCTTACTCTTCTATAAACCTCTTTTCTTTTGAAATCATTTCAATGATTTAATTTTCAAAATAAGCAATTTTTCTGAATATAGTAAAAGTATCCACGTGAAAACATCAGAAAACTGTAAGTTAAAATATGAAAATCATAATATAGGTTTGTCTCTTTTCTCTATAAAGATAAAAATGTTATACTATAATGACATCTAAAACGCTTTTTTTGTTTTTAATTTAAGAATAGACCTGTTCCTTCTTCCATGTCATAATTGTTCTTCTAAAGCATCTATTTTAGTAGTTTCATAGAATTTCACTATTGGGAAAAAATGTATTTTATAAATTCTATGCCATCATATATTTGGGCTGTTTATCATTTTCATTGCTACTAAAACAGACTATGAAAAACATCATTTAAATATTTTCAGACTTTCCTAATTATTTTCTTATATTAAATCACTAGATATAGAACTGTGTCAAAAGGAAGGATTATAACATATTTGATAAGCAGATTCACTACTTATTGTATGTTCCTTGTATATATATATATATATATATTTTTTAATCGCACTTGCCCTATTAGCTATTCAGTTTGAACCTGTGGAAAGGAGAGATTCTATGTGAATTATACTAAGTGTGTGTAGGCCTAGTATATAGGTCTTGAAAAGTACAAACAAGATTCTTAAATCTTATATAGTATAGCTCTTCCATTCCCTAAATCTATAGCCTGTTATTCCATTCGGCCCCCAAAAGTTACATATTATACATCTGGGTGATTCATAAATTTTGACTTATGGATTCATGAAGGTACAGATTCAAGGAGGATCATAATTGAAATCTGTGCAGCAGAAAGTTATATATGATCCTTAGTTCTGATATCTTATAATAATATCAAACCCAGAAGCCAAGGGGTCTTTTGAGTTACTGGATTACCAGACCACATGACTTTGGAAGGGACAAACTTTGGGGTCCTCAAGGGTAACTCAGCCTTAGGTTTCTCCATTGAGAAGGCTACAGAACAATGTGCCAGTTTGAAATGCTTAATAATAAGTCTGTTCCCACTTTGGTCAGTTCTAGACATAGCCTTCCCTCCTTACTCACAAATACTATCAGGTTTCATCTATTCTACTTGTAGTTCAGGCATTTTGACAGTTCAGAAGGAAACCCATTCATAGTTACCTGTTCTCCCATTTAAGGTTAAGAGGAAAAGGAACATGCATTGACTTTTAAAGCACTATAGAATTTTAAAATCATACTATTTTAAAGAAATGCAACAGCTCAGTATTAAGATGGTGAAGGTTTGATGAAGGCACTTCAAGACCTCTGTGGCAAGAGCCAACAGCATGCACCCATTTTGTCCTGGAGAAGTGTACTCACCTGGAGCCAAAGCCCCTCACTGCCTTCACTGCTGGTGCCAACATGCTGTCAGTCAGACTCCCTCAACTGGAGTGTCAAGGGCCAGGAACTGCTTGCTTTTTATTCCTACCTGGAACAAAATACAGTGTCAGTCTTTTTTTTTTTTTCGTGTTCCTTTAAGCAGAATAAGATATTCATTATGTTATCTTTCCCTGTCACACTCGACACCCATTTATCAGAATGCTCAACACAAAGGAAAGCAGCATAAACTCTTCACCTCTATAATTTTAGGCCTCAGTGATTAATACAGCACCTATGTAAGTCAAAGCGACCATCTATATTTTATCTCCTTTAAAAGGTTCCTTATAAAAGCTTATTATTTCACTGCAATCGTTCCTATGCATTTGGTTTGATATGTTAATTTAGGAAGCCATTTTCTCTATATTGTCCTTGGAGACTATAATCAAAATATATTTTAAACCTCAGAAAGAAGCCAATGTTGAAAACATATCATTTTCTGATTTTTGCTTTTCCCCCGCCATGCAAAGGAATCTCATAGCAAGCAATTTGGTAATGCAATTCTGTTAATGTGTTGCCTGCTCTGTTTTATACTCTTCAACTTGAGAGACACTGATGAAAAACACTGACGCTTCCTCAAACGCACTGGAGTGTGGCTGCAATGGAATGTAAGATGGAAATAGACATTTTGGCCACATAATGAAATCACTGACTTGAAGAAGAAGAAGAGAAAAACCCTCAATGGAGGCTGCCTGTGTGAGTATATGAATGGGAGGTGTTAGGATCTCTCACTTCCCGCAGTGGGAGCCACTTGACCTTCAGCCTTTCTTCGGGCTGGAACCCAATTGGGTGATGTAAGGAAACATGCAAGACAGGCGGCCTTCTGCCAGCTTTGTTGCCGTTTGTCCAGCCAGCATTTGTTCTGCCTTCGCTGCCTTCCCAGGGATCTGGAGCTCGGCTCTGAAATGAATCTTATGGCGGGCAGCCTGCTATTTGCCCGCCTTCTCTCTAATGCTCACTGCCTACCTGAGTCCTCAGAACCAGGCTGATGTGTGCCCCTGTTTGGTCCACCTGTCAGGGTGACCTCTGACCTCCTGCTGTACACACTGCCTTAATCCCTTGTTGGAATCACCACGTGATGCTGGCACCACCCCCGGGAATGAATGTGGCTCCAGGTACTGCCGCACCTGCAGTTAAGTCTACCACACCCCCAGCCCTCACTTCCTGTTTGGTGTCAGGTTAGGAACCATTTAGTTGCCCCATGTTGCTATTATTTTAGTTTAGGAGTTTTTCTAGGAAGTATAAGCCCATGAAAGTCCTGCTCGACTTCCTTTATAGAACTCAGATCTTAAGAGCGAATGTTGTTCCTGCCTTGTAGCCCTCTTAAAATTCAGATTTCTCTCATATCACCCTGGAATCCAACTTATCGCTTTTATTTCTCCTGCTACTACCATAATAAACTTTCATTAGCTCTCAGTGAAGAACAATAATTTCTTAAACGTTGATCTGATGCTGAAAACAGATGGCACTTTCAAATTAGAATTTGAGGAGAGTTTAATAAAGACCCTTCAACAAAACGGTGGGCTGTTTGCAAACAAACCACACAGGAAGGGTAGTGCTGTTATCTTCCCTAGACCTGCAGGGACAAGGAAAAAAAGCAGCTGCTGCCACCCAGGAATCACATATAAAGAAAGGGACTCCTGGACAGAAACCAAGTTGTCTTTGCTTGGGATTCCCAGGTAGCACATGAGAACAGAAGGAAGGGAGCCCTAGGTTCCCTCTGGTTTCCTGCCTATACTACCTCTGGGACAAACGACACTGAACTTCCAAGCCTCTTGATGAACTCCATCCAGGCTGGTTTCCAGTGTTAGAGAGCAGGATGGAAAAAGGCAAAGAAATAGATCTGAAATAACAGAAGAGATCCAGCAAACATGTATTTATACCCTGGAGCACGGAACTTGGAATCAGATGTAGGTTTGAGTACTAGCTATACCTACTTGTGTAACTGCAGATATATCATTTTATAATTATTGGTATCATTGCCTGTGCACTGCAAAACTTCTGAGTTTTGTTGTTAGGATTAAATGGAACAATGTACCTAGTATGCATACTGCTTAAGTATTTAGTATTAGCAATTGTGGAAGTGACTTGTCTCAAAATACCAAAATGAATCAAATGTAAACATACTCCGGTCATGCTTAACCATTCATCCCTTGTAATAGTCTATTTTCAAATTTGACTTTCATAAGTGTTATTCCTTTTGCTTAAGAGTAATTCTCACCCCCCGCCCCCCTCCACCCAACTCCACCCCATCCCAACCCCTGTTAACCTAAAAAACTTTTACTCATTCAAAATCCACAATGTGATCTGAAGATGTCTCAGGAAAAGGGGATTGTTACATTTGTGTTTTCCATGGCACACAGTACTGCGCAGAGCAATTAGACTATGCCCTCTCCCTGCTTGACTCTGAGCTCCTTGAGGAAGAAGGAAGGTTATGTCTGACAGATTTGCATCCTCAGAAGGTGGGTCATTGCCAGGTTCTTAGTGATACTCAATAAACATGAATAAATGAATGTATATTACTAAAATAATTCTGTTACACTGTAAGGAAGAGATTCAGTAACCTTCTTTGCCCAAAGGGCAGATCAATCTGTAACAAATGGCATATGGTGGGGAGTAAGACAGTCATAGGAAGTCAAGAACACTGAACAAGGGGTGTCCAAAGGGAAAGCCAAGCAGTTGTGCAAGTTTTTCCTGAGACAACATTGCTGGAAAACTCACCTCAATCATTTCAAAGCTGCCAGAAGCATTAGTTCTAGTTGATTCCAAGCAGACCATTAATAAGCTTTAAACCAACTGGGTAAGTAACTATAAACACCTCTATGTATCCGATGCATTTGAGTGATAAACAACTAGTTGAATTGTCAACTTTTTCTCAGTGACTAAACCAAAGTTTCCCCCTACAATTAAAAGATTTTGTTTCTGAATAGGTAATAAATGTGCATGTATGTAGGCCTCATAAAATGGTATAAAGGACAAAGTCTCACACCCAACCTTGTCTCCATCCTCTCCTCTTGCCACAGAAGACCACATATATTGGTGTGTTTCTGTCCTAGCAAAATTTTCTTCTGAAAATGCAAATATGTATATTGTTCCTTATGCCCCTTTCAAAAAAGAATTTCATGCTTTACTCACTAATATGGGTCTTGCTTTCCCATACCCCAAAGTAATTTAGAGGGCTTTTTAGATCAATAAAGAGCATTTTTATTATATTCAGCTTCAAGTCTGTTGTTCTGATATACTGTAAATTATTTAACCATAGTCCTTCCAAATTTTTATTTTTTCAAAACTTTTGCTATAGAAGGCTATAATAAAAAAAATTGTATATGTAAATTAGTATCTAAGAGGCACATGTCTATGATAAATACCTAAGAGTGTGTGGAGGGAGGCCAAAGGTAAATTCATTTGTAAATTTCAAATACACTACCAAATATCCCTCCTTGAGAATTGAGCCAATTAATGCTCTCAACAATTTGTAAGACTGCTTGGGTGGGAAGACTTTATATTATCAAAAATTCTATACGTGAGATATTGTATGTAAGAGTTATTTTCTATTTTAAAAAATAAGATAGGTTTAGTATCTCTTGGTGACATTTAAGAGATATTGTTTTATCTTTTTGTGTGAAATTTCTATTAATATCCTTTGCCATTTTTTAATTGCAGCTACAATTAAACATTCTTATCCTAAGTATTTTCAAAAGGAAGTGAATAACTAACAGCATCAACAAAATATTCCTTTAAGTTTTTTTAAAAATATTGTTTTTTCAAGCTTTTGTCCCCAAACTTGCAATCCTATACTAGGAAGCCGAACGTCATTACCAAAGGTACCACAGTGCCCTCTGGTGGCAACCTGCTCCATCGCATCTTTTCTTCATTGACTGTTGGGGTAAAAGCTGTTTGTTCAGTACATAAAGTTTGGTATGAGACCCTTGCTTAGCCTCTAAGCTTAGCCCAAATCTCTTCAACCCTGAGACAATATGGAACTACACACACCCTGAAAACAAGTAGGTATTAAACCTATTTCAGCCTCCAAGGAACCAGGTTTTGGCCTATAAATTGGTGGGTATTCAAATAGGCAGGATTAACTTATTTTCTAGGTCCCCTTCCCACCGGCTGGAAAGGCAGCTCTGCAGTATCTTGTCAGTGGGATACAGTTTAGGCTTGTTCCTTGGAGTCAGGCTTTGCTTCACCCTTCCCTGTACATCACTGAAATCAAGGGAACTGTTATCTTTCTCCAAAAATCAAGTAGTGAAACTATCATAAAATCAGCTCAATCAAAAGCCTAAAATTTTTCATTCCACAAGCATTTGGAATACTATGTGCAGTGTTTTAGGTGCTTGTGATTTTTTTCCAGTGACAAGATGGACAAATCTATCTTTTTGGAGCATATTTTCTAGTTGGAGACAGAAAAACAGGAAAAGTGTAAGTAAGCAAACAGGCTTATATTAGAAGAGATTTGTATGTTGGGGAGGGGCATATTTCAATTTAAACGAGAGAAAGGGTGGCCTCTTTGAGAAGGCAGCATCTGAGTAAGGATTTGAAGAAGCTATGAAAACTATGTGGTTCCCAGGAAGACTAGCATTTTAGGACATAGAAGTCGTCTGAAGGCCACAGCATACTAGGTAAACACTTTCAGGACACCTGAAAGATGCCCTTTCAGGATTAACAGATTTTTTTACCCACAGCTGGGAGTTCTGCCAACTGCCAGCCCCAGCTCGAATCCCACTTTGAAACTGCCCTAAACTGGCCATGCTGCCTCAAATCCTCACTCACATCCTGGTGGCAGCCTGCACCCAGTCACAGACACAGAGTATGAAGGCCTGGCCCACTGCCACTGTTTAGAAAACTTCCTGTGGTATTAGCTGAGGCCTTTGTTGAAGCTGTATTGCAGCCCATTGTCTCTGCTCATTCTTGCTTTCTTCACTTGCCTTTCATAGATGCTGATCCCAGAACACTCCCTGTAAAGGTGAATTCTAATGCCTATCTCATTCCGCTCAACTGAGGAGCAAAAAATTATCCACTGTGCAGCTAAAGCTTTGATTACCTACTGTATTCTCCCACCAATAAGAGCTTAGAATACAGTAGTGAAAAAAATGTTTTTCCATAGGGGATTTAGAGTGGAGAAGACAAAAATTAAATGTTTTACATAGCAGAGCCATAATTGTTAAGGAGAAAAAGCAGTACAGGGTGTAAAAAATGTCTGGGAGGGAGTTCCAGTTTTAGATATGGGAGAGGCAAATCCGTACTAAAGCAACATTTGAATAAAGACCAGAAAGAAATGAGGAAGGCAACCATGTGGACCACTGGAGGCCAAGCATTCTAGGCATAGACAACATGACCAGCAAAGTCTCTAAGATTAGATTTTTTATAGAACAGCAAGAGGTCCAATTGGTTTGGGGTGGACTGAATGAGAGAGAAGCAGGAGAGGAGGGCAAAGAATAATGAAGAAATACACCATCTAAAGCTGAGTAGGTTGTTATAGTAACCAGAGACAATGGCTTTCACTCTGAAAAAGACGGAAAACCAGTGGTGACTTTTGTCTAGAAAACTGACAGAATTACTTTGAATGTTTAGGAGAGACTGAAGGGGGTTAAAGTCAGAAGCAGAGAAACTAGGACTATTGCATCAGCCTAGGAAAGAGATGATAATGGCTTAGACTAGAGCAGAGGCAGTGGAGGTGGCAAGAAATAGAACTGGATGCGTTTGAAGGTAGAAAACATAGGATTTCCAAACAAATTCAATGTGGGATATTTAAGAGATAAAGCACATCTCCAATGTTTTGTATATGAGCAAAGGAAAAGTAGAGTTACCATTTATTCAGACATAGAGGATTACCAAGGTTTCGGGGAAATCAACAAGAGATTAGTTGTGTAAATGCTAATTTCAAGATGCTCATTAGACATCTAAATAAAGACTTCAAATAGGGAGCTGGGTATCTTGAAATTCAGGGGGGAAAATGTGCCTGAAATTATAAATTGAGAAGTCATTAGAACATAATGATATTAAAAAGCCAAAGGATATGAATCACCAAAGGAGACAGTACTGTTAGAAAAGGTAAGTGGTCCAAGGACTGAAGCTTGCTTACTTCAACTTTTACAGATTGAGAGATGAAGAGTTACCAGCACAGATGAGTGGAAAAGAATGGCCAGCGAAGTACGTAGGGAAGTTAGAGACTAGGGTTCCAGAAGTCAAATGGAAAATGGTGGTTCAAAGAGAAGAGAATGTTTGTGCCAGATGTTGTTTATAAGTCATGCAAGATGAAGACAGAATTGTACATTGCACCAGCAATGTAGAGATCATGAGTGACCATGACAAAATTTGTTTTAGTAAAATGGTGAAGGAGGATGCTAGAATGGAGAGGAATCAAGAAAACTTTGGAAGGAAGACATTGGAAAACAAACACATTCTATTTTCATGCATACGTTTATCAACAACCAGATTTATGTCAAAAACCCTTAAATTTTAAAAAGCTTAAATTCTACAGACCATGTAATCTCACCACAAAAGAAATGATGAAAATCAGTAACATAGAGATACAAAAATGGCAACCTATACATCTGCAAATTAAAACACATTTGTAAATAACACAAGTAGAATTAGTTTAAATTAAAAATGCAAGCTAAATGATAAAGGAGCTACTGCATATTAACATTTGAGAGTTTAGGATGCTTACCCTCTCTGCCATGCTCCACTTTCACAGACAGACTACTGCTTCTAGAATACTTAGAAAGATTGCCATGTTAACAAAATTGCTATCTTGTACCCTACTACTAAAATAATTTGACCGTGTGCTCATCTTCCTCACTAGACTATGTTCAGTTTAAATACAAGCACTTGGTGAAATACCTACATAAGTGTGTGGTGCTCAATGAATGCTTATTTAAATGAATGGATGAGATGAATTTATGGATAGTTATTACAGCTTGACAAATATTGAGAGATGTGCAGAACAGTTTGTATGGCTGAAAACACCTAGATTACTGAGTGGCATGTAGGAAGTCAGTTTAAAAAAGTTATTCTACCCAATGAATTTTTGTCTTTGAACTAGCTGCAAAAATAAACACATAGAAAAAATGTAGGGTTCATAGCTGTCTATCAGCACCAAAAAGAGTCCTACTTCTGAGACTTGCTAAGACCTTTTGCTGGGTTGCTAAATGACACAGAATTACTGTAAAATGGAAACACCTTTTCCTATTTCAGGTCTTCAAGTGACTGTACTCCAAACCCCCTGCAGTTAAAACAGATACTTGTTTTACTGGCTTCCTGGAGTACAGTTTGAACAGTGGAAAGGCTGGGAAAGTTCACAAAATACATAAATCCACTAATGCAACAGTAGACATCTCAGGTCTAAAGCCACAAATGTTTTTCCTTAACCCATGCTTAGAATTTCATAGAGATTTTCACAATGAAGTTAAAAGTAAAGATTCTTTAGAGTTCTTCAACATAAAATATTTTGAACTGAGGCTGTGTTCTGTGAAGCAGAACTATGAATATGTGCTGACTCATTATTTTTTATAATATAAATAACAGAATAAAAATAATCATATATATGTTAAAATCTTGATTTTTTTGGATAGAGTTATGCTTACTTGTGAAAACCAGAAAATGACTGAAAACACTGAGATTGTTAGCCCAAGAGCCCCAAAACACCACAAAAGATGGTTTATAAAACTTGACTTGTATAAATTGAAAAGTTGATGTTTGCTTTCTCTACATATAGAAGAAGCTTATTCAGTGTGGTGAACAGTTCTTTTACTTTACAAAGTGGTACTTTGATATAATGGTAAAATTTAGGTGTCCAAATCCTTTTCTAGTTATATTTAACATGTGCCCTCCAGCTGACAAAGAAGTTGAAAATACTATGGCAATATAAGTAGTGAGAAGCCAATTAGATTCTCTTATTCAGAAAATAGATTCTTTCTGGTTCTAAAGATGAAAATCCTTAAATGTGAATATTTCATCTTGCTAGAGACCTTTTCTTCCCATAACATTCATCAAACTAGATCAACGCATTGTTGCACATTAAGGTATCTGAGTAATGTTATTATCAATGTTATTTTATTAAACTGGCCAGCCCTGAAAATGAATATCTACAGAAAACAAATCAAGAAAGGTGGCAATACAGGAGAAGACATTAGGCAAAATCTCAGTCTTGAAAGAATCTATGAATTTCCTTGTTTGAGGAGTATTTCCTGCTTGCAAAAGATCATTTTTTCTACTTGACTTTATCTAGAAAGAGGATGAACAGAAAAAAACAAACAAAAAAAAAACAGGTAAAATTGAAGAGAAGAAAGACTATTTAAAGCATGTAGAGTTACCAAGTTGTTTGCTGATGATCCTAAAATGTGTTAGAACTTGTTTACCCTCTGGGGTCCTCATTGTTCAAGACTCTATTCAAAGTCAAGTTCTTTATGAAGATAAGGCTATTCCCCCCATGGTACAGTTAGTTTTTCCATTGACTATGCTTGTGAACTGCACTATCATTCTCTATCAACATGACTCTCAATGTATTTTAATTTAGAAAAAAATTAAGAAAAAAAAAGACTATCTTCCTTCATTAGAACTAAAAATTCCAGAAGGGATAGGCATCCCTTACTCCTGCCACCCTTTGCTCCTCAAATATGTCCTCATCCCACTTCATCTTCAGTGCCTAACATTATGACTGGAAAGTAGTAAGTCCTTTTGTTTGGTCAGTGAAAACAAATGACTAAAGAAAACATGGAAGATGTAGATCAAGACAAATAAAAATAAAAGAGATGAGTTCAAAGTCAAATAGCCATGCACTTTCAGCTTCTCTCCGATGATACAATACTCTGCTGTATCTATTGATCTTACAAAGGTCAAGTTTTAAGAGTAAGTATGCAGTTTTTAGCCAATCATTAGAAGAGATGTGTCCAAATGGTTTCTGTGAGCCAATGGCTGTAACTTCAGGAGAACTGTTATGAAGATAAGAAGAGAAAGGAGAATGTTATCAGTTTAATCAAACAAAAAAATCGGCAATATCATGTAAGACATGATCTTAGAAGTACAAAGGAAAAAAAATTGAAAAAAGATATTTTGTGACAATAAGAATGTAATTACATAAAGCAAGATGACAGTTAAAAATTGTAAAGTTTATTTGAAATGAAAAGAAGGCATTCAGTAAAGTTACATAAATAAAAAATATTACAGTGCAGCAAACAGCACCAGAACTGATACAGTGGCAGGATAGCAAATCTAAACCTTCTGCGGTGGGGTAAATGGTAACGAATTCAAGAAAACTAGATGTTTAACAAGGGAAATACTATATCAGACAATGTTCAAATGAATGGGAGAGTAAGTAATTTTCTGGTCTGTTTAATTTTCTCCTCCTGGATATGTACAGTGTTCAGTTATAGAATGTTTATACTTTGAACAAACTGGTAGGTATTTCTAAACATTTCAAGGAGATTTTTATAATCAAGTCTAAAGCTCAGCATTCTCCAGATCAGGACGTCCTACCCTTTATAACACATTTAGACTTTTGTTTTAATTATCCCAGTAAGACCTTTTTAAAAGATATTTCTTGATGAAATCTGTATCATGAGATTTCTATACCTTTCAATTGATTTTACCAAGAAGAAACAAATGAATCATTTAGACAATCACCCCTATTTCCTCACCTCAGTTTCCCTGTGGACCATTCTCTTTTCTAGCATGTCTAGTTGGATATTCAAGATGTATTTTCCTACAGGAACTCTACCCTCATGACCGGTCACTTGATCTAGTGAGCCAGGAGGTAGGAGAGCATGTGGGCAGGACAGGGAGGCCTGGAAATGGGCAACAAGAAGGGGGACTAAAGCACACAGTCAACAAAGAAACCACAGGAATAAGCAGGGAGAGAGCCAAGAAAACCTCCAGTCCCACCCCGGTCGGAGCAACAAGGCCCAGCTAATGAGGTAGGCTGCCTCCTCTCCAGAGCGTATAAACCCTCAGACACTGCAGGCCCACCGGCATCGTCCCGCGAGGCCCCGCCTGATCAGCAGGATCCTTTTTCTTTTCACTCCTCATTAATAGCTTTGCCGGTTGCTCTATTCTCTTGTCTGCTGGCTTCATTCTTTGTCCACTCTGAGATGTGACCCTGGGAGAAACAGCATCTCAGCCAGTAACACTATGTTAAGTCAGTCACCACTTTCAGCCCCATGGCCACATTCAGGGGTGGGCACACTGTAAATCTCTAAACTACTGGAAACTCTGGGGCAAAAGATGCCTTCTCATTCTTGATGAATGAGAAAATAGTATTTAGCCCTGGGTCATGTCTCATCTTGAGACCAAATAAGAAGCCAATTTTATATTAAAAGCCAACACTCTGAAGAGCACATAAAGACAAAGAAAATTGATATTTTGTGACCCCATTTAGTTATTGGGCCATGCCAGTTCTGAAACAATTATAAAACTTTTTAATTTAAGCTAAAACATTTCCCTTTTTTTTGAATAAGCCAGTATGAATTACTTGCAACTATTGCTCTGGTATTCTCTCCTCACATGACTAAGGTCTCCCTCCGTTACTCATAACTCATCCCAGCACAGCTTATATGTATCAGACACATCTTAACTATCACTTTAGGTTCTCTTGCCCTTGTCTTCCCAGCAGCCATTGTGGCAGATCTGTGTGAGCTGTCACTAATTTTATGCTGATCTTGCCTTAACAATGATTCTTCTTAAATCCATGCTCCACACTTCTCATCTTCTCTTTGGGACTTCCACACTGACATCCAGATAGGGTGTGTGACATTCTGTTTAGCAACCACATATGTTCAAGCCAGAACTTTCCAAGAAGAAACATTTTGGCCAATGGGATGTGTAAGCTGGTGGAGAAATTATTTTTCCTTTCTTTCCTTAGACAAACTTTCCTAAGACACATTTTATTTGGCTTCTCAGAAGTACAAATTTGGGTATCAATCTGTTCAATTACGGGTTCAATAATACATTTTATTCTTTTTCCTCATTCCATTTCTCTTTCATTGCTATTCATGGGGGTGTGTCTAAAACACTAACAAAACATGATCACTTCTTCTAATTTCTGGGCAAACTGGGTAAGACAGTTAGAACCATGCATGACACTTAAAAACAGACTGATGAAAAGTTTTTGGGGATGGATAACTCACAGGTCTGAAAGTAAGAGAGATTCCTTTCTACTGGTAATCCATGACATGCTAAAATATCACAAGCCATAAGGCTTTTGACCTGTGGTTAATTAGGATCAGTTATAAGAAGAAGGTAAAATACTAGTTATCTGTGGTCCTTAATGGCATAGGGACAATCATAATTGTGGAGATATCTAGCTTCTGTTAACTGGATTAGAAGCCTTGAGCAATAAGTGATAGGCTTATGCATCCAATCTCAAGCAAAGGAAGCTGGAAAAAGCTCAAGGACCCTTATGGGAGTTTTTGAAGATAGTCTTATCTCCTACACTTGAAAGAAAGACTGTGCTATCATATCTAGGATTATTTACCCAGGTAGAAGAACTGCAAAGGCATCTAGTTAGCCTTCTCAGATCTTTAACAAAGTCATGGCCCTTATTTTTAAAAGTGTGGGAAACGAAGTCCTCTGAGGGAGTATTTCAGTGGATGAGCCTATAAATTTTGAACTCCCAAATTCTTCTTGGTCAGAAAAAGTAGTATCCTCCAACTTTTTGGAGAAACATTTACCCTCCTTGCTTGGGGATGTGCAAAGACATTGTTTGAGATAGATTCCTTTAAAGAGAATACTATTCTCCTCAAGATCCTACTCTACAATCCCTCTTTGCCTTTAGGCCACTAAGTAGGGTAAAGTTTTGCAGTCTGAGTGGAGAAGTACAATCTCTGTTTCAAGAGAAAAAAGCTTACACACCCAACGAATTGCAGTACCTGCTCACATGTAGAGCAGAAACCATGATTAAACATGTGGGATTCTGAGTTTATTAAATAGGGGTGTCGGTTGGGCAGGGGAGGAGGCATTACAAGACTGGACATGAGAAGCTGATACACAGAAGCTCCACCCATTCTGAACTCACAATTTGAGTTCAGTATCTGGGCAAGGACACTTGGCCTGGCCCAAGTGTGTATGTTGGGGCAACTTGGGGAAGCTTGAACACAATAGTAGTCTGCAGTAAGTGAAATAGAGATGTTGAGACTTTTTTGGCAAGGCATTCACAAAGTCCAGAGGTTTAGTATAGTAAGAAAATTATAAATGACTTACTAGGTAAAATGAGGCCTTACTACCTGAAATATGTATCCTTAAGATAGCCCAGAGTCTTCTACTACTAAAGCAGTGGAAAAGCACTTTGATGGAAAGGAAAGGGTAATATTGAAAAATTCAAAAGGTGACTATATTCTATAGTGCACATTAAACACAGGAGATGGTTGGGCTCTGTAAATCAAGGAAGATAATGGGATTCCAATAGAAGCCAGGTAGCCATCAGAAGCCTGGTAGATGTAAAGGATAAATGTTACAATGTTTAGCGGCAGCACTGGATGGGCAATCATGGTGATGTGAAACACAGGCATCTTTTGCAAGACTGCTGAGTAGAGTACTGTTCAATTGTAAGACAGACTGAGAAGGCTCATACCAGTCACTGCAATGGAAAGTTGTCTGTCACCCATTCTCCACAACCACCTCAATTCATGGATTTTATAGTCCACTGATTGACTTCCCACCGAATGGGGAGCTGGCTTCTATTGAAGAGGCATCGTGCAATACCATTGCAGATGGATAATAAACATCCACTCTTCCTCAAAGTGTTCTTGGCCTATTTTCTTGGGTAACTGCTCACTGAGAAGAGGAGAATACACAGGTTTTCCCTACTATTTGAAAGAGTGTTCCAAGTACTACAATGTTAGATCCTATCATGAATCTCTGTTTAGAGTGTGAGCTTATGGAGACCAGGGCATAAGTTTGTCCCAAGTCCATGTTCCTGATATGTTTGCAGATCCATCTAGCAGTTATTTCACTGAGAATAACACAAGAAAATTTCATAAATGCATATGCAAAAGAGATGATACACTTAGCAAATATAGAAGAGCCTTCATGTTGGTTCCTAAGTCTGTGAGGTAAAGGGCATAATGGTAGGAAGGAAAGAGTGAAAGCCCCTGAGACTGTGCCCATCTTTTTAGCCAAGGTAATAAGTCCTATGCAAATAATGAATCTAAGGATAAATTACAGTGATTAGTGCTACCAAAGACCTGAAGAATGCAAACATATAACCCCATTCACCAGTTTTGTTTATATAAACAAACATACACAAAAAAACAAAACCACAAAACAAATGAACAAGGGTCATGATTGAGATGGTTAATTTTATGTGTCAACTTGGCTAGACCACAGTGTTCAGATGTGTGGTCAAAGATTATCTTGGATGTTTCTGTGTGGTCATTTTAGATGAGGTTAACATTTATATTGTTGGACTTTGAGTAAAGCAGAACACCATCCAGCCTCATCCAATCTGTTGAGGGCCTGAAAAGAATAAAATACTGACTTTCATCCTTGTAAGAGGGAAGCCTGCCAGCAGATGGACTTTGGATTTGTACTGCAGCATCAACTCTTCACTAAGTTTCTAGCCTGATGGCCTTTAATTTTGAACTGCATATTTTACACTCCATAATCATGTACTTCAATTTCTTAAAGTCTTGAATGGTAGATAGATAGACAGATAGATAGACAGACTCCCAAATCCAATGGTTTTATTTCGCTGAAGAACACTAATACAATGATGAACTACCATAAACTTAAATAAGTTAACCCTGCAGGTTGGGATATTTTAACTAGAACAAATTAACAGTCTCTGATATTAGTGTATCTGACTGTGCTCAGAGAAATCACCTCATTCCTACTTACTGTAATCACTGCTGAAGCAACCAGGCTTGCACATACCTTAACCAGATTTTGTGGGTGTTACCTGACAATGCTTTCTCATGCCCATTCTACATACTTCTCACTTTGAGTGTTTTTTGACATGTGATACTCATAAGAAATGGGTACATATACATACTCATCATTGCAATTAGCCTTTGAGTTGCCATGTGTGTAAATGCAGGATTTCTTAGTTATCTTTTTCAATCATACTTTTTGTTTCATTTATTATTTGAAGGACTGTAGGTATTTAGGATCCTCAAATGAAAATAATTGCTTTATAGGAAGTCCTACTAATAATCTCTTCTTTGTAGAGGGTCTTATAATTCTATCATCTTTTTTTTTCCTATTAGGAATGTTATTTTTAAAATATCAGCTTTAAAAATGTTCTAACATTTTAAACATGTCTCTTACATCCATACTGTTCATAAGAACACTGTATCTAAAATGCATACACTGGTAAGAAATTATTTCTGGTTTACAAAAATATCAGAGAGGCAGAAGTAGAAATTCTATTATGTATGAGGCCACTGAGTAACAAATCCATGATTAGTTCTTTTTAGTAAAATACTATAATGTTCATATAATATACAAATGATATATGTATTAAATAGTAATCCTTCTTCCCACCTAAGATATACAGAAATTACTACATGATTCAGAAATATTGCTTGTGTACAGGAACACTAATAAAGTAATAGATACAAGTAACTATACATGTAATGATAAGTAGAATTCTTTAAAGGACTATTTTGGTTAGCTAGAAAAGATTACAAAGGTGTGATAGCAACTTTCATTCTAGAATATCATTCCAAGTGAGATGTAAAAAACTCAGTTTTATCAAGCCTCTATAAAGAATAAACTACCATTTCATCTTATAATGATGGAAGAAAAAGTTAATGGTCTCTTACTTAAAACAAAACAAAGTAAAAGGCGAGGTCAAACTAAATGCTGAAAAGCTTGAGTTTTAGCAAAGCAATGAAATAGAACTAATAGAGAAGCAACTTCATCTCATCATAAATTAGGCATAGAAAGGCTGATAGAACAGTCAGATCCTCTTAAGCTCTCAGCCAAGAGAAATAAATTTACTTAATGTTTCGAGGCTGAGGGGAAGCACCCAATATAAAAAGAACAAGTGAATGAATGAGTGAATAAGTAACAAGCAGCAGAATTCAAGGTTGACTTTGTCGTCCTAGAAGTACCCCAGAGAATGTACAGCCATAAAGGATATATGTATTTGAGCGAGATTCTGTAAGGATTACAACTTTTACTTTGTGGTAATTTTTTATGGTCATTTTTTATTTTATGAATCACAAAAAAAAACTGTCCTCTTACTTATCATTTTGGTACTCAAATTTTGATTCTCATCTTTATTACCAAGTTTAGCCATAACACTTAACTCAGAATATTTTGGGCCATTAATAATAATAGTATTCTCAAAGGACAAAGATTTTCTAGAACTTAATATAACTATATGTTCCTAAAACAGCAGAAATATTCTTCAAAGAAGAGCCAAGACATTTTTTTTTAATTTTAACAGTATTTTTGGGAAAAAGAAATCTTAGGTAATTTGATAGAGGCCATATTAATTTGGGAATGTAGTATTACATTTGTTTGCTTTTAGTCATATTAAATACAAGCATTTAAACATTATTTACAGATATTATGTTCTAGAAGTGTCCAGTATAATATATGGTCTTCTGTCCATAGTAACTCTAACACTTATTCTTTGATAGGTACTTATCTTCCCATCAACTTATTTATAATATTGTTTTTTATCCTTTCTGGGGGAAAGAGAGAATGTTAAGTAGACTGAGGGAGGATTACCTCAAACCTGACTTAAGTCAAATTTAAATAGAAAAATATCTGATATGTCTGAAACTGAAGTATGGTATGGATTGAGTATTGAAAATAAGGCTCAGAAGATTTCTACATGAACATGACAGCTTAAAACATTCATAAGCACTTGGATTCAGAAAAAGGATTGCTTTTTAGTGCATGCTTGTGATTTTTCAAAGCCAGTTGACTGTTTCACATACAAAACAAAGTTATATTTAAAAAGGACCAAAATTAAAAAGCAGATAACTAAGATAACATGATATAGAGTTGACATACATCTAATCTTATATTCTTACAGTACCTATTTTCCGACTATAGTCATTTTAGGTAAGGAAAATGGGGAAGAGGTGAATCAGACATGGAAATTATGCATAAGGAGCTAGTTACATAGTAGCAGAGACATATCAATGTGTTAGTACAGCAAAATTCTGAAACCAATGAGAGATTTTACTGTCTAGCAATGATGAAACTAAACAAACTTTCTCCACACAACCATAAGATAAATATGTAGGAAGACTCCGGGGAAGATGGCGGTGTGAGCAGGGTGGCTGAAATCTCCTCCCAACACTATATTTATCTACAAAAATACAGCAAATATAACTACTCATAAAAGAAAGACCAGAATACACAAGAAAGCGCACAGCATGCAGCTACACCCGAGAGGACTCGGCACCCCAAGAGGCGGGTAAGATATGGAGCAGCGACCCGGAAGGACCCAAGCACTCGCCCACCCCAGCGCGCCGGTGGGAGGAGAAGATTCGGAGCCGGGAGGGAGTGGAAGAGCAGGTCCGCGAAATAACCAGCCCTGGTGATCTGCGCCGGGAGTGCTGACACACATCACGCGGTGCATCCGTCATTGGAGAGGCAGAAGGTGCAGGTTTAGAGCTGGGAACGTGCCGGGACCATGCAGCCAGTGCCCAGGGATAAGAGAAAAGCACACGCCATTTGCAGCGGTCTCGGAGAGGCAGGGGGCGCAGTGAGGGAACACCATCGCCCCGGCGAGCTCAGCCCTGCAGGCTGGAAGTCCTGGGGAACTTAAGTCCCCATTGCTGGTGACAGGGAGAAGGGAGCAGACACGCTGGAACTTTATACAGAAAAACAATAACCTCCCATTTGTTACCAACCTGGCCAAAAATCGGCGTGGCCGCGACTGTGGATTAGTGGAGCAACAGTGACACCTACAGCACGCTTACAGAATCCAGTCCAGTTGGGCCTTTTTTTTTTTTTGCTCGTTTGTTTTATTTCTTGCCCCCTTTTTTTTTCCTCGTTTGTTTTATTTCTTGCCCCCCCCCCTTTTTTTCCTTTTCACCTTCCTTTTCTTTCATTTCTATCTTTCTTCTTTATCTCTTTTCTTTCTCTTCCTTCTTTTTTTTGGCTTGCTTGTTTTTTTTGGGTGGTATTTTTTTAAAGAACCCAGCGGACATGCCTGGCACCTACCAGTGACTACTCCTATCAACATGACAAGACAGAAGAATATGATACAGACAAAAATCCAGACACAGGCACCCTCTGAGAAGTAACCTGAAGGGATGGAAATGCAGCATCTTCCTGAAAAAGAATTCAGAATAAAAGTCATAACCATGCTGATGGATCTACAGAGAAATATGCAAGAACTAAGGGAGGAAGAGAGGGAAGTCAGGAAAGACAATGCAGAAATGAGACAAGCCATCAACAGGCTCAGCAGCAGCCTGGACGAGATGCAAGAGACTGTTAATGGAATAGAAATCAGAGAACAGGAACACAGAGCAGCTGAGGCAGAGAGAGATAAAAGGATTGTGAGGAATGAAAGAATGAATATTAAGAGAACTGTGTGACCAATCCAAAAGGAACAATATTCACATTATAGGAATACCAGAGGAAGAAGAGAGAGAAAAAGGGATAGAAAGTGTCTTTGAAGAAATATTTGCTGAAAACTTCCCCATGCTGGGGAAGGAAATAGTATCGCAGTCCATGGAAACTCACAGATCTCCTAACACAAGGGACCCCAGGAAGACAACACCAAGACACATAATAATTAAAATGGTAAAGATCAAAGATAATGACAGAGTATTAAAGGCAGCTAGAGAAAGAAAAAAGATCACCTTGATCACCTTCAAAGGAAAACCCATCAGACTAACATCAGACTTCTCAACAGAAACCTTACAGGCTAGAAGAGAATGGCATGATATATTTAACGCAATGAAACAGAACGGCCTCGAACAAAGAATACTGTATCCAGAACGATTATCATTTAAATATGATGGAGGGATTAAACAGTTTCCAGACAAGCAAAAGCTGAGAGAATTTGCCTCCCATAAACAACCTCTAGAGGACATCTTAAAGGAACGGCTCTAGAGGGAAGCATTCCTAAGGCTAAAAAGCTGTCTGTCACCAGAGAAAATAAAATCATAGAAAAGAAAGCAGACCATCCAAATACTAACTAAAGGCAAAGAATAAAACACCTAGTATATAAAGAATGGAGGAGGAAGAATAAGAAGGGAGAGAAATAAAGAAACATCAGACTGGGTTTACAATAACTTAACAAGAAAGTTAAGTTAGATTGTTAGATAGTAAAGAAACAACCCTTGAACCCTTGGTAACCACGAATCTAAAGCCAGCAATGGCAATAAGTACATATCTATCGATAATCACCCTAAATGTAAATGGACTGAATGCACCAATCAAAATACACAGAGTAACAGAATGGATAAAAAAGCAAGATCCATATATATGCTGCCTACAAGAAACTCACCTTAAACACAAAGATATCCCCAGAGTAAAAGTGAAGGGATGGAAAAAGATATTTCATGCAAATAACAAGGAGAAAAAAGCAGGTGTTGCAGTACTTGTATAAGACAAAATAGACTTCAAAACGAAGAAAGTAGCAAGAGATAAAGAAGGACATTACATAATGATAAAGGGGTCAATCCAACAAGAGGATATAACCATTTTAAATGTGTATGCACCCAACACAGGAGCCCCGGCATTTGTGAAACAAATACTAACATTATTAAAGGAGGAAATAGACAGCAATGCATTCATTTTAGGTGACTTCAACACACCACTCACTCCAAAGGACAGATCAACCAGACAGAGAATAAGTAAAGACACAGAGGCACTGAACAACACACTAGAACAGATGGACCTAACAGACATCTACAGAACTCTACACCCAAAAGCAACAGGATACACATTCTTCTCAAGTGCACATGGAACATTTTCCAGATAGACCACATACTAGGCCACAAAAAGAACCTCAGTAAAATCGAAAATATTGAAATTCTACCAACCAACTTCTTGGATCATAAAAGTATTAAACTAGAATTAAACTTTAGAAAGAAAACAAAAAGCTCACAAATACATGGAGACTTAACAACATACTCCTAATTAATCAATGGGTCAATGACCAAATCAAAACAGAAATCAAAGAGTACATGGAGACAAATGACAACAACAACACAAAGCCACAGCTTCTATGGGACACAGCAAAGGCAGTTCTAAGAGGAAAGTATATTGCAATCCAGGCCTATCTAAAGAAAGAAGAACATTCGCAAATGAATAGTCTAAAGACACAATTACAGAAATTGGAAAAAGAAGAACAAATGAGGCCCAAAGTCACCAGAAGGAGGGACATAATAAAGATCAGAGAAGAAATAAATAAAATTGAGAAGAACAAAACAATAGAAAAAATAAATAAAACCAAGAGCTGGTTCTTTGAAAAAATAAACAAAATAGATAAACTCCTAGCGAGACTCATTAAGAGAAAAAGAGAATCTACACACATAAACAGAATCAGAAATGAGAAAGGAAAAACAATGACGGACCGCACAGAAATACAAAGAATTATAAGAGAATACTATGAGAATCTAAATGCTAGCAAGCTGGAAAACCTAGAAGAAATGGACAACTTTTTAGAAAAATACAACCTTCCAAAACTGACCAAACAAGAAACAGAAAAACTAAACAGACCTATCACCAGCAATGAAATTGAAGTGGTAATCAAAAAACTACCCAAAAACAAAACCCCCGGACCAGATGGATTTACCTCTGAATTCTACCAGACATATAGAGAAGAAATAACACCGATTCTCCTTAAAGTTTTCCAAAAAATAGAATAGGAGGGAACACTTCCAAACTCATTCTATGAAGCCAGCATCACTCTAACACGAAAACCAGGCAAAGACCTCACCAAAAAAGAAAATTACAGACCAATATCCCTGATGAACGTAGATGCAAAAATACTCAACAAAATATTAGCAAACCGAATTCAAAAATACATCAAGAGGATCATACACCATGATCAAGTGGGATTCATCCCAGGGATGCAAGGATGGTACAACATTCGAAAATCCATCAACATCATCCACCACATCAACAAAAAGAAGAACAAAAACCACATGATCATCTCCATAGATGCTGAAAAAGCATTTGACAAAATTCAGCATCCATTCATGATTAAAACTCTCAACAAAATGGGTATAGAGGACAAGTACCTCAACATCATAAAGGCCATATATGACAAACCCACAGCTAACATCATACTGAATGGCGAGAAGCTGAAAGCTTTTCATCTAAGGTCTGGAAGAAGACAGGGATGCCCACTCTCTCCACTGTTATTCAACATAGCATTGGAGGTCCTAGCCATGGCAATCAGACAAAACAAAGACATACAAGGCATCCAGATTGGTAAAGAAGAAGTCAAATTGTCACTATTTGCAGATGACATGATACTGTACATAATAAATCCTAAGGACTCCACTCCTAAACTACTAGAACTAATATCTGAATTCAGCAAAGTTGCAGGTTATAAAATTAACACACAGAAATCTGTTGCTTTCCTATACACTAATGATGAACTAACAGAAAGAGAAATCAGAAAAACAATTCCATTCACAATTGCATCAAAAAGAATAAAATACCTAGGAATAAACCTAACGAAGGAAGTGAAAGACCTGTACTCTGAAAACTATAAGACATTCCTAAGAGAAATTAAAGAGGACACTAAGAAGTGGAAATGCATCCCATGCTCTTGGCTAGGAAGAATAAATATTGTCAAAATGGCTATATTACCCAAAGCAATCTACAGATTCAACGCAATCCCTATCAAACTATCAACAGCTTTCTTCAATGAACTCGAACAAGTAATTCTAAAATTCGTATGGCACCACAAAAGACCCCGAATAGTCAAAGCAATCCTGAGAAGGAGGAATAAAACAGGGGGAATTACGCTCCCTGACTTCAAGCTCTACTGCAAAGCCACAGTAATCAAGACAATTTGGTATTGGCACAAAAACAGACCCACAGACCAGTGGAATAGAATAGAAAATCCAAACATCAACCCAAACACATACAGTCAATTAATATTTGATAAGGGAGCCTTGGATATACATTGGGGAGATGACGGCCTCTTCAGCAGCTGGTATTGGAAAAACTGGACAGATACATGTAAGAGAATGAAACTGGACTAATGTCTAACCCCATACACAAAGGTAAACTCAAGGTGGATCAAAGACCTGAATGTAAGTCATGAAACCATAAATCTCTTAGAAAAAATTATAGGCAAAAAGCTCTTAGACATAAACATGAGCGACTTCTTCATGAACATATCTCCCTGGACAAGGGAAATAAAAGCAAAAATGAACAAGTGGGACTATATCAAGCTGAAAAGCTTCTGTACAGCAAAGGACACCATCAGTAGAACAAAAAGACATCCTATAGTATGGGAGAATATATTCATAAATGACGTATCCAAGAAGGGGTTGACATCCAAAATATATGAAGAACTCATGCACCTCAACAAACAAAGAGCAAATAATCCAATTAAGAAATGGGCAGAGGACATGAATAGACACTTCTCCAAAGAAGAAATTCAGATGGCCAACAGGCACATGAAAAGATGCTCCACATCACTAATCATCAGAGAAATGCAGATTAAAACCACAGTGAGATACCACCTCACACCAGTGAGGATAGCCAACATCCAAAACACAAACAACAACAAATGTTGGCGAGGATGTGGAGAAAAGGGAACCCTCCTACACTGCTGGTGGGTATGCAAATTAGTTCAACCATTGTGGAAAGCAGTATGGCGTTTCCTCAAAAAACTCAAAATAGAAATACCATTTGACCCAGGAATTCCACTCCTAGGAATTTACGCTAAGAATGCAGCAGCTCAGTTTGAAAAAGACAGATGCACCCCTATGTTTATCGCAGCACTATTTACAATAGCCAAGAAATGGAAGCAACCTAAGTGTCCATCAGTAGATGAATGGATAAAGAAGAGGTGGTACATATACACAATGGAATATTATACAGCCATAAGAAGAAAACAAATCCTACCATTTGCAACAACATGGATGGAGCTAGAGGCTATTATGCTCAGTGAAATAAACCAAGCTGAAAAAGACAAGTGCCAAATGATTTCACTCATATGCGGAGTATAAGAACTGAGAAAAAAAAAACTGAAGGAACAAAACAGCAGGGGACTCACAGAACCCAAGAACGGACTAATAGTTACCAAAGGGTAAGGGACTGGGGAGGATGGGTGGGAAGGGAGGGATAAGGGGGAAAAAGGGACATTACGATTAGCAGATGTAATGTTAGGGGGGCACGGAGAGGGCAGTACAACCCAGAGAGGACAAGTAGTGACTCTATGGCATCTCACTATGCTGATGGACAGTGAGTGTAATGGGGTTGCGGGGGGGAAACCTGATGAAGGGGGTAGTGTAATCACCATAATATTGCTCATTTAATTGTAGATTAATGATATCAAAATAATCTTAAAAAAAGATAAATATGTAAGTTATAGTAAATATCAACTTAAAATGCATGTTAAATGAAAATGTAAAGAAAAGGGGGTGCATTACAACTGCCCACAGATGGTACAGTTAAATTGTCAATGTCTCCAACAGGTTAAGAGTCAAAATGGGACAAGAGATAAAAGCTTAAGTTTGAGTGTGATGGAAAGCTGGATTTGAGAACTTCATTTAAAGCTGGTGCCCATGAACAGCTGTATATTTAGTTAAATATGAAATGTTAAGAAAAATTCTTACTCACTCTGGGATATACAAAACTTGTTTGAATTAGCCTTGTCTATAGAAGGACTTTATGGTTAAGTAACAAAAAGTGATAGAGAATTGTTAATATACATGGAAATCTTGGCATAGGCAAAAAATGCTCTCTCTTTAAGGTACTTCATAAATCTAAATCAGAAAGAAATCTTACAAACCGCTGCCAAACATTAGTGCATAATCCACAATTATAAAACACATATTGATTCAAGCTTTCACATGGGATAGTCTGTATAAATACAGATGGTAAATAATTATTGAAGTTCTAAAATAGAAAACAGAGAGGCAATCAACAAGTAGGAAAATGTACAAAAAAATAGTCAAATCGAACATCTAAAAATAAAATATGTGATCATTGATATTAAAATCCAAGGGAGAATGAATACTCCCTACCTCATTCTACAATGCCATAGAATACCACAGTCAGGTAAAGACATTAGAAGAAAAGGAAACTACTGGACAATCTCTCCCATAAATAAGATTAAAAAATTAAACAGAATATTAGCAAGTAAAACCCAAAAATGTATAAGGAAGAATTATACACCATGGCCAAGTAGGAATTTTTCCAGGTATTCCAGGCCCAATATTCTAAAAATCAATTAATGTAACCTATCATATCAATAGGCTCAAGAAGAAAAATCACAATAAATTGAAGTATAAGGAGCATATAACAATATTTATTCATGATAAAGGCACTCATCAAATTAAGAATATAAAGGAACTTCCTCAACTTGATTAAGAATATCTATTAATCTACAAGAGAATCCTACATGTACTATCATACTTAGAGAGAAACTGGAGACTTCTTCCCTACGATCATGGGGAAAAGTTAAGGATTGTCCCTGTCACCACTACTATTCATCAAAATGGAAGGCCTAAAAAAAAAAAAAAAAGATACAGATTCGAAAGGAATGATTAGCTTTTGTTCACAGATGGCATGGCTGTCTATATAGGAAATCTCTAAGAACAAAAAACAACAAGAAAAAATCCTCTTAGAACTATTAAGAAATAATACTAAGGTCACTGGATACAAGGTGAACATTGAAAAGTTAATTGCTCCATATTAACAATGAACATGTAGAACTTGAAATTAAAAAACAAATACCAGTTAGACCAAAAAGTGAGATGTTCATGAGTCTAACAAAATATATGTGTAGTATCTATACGTGGAAAATCATAAAACTCTGGAAAAAAAAACAGTAAAGATCTAAATAAATGGAGAC
Source organism: Smutsia gigantea (assembly GCA_032199065.1). Lineage (NCBI taxonomy): Eukaryota > Metazoa > Chordata > Mammalia > Pholidota > Manidae > Smutsia > Smutsia gigantea. Next base: position 818,565 of record JAVSCE010009265.1, read on the forward strand.
ATAGTCCATGTTCAAGGATTAGTAGATTCACTGCTGTTAATGTCAATTCTTCCCAACTTGATATATAAATAGATATAATGGAATACCTATCAAAACCCCAGAAAGCTGTTTTATAGATGTTGACAAACCAATTTATTTTTATAGAATTTATATAGAGACCAAGAGACCCTGAATAGCCTACACAATACTGAAGAACCAACTTGGAAAACTGTCAACCCAACCTCACAACCTAACTTTAAGGCTTAATAAAAAGGGAGTGTGATCATGGTACTGGTGAAATGGTATTCCCTTTAAGTCCCATTAACAGTAATGGAATCTATAGGCACTGAAAAAAGAGAAATAACCCAGTGTACATAGTTTCTCCTTCAGGATTAACCTCTACCTTCTACCAAACTTATGTTAGACATTTTAATCTCTTCAATGAAAAAACTTAGATTGTGATAGAAACCAGAAGGTAGCATCACTAAATAAATCACAGTAGTAGAGTGTAGACATTACAGGTACTGGCACATTCACAGTATAGAATTTTTTGCCATGCTACAAAAAGATAGCAAATAATACACTATCTAGAAATGAAGTTTGAGTAAGTAGAACTAGTTGATGTTTAAATATTTAACAGAAGACAGGGAAGAGCCTCTCTTTTTTTCGTAATGAAAACCTCAAGTCCAGATCAAGAAAGACAAAGCTGTTATCACTGAAAGCACTCGAGTTGGGATATAAAGAAATAGACTTTATGGTTTCAGTTTAATTTCTGAAGGGTACTCTGTGCGACCTTGGCAATGTTAGAAGGTTGTCGAAGCTTTCATGAGCATTAAAGAATAAACATTTGGATTCATAGACACTTCAGGTCAGAGTTGAATTCTTCATCTAGAAAATGATTCCTTTCCCAAGGACAAACAATAGGTAGTCCTATATTTTTATTTATATGAGTATTTCATACATTAATAAATATGAATGGCAGAGAGTTTATTTAAACTGTTTATGTTGATGATTTTCCTGTATTGTTTAGAACCAGAGAACTATCTAGTCTCTTAAAATGGGGACTGAAACAGGGTTTCTCAAACTGGGAACTAGAACAGCCACCAAATAATTGATGAATTTGGTCTGGGAGTGAGGGAATACAGCTCTTCAATATTTAACCACTACCAGTACTGGAAGGGAAGTGATGGGGAAGCTTACTGGAAACATTACTCTCTACTTAAAAACACGCAGTGTATTTGAGACAGGTGTGAGTCATGGGGTTAAAATATTTCTCATGATTTAGAAGCCCAAGCGGGAAGAACAAAAAGACCTTCTCTCCAGATAATCCTATTGAGGATGCAGAGTAAATTTTAAATGAGCTCAGCAGGGATGAACAGGAAAAATGAGTAAATTACACTTTAATCAGGATTTGTATTGGGCATTTGAGTAAATACTCTTGAAGGAGGTTAGGGGACAAACCTTGCTTTCAAGTAGAACTTTACAAATGGTTTTAGCTTTAATTTTTTTTTTTCAGTTTTAGTTCTTAAGTCTATTAAACTGCACATAGCAAGCTAGATTGTATTTACATTTTTTTCGGGAAAAAAGTTTCCATCTCTTGTTCATTAACATGTTCAAAGTGAAACACTTTAAAGAATATAATGGACTATGAAAGCTTAGTTTGTATAGCTTAATTATGGGATTTGTATGCTTTGTGTTTAAGTCAGTAGGTATAATGAAAATGTGTACTCCAAGATCTGATTTACCTAAACCTACTTTTCATTTGAACTGTGAACAAACTTTTCATTCTTTTCCCTTCCTTTCACTCAGTTATTACAGTAAAGCTATGTTTAATGAACAAGTGTGACACTAACAGAAGTTCCTAATTCTATTTTGGTTTTGGAACCTGTAAGACAGTAGTAGTCTAATTGACTAATTTCAACAAAAGGTAAATCAACAATTTTGTGATTTGCAAGAAATCTTCAAATAGGTGCATGTGTGAGCATGCTTACACACTACACATGGATGGACCCTGATACAGCAAGCCCTCCCAGAGCTGGGTAGACCCCGGTAAACTGTTAATAGGCACAACTTTTTCCTGGAAATGCTAGTCAGATGAACAATCACAAAGGCTAAAGTGTTGTGGAACCTCAATTTGAGGCAATACATTTTATATAAAGGTGGCTGGAGTAGGTAGATTTAAGAAGGGAACAGGGAAAACTTCTAAGAAATGGTATTTGAGATGAATATTATATAAGAGAGGGCCGAGATTGGATTAAAGATGGCACCATGAGAGGTGAGACAGAGGCTTCCTCCTAAAACCGTATAGAATATGAAAATATAACTAATACAACTACTCTTGAAAGAGCAACAGGAAAGAGGACTGCACCAAACTGCATACACCTGGAGAAAAGAGCAGACAGACCTCATGGAAAAGGGTAATGTACTAAAGCTGTGGTCCTGTGGGATCCAAGCCCCTCCCCGACCCCAGCTCACCAATGGGAGGAAGAGGAACAGAGCAGGGATGGAGTGGAGATGTGGGACTGCTGAATACCTAACTCCCGAGATCTGCTCTGGGAGCACAAACCTACATTTCATAGTGCTTGTGTGATACTCTCGTAATTAGGGGGTTGGAAAGCTAAGACAGGCAGAATTCCTGGAGAGACTAAGATTCCAGCTGCTTGTGGAAAGCAGGGATCTATATCCAGCTGCTCTGGGACAAAAGAAAGGCGGGCAGTCTCAGAGACTTCCTTACAAAGAAGCCCTTAGCAAGAGGGCTGCTAAAGGGGCAAGGACTGCACAGAGCTTACTGCTCAGGAGAAAGGACAGATAGACAAAGTTGTCTGGGTGCACTCTGCCCAGCAGATTGGGGGTTTTCATGATCTTCAGGAGCTCCAGCTCCCTGGCTGCCTACAGAGCTCCAAGAACCCCTTCCATGACAGGCAGAGTACTGCGCCTTTCTCCTGGCCAGCCCAACTGGGTTTGCAAACCGGGAAACCCTACCATGGCATTAGGCCAGCCAGAGGGAAGATCTGTCTACAGCAACTAAAAACGCAAAGCACAGAGGCTTATACCTGTGTGTTTGGCCCACTGGTTCAGGCAGTGGAGACAGGCATAGCAGCTGGGAAGCAGGAAACAGCTCTTTCCTCCCCACAGACACCAATACCACTACCTTGCAACCCCCAACATTGCTTCAGGGGCTAAGCAGCTCCAGAGAGTAGAGCTTCTGGGCACTAGAGGGTGCCATACACAAATATGAAACACCAAAGGAACCTGGTCCAGAGTAAAATTATGAATACAACTCCTGAGAAAGATTTAAATGATATTGACCTCATGACTCTCCCTGAAATGGACTTCAAAATAAAAATCATTAACATGCTCATAGGGGTATGGAAAGATATTCAATAACTCAGGAATGAATTACGGCCAGAGATCCAATCATTGAAGAGCCCAATGGATGGTATTAAAAGCAGATTGGATACAGTGGAGGAGACAATAAATGAAATAGAAACTAGAGAAGAGGAATACAAAGAAGCTGAGGCACAGAGAGAAAAAAGGATCTCTAAGAATGAAAGAATATTGAGAACTGTGTGACCAATCCAAACGGAACAATATTCTCATTAATGGGGTACCAGAAGAAGAAGAGAGAGAAAAAGGGATAGAAAGTATATTTGAGGAGGTAATAGCTGAAAACTTCCCCAATCTGGGGAAGGAGACCGTCTCTCAGGCCATGGAGGTACGCAGATCTCCCAACACAAGGGACCCAAGGAAGACCACATCAAGACATATAGTAATTAAAATGGCAAAGATCAAGGACAAGGACAGACTATTAAAAGCAGCCAGAGAGAGTAATAAGATCACATACAAAGGAAAGCCCATCAGGCTATCATCAGACTTCTCAGCAGAAACCTTACAGGCCAGAAGCGAGTGGCATGATGTATTTAACACGAAGAAGCAGAAGGGCCTTGAACCAAGATTACTTTATCTGGCAAGATTATCATTTAAATTTGAAGGAGGGATTAAATAATTCCCAGATAAGCAAAACTGAGGGAATTTACCTCCCACAGACCATCTCTACAGTGTATTTTGGAGGGACTGCTATAGATGGAAGTGTTCCTACGGTTTAATAGTTGTCACCAGAGGTAATAAAACCACAGTAAAGAAAGTAGAACAGCTAATTACCGAGAATATGCAAAATTTAATGAACTGTACCCAAAGTCAATCAAGGGATAGACAAAGAGTACAGAATATGATACCTAATATATAAAGAATGGAGGAGGAAGAAAAAGGAGGGAAAAAACAATAAAAAACAAAAAAAGAACCTTTAGATTGTGTTTGTAATAGCATATTAAGTGAGTTAAGTTAGACTCTTAGATAATAAGGAAGTTAACCTTGAACCTTTGGTAACCATGAATCTGAAGCCTGCAATGCCAATAAGTACATACCTATCCATAATCACCCTAAATGTAAATGGACTGAATGCACCAAGGAAAAGACATAGAGTCACTGAATGGATATATAAGAGAGGGCCTTCAAGAAGAAAGGACCTGTTGAGAAGAAATAAAGAGAAAATAGGTGGTCATAGGTTAGTAGAATGGGGGCAAATAGCTCAGTATGAGCTTAGAATGTGTGTCGAGGACAGAAGATAAAGGTAGGGGATGAGGTAGAATATGTAGACAAGCCAGCTCAGAAGGACCTCATATGCTATACTAAGGAGTTCAGAGCTGCTCTGATTCTATAGCATCACAGAGGCAATATTACGTTATTCCATCACCTGTCTACGTTTCCTCATCTGACCTAACAGTGGTCTCCCATTAGGGGCCTCAGTTCAATTCCAGGGTCTGAATGACAGTTATTTTGGGGTTGGAGCCTCCTTTGTGTTAACTGCTCCAAAGGATCACAGAGGAAAGAAAAAACCCACTTTTCAAAAACACCCATGAATGCTTTAGAGAAGGCTTACAGGAAAGGAGAAAGGACAGGTAATTCTAACTATTGACAGAAATAGCAAATGTACTCATTTACATTGTGCCGAGCATTGAGCAAAGTTCTTAAATATACTGCCTCAAAAAGTCCTTATAGATGCTACTCTCACTAAACTAAGACATAGAGAAGTTTAAAGATTCAAGATCAGATAGATCACACCATCAGGATTTGATACCAGGCAACATGCCTCCAAAGGCTGAGATTTTTCCTTTGCTTTCCTGTAAAGCAAGAAGTATGGATAACCAGAGTAGTGTAATGTTTGAGTCAGGTTCCAGCCTGCGGCCCAGGGTTTATCATCTGGACATTCACAGACAAAGGTCTTAGCCACCCTTCATCTTGGTTTTATCATTTGTTAAGTTGTAGATATTAATAGCGATTCTGAGTTGTGAAGATTACATGTACTGCTCTGAGTGCTAAAAACACCTGTCATTATCATTAGTATTAGAGCATTGGCATGACAAACTGTAAAGGCTTTTAACAATTAGAATAAGCCAATGTGAAGTCAGCCACAGAAGAAAATAAAGGGCTATCATCAGATCGGAAAACCTCTGCTGACCCTGTTTTAAAATCATCTCTATCCTCATTGAACGTAAGTGACCACTGTACTAAAATGTGGGAGATAGTGCCCGGGCAAAGGCTGATAGAGGAGTGACATGTGAGACACAACTATGTATTAGAAGGTATGTACAGAAATTACCAGGTATGCTTAGTAATTCTACATGTTACATCATTTCATCTGCAGTGATCCTAAAAGATCATTATTTCACTATTCAGATGAAGAACATGAGTTGTACAAACTTTAACAAACTCTGCTAAAGGCATACAAAATTAAGTTACATCAGGATTGGAAGAGATAGTGAGAAGTCTACCCATCTTAATGAAAGGTTAATAACTTTGGTGTACAATGTCTTTTCACCTTCTGTTGAAGTATAGTTAATGTACAATATATTGATTTCAGGTATACTTCGGTGCTTCGACAATTATATACATTATTAAATTCTCACCAAGTTTAGCTACCATCAGTCAAAGATGTTATAGTATTATTGACTATGTTCACCATGCTGTACTTGCACCTCTATAATTTTATAATTGAAAGTTTATACATTTTTCACCCTTCACTTTTGTTATCTCAAAACCACTAAGGATAGTTAACATGCATGTGGAATTTGAGAGGTTGAAATGTAACTCAGTATTGCTTTCTAAAAATTATTTTAAGCACATCTTGCCTGAAAAGGGCAAGTGATGGAAACTATGTTCTAAATAAACTGGTATCTTAAAAACAATAAAAAATTCACAACTGTATATCCCTAGTAGAGAAGGGTTTGTGTAATATTCTGATTAGATGAAATAGTGAGAAAAATCATCTCTGATGCCTAAGTATTAGTATAAATGTAAGAACTATGTACACACAGGTCTAGTGTTTTTAATACTTTGCATTAAGTAAAATAATTCTATTTTAGAATATAATGAGGTGTCTTGCCAATGCTTTTCAGCCCCAGGCAAGTTCACTATGGATTCACTGAGACCAAGGAATGACAATGGAACATTCTTGGAGTGAAATGGCTTATACCTAAATTTATTTCCATGGTGGCAGGTCAATCACTAGAATCCCATCCACTCAGAGGGAGTCTGCATGCAGCAAGGTGGTCTCTGCCTCTGGGCTTCTCCACTCCTGCAGCCGTCTCAGACTCTGTCCTTGGCACTGCCACCAGTCCAGTCTCTGCTCTCCTGCACCTTACAGCCATGCCACCATGTCGCCTAGAGCGCTGGGCTGAGCTCTTTTACATATAATCAATGACAATGTATTGCCCACATGTGTGTAGTAAGCTAGCTGACCATGGCCAGGTGACAATCCTGGTCATAGGAACCTTCACTTTATCCACACTCCACCCCTCTTGCCTCTCCATCTATGTACCCTCAATCCTCTGCAGTGGACCCTGTGCAATAAAGCTGGAGCATTGTAACCAAATTCAAAAATAACATAATATTTGAATACAAATTATAATAACCCTCAAGCCTGAGGAGATCCATTGCCACCAAATGGTCATCCTGGCTGTATTCAAATCAGTTCTACTCAAATGAGATAACCAAAAGGACCATGGGTGGGCCTTACAATACCAGCCTTCTCCAGCCTCTCCAGCAGAAAGTCTTGCAAACACACAGGCCAGTCTTGTTTGTCTCTGGCTTCAGCTTCATTCTCAGCAGCTGGAACTGCTGCTCCAGTTTCAATTGTTGCCACAGCTCCAGTAAGAGTCTATTTGATTTTCCATCCAATGTTCTTTCTATCTGCTCCTGCCTTATCAAATCAACCCACATCTGGGGCATCATGACCTTCATGGGGCCCTTTAAATTCTTCCTTTGAGAAGCAGACAGTATTTCCTTTTGTGCTTTCATTGCTCCAGCCTGAGCATGGAGTGCTACATAACCGGGGAAGGAGGCTGCACCTCTCCTGGAGGAACCCGCAGTTGCCAAGTCGTTACTCTCTTTTGGGCTTTCCACCAGCCTTCAACAAGAGGGACGATGCCTCCAGCCCTGGCAGGCCCTCCACCCCCACCTGTTCCTCAGTCCTTCACTCCTTCATTTCTGGGGCTGACTGCTCCACTACATCCTTCACCTGCCCCATGGCACCTTGCAGCCTGCATTCTCAGGCTGCTGCTTCTCATGCTACCACAACATCCTTTACCATTTCCACAGCACCTCATAGTAACACCATTTCAGTCACCAACAAATATTTTACCTCCTCAATGGCACCTCGTACCTCATGTTCTTGTGCTGCCTCTTCTCGTGCTTCCCACAGGAGGACATCTTTCTCCCTTTCTCAATATTATAAGAAAACTCCCCACCATTCCTGTGGCCTCACGAGCATTCTATTTCTCTAAGGAATTCCCTTACTTGCTAAGGGCCAGCTTTACTGCCTCAGGTGCTGCCTCCATCTCTTCCCAGTCTTGGGGTGGAGCCCAGTCCTCTAGGAGGCAAGCCACGTGGGACCACATGTCCACTGGGGGACACTCAGATGTCTCCCCATCCATAGGTGCAGCCCGCTGAAACACTCCTCCCATGAGGGCAGCCTGTTCTTTTCCTTGGTCAACAATGTTGACCGATTGTCTTGCCAATGGTTTCAGCCTGGGACAAGTTCACTATGGATTCAATGAGACCAAGGAATGACAATGGAATGTGAAAGTGTTTTTACCCAACTTTATTCCCACAGTGGCAGGTCATTCACTAGAACCCCATTGTGGGGCAATTGGGGTTCCTATGGCCAGGATCCTCACTGAACTTAAACCAACTGATGATGTAACTGGCCTGCTGCTATGCTACCACTTCCACACCTTTAGGCAATAAGCTATTATTGTGCTATATAGAGAGCTCGGCCCAGTGCTCTGGGTGGAGGCAGAGACACTAGTGCTCGACCTACCGCTGCGAGAACAAGCAGGGTAATAAACCCTTTCACCCCAAAGAACGTTCTACTGTCATTTCTTTGGTCACACTGAATCCATAGCGAACATGCCAGGGGCTGAAACCCATTGGCAAGACACCCATCCACTCGGAGCAAGTTTGCATGCAGCAAGCCGGTCGGTCTCTGCCTCTGGGCCTCTTTACCCCCGCAGCCATCTCAGCCTCTGTCCTTCGTGCTGCCACCACTCCAGCCTCTGCTCTCCTGCAGCTGTGCAGCAGCCGTGCCACAGTGTCACCCAGAGCACTGTGCGGAGCTCTTTTATATAGAGTCAACAGCAACGTATTGTCCACACATGTGTAGTGAGCAAAGCTGACCAGGGCTAGGAGAGAATTCTGCCCATAGGAACCTTCACTTTATCCACAAGAGGTGCTGTTACATTTTAAAAGGCAACCAATTCTTCAAAGAAACCATGAAGCTACAATTTTCCGTATTAACAACATGCACGTGTGCTGTTCTTGGACCTTTGAAGGCTGTGCATTTGTTAACTCCCCATAGGGCATGATAGTGACACAGCTGACTTGATTCAAGTGTTAATGATGCTTCTAGTAGCCTCGCACAGTACAATCCCCAAAACTTCATGTTGCATTGCCTTATTACCTAACAATTTTTTTTTAAAGATAATACTTTCCGTAAGCAACAGTAAGTTTTAAAAATACTTTGAATGAGGAAGAAAATACGCTGCACACTAATGTCTTTCCAATTGTCCATAAAGACTCAAAGGCAAAGGCAAACAGCAACTGGTCAAGGATTCTGAAATGATGAGCCAGAAAATGCTATGGCCTGCAGAGAAGGAGAGAGCAGGAAGAAAGGGGGTTTGTTTTATTTTGGTTTTTGTTTTGACAATGGAAGGGAGGGCCAATCTTCCTGACCAAGTTATCAGACATTTTCTTTTTTAAATGATTAGGATTCCCAAGGGGACACATGCAGGTGGCTCTGCCTCTCTTGCAGTGGCACTAGGTTACAGGAATAGCGAAGTATAAGCACTGGGCCCATAACCTCAGCCTTAGTTCACAGTGTGGCATTACAACGAGAGAAGGGAGGAAAGAAAACCTAGTCTCCCTAATCACACTCAGTTTTACTACCTGCCAAAATCTGTAGTAGGGAACCATAGCAGTAAGCAGCTGTAACAGGGAATCTGTATATATTTTCTCCCTCCTCAGTCTCTCTGCTTATCATGTTTACTCCTGTTAACAAATTAGCAATTAAATATAGGCTGTTTATTTTTCTAAACATTTTCAAATTGTCAACTTTGTTGCCATCAGGTTATTCCTAATAAAATCTCTTTCCATAGGGTATGTCAATTGAAGAATTTCAGCAGTTATTTAGTAGAAGGGCTGACACTCTCAAAAAAATACCAAACCTACAAGGACAGGACATTTCTAGTAGGCTGTATTTGCCATTCTGCCTAGAGGATTTTGATAGATTTGATATTCAAAAGGAGAATTTAAATGGAGAACACCTTTCATTTAACAAGATATTTGCAAAAAAAAATAAGAATAAAAATAAGCATAAGGAAAAAAGCTTCATAGTTTAATTCTTAAACCTGATCATTAGCATCAACTGAAGAACTTTTGAAGTAATTAAAATTCACTAGGTCTGAGAGGAAACCTGGCCTAGTGGATTGACTGCATTTTGGGAAGATGAAACAAGATAAGCCACCAACTGATGGTCCTTCAAGCTGGAATACTGCAGTACTACAGTACTCTCTATACTCGTGTATGTGTTTTGGATTTTTCACAAAAAGCAGCTCCAAAAAAAGCAACAATCCAAAACTTCTCAATTCTCAGGATTTCAAGTTTAGAAATGAGTTACATTATGACAGAAGACTTAGTTAATGTATACTGAATCCTGTAAAAAAAAAAAAAGAAAGAGAGAAAGTGCTTTTTAGTATCTATACAGGTAAAACAAAGAGGCTTTGGCAAGAATACCTGTATTGGTTTTAGCAGTAGCAAATAGCACTAAGCTGCTATCATGATTCATTTAAAGAGGTGATTTATGACTCACATAACAATAAACTTTTAAAATATATCTTATCCATGTTGCCTTGTATGTTTAAGTTTTAAGCAGTACAAATACTTAGTGCTGAATTTTAGAGCAAATTTGGGAAGAATCACAAATTCACAATTACTAATTTGTATTGACCAGAAAAGGAATTTCTTCAGTAAAACGATCTTAAGGAATCTTGCTAGTAAATTACACTAGATCTTCACATCTGGAAACAAAATTAACAACAAAAAAGCCCTGGAATTTTATCTTTATTCAATTCCTCACATTGAAATGTGTTTCATCCAAATGAGCTGTTTTTCTCTGAGTCATACAAGCCACATTGGCAACATATGACAAAATGCAGAATCACATTGTTTACCTAAAATGTGCCAGTCAAAAACATGACTGAGTTCGGACCTGATGCATACACAAAGTGATGAAATATATGCTGACATTTCCAGCAATTTTCCTAATTTCTTTGTGACATATTAAATGGTAAATACTTAACATTCAGGGTGCACATTTTTTTCGTAACACTTTGCAAAGAGAGCTTGCCCCTGTTTTTATTCCCCTCAAGAGAAATCAACTTAAAAGTTGAGAGGTTTAGAGAGACCCTTTGGGCATTTCTATTTCCTGCCTCAGCTGTCACAACAGTTATGCTTACAGTATGGCAAAATTTACTGTTATTCTCATGCGACTCTTGCAGATTAGCAATTTGATTTTAAGTTCATTTTTTTTAACTTCATTTAACATACATTACTTGAGTAATTGTGCCACAACCAAGGTATATGAGCTTCCTGATACTGATACTATTACAAGTTACCACAAAGTTAGTGACTTAAAAGACGGCAATTTTATTACCTTACAGTTGCAGGTAAGAAATCCAAAATCAGTCTTGTGTCAAGGTGTCATCCAGGCTAGTTCCTTATGGATGCTCTGAGGGTACAGTCCATGTTTTTGTCTTTTTCAGCTTTTAGAAGCTGTGGGCATTCTTTGTCTCATGGCTTCTTCCTCAGATCACTCCTGCCTCTTGCTTCTTTCCCCATATCCTCTACTATTAACTGGGACCCCTTGCCTACCTCCTAAGAATCCTAATGATTATGTTGGGCACACCTGGAAAATCCCAGGAAACTTCCCCATCATTAGATTCTTAATCACATCTGCAGGTTTCTTGTGCAATGTAAGGAAACACATCCATAGGTTCTAGAATTAAGTTATGGGCATTTGCGGGGAGGAGTGTATAATGCAACCCTGCCCAGAGATAAAAGGAGACACACTCAAAATGGAGAATAACTTAGAAAATTCCAATAAGTCTAGCACAATAGTTACACTTACATACACAAACACAGTTGAATTTTCTGAGCAGTAATTAAATTACAGATTGGTAGGTATTTAGATGACAACTGGAGAGACTTGGTCTGAATTACTAAGAAAGCTGCCTTAACTCCACACTCATTTTTATCATTCTAAACCTAAATTTCCTGGCTCAGAAAGGAAGAAGATGCATTGTTTATGCATCTACAGAGGACAAGTAGCTGGGACAATCAAAGAGGAGTGTAAGGCAAAGTGGAGTCTGTGGCACTTCTGTAGCTCTGGAGCAAGATTTTCACTTTGGATTAAGAAAGGATATATTGATGTGAAAACATGTCCCTAGTGCAAAGTAAGGGTTTTTTATTTTTATTTTAATGATATTTTTGGAAATTTTCTAATTAACCAGTCAGTGCAAATGTGCTCTAATATAACTGACACCTAAGGAGCCCACCAGAAATTGAGAGATGAGACTTTCTGTACCTCTGAAATTGCTTAGATATTTGTACAGAGGGAGAGAACATAATCTGTTTGCACTCTTAACTGCATTTGTCCACTTCATAGGAATTTAGAACCCCTGATATGATTTGCTTCCAATTATATTATGAGCAGTTTGCAGCACAGGCAGCTAAAAAAATGTAGGGTTGCCCAACATCTTTAACTTGAAGAGAAAATAGAGAAGTCATTCTGATTAGCTCTATTCTATGTATCAGCAATTTGGGGGTCTTGTTTTATTTTGTATGATCTATGACTGGTAGTGTATTATTTTAAGCCATTTAGGTCACCAGAGGTGGTTAAATATAAAGTCACCAATTAAAAGTGTTGTATTTTCCCACAGCAGTATGCACAGGTGGCCTATGTTAAATGATGCCAAAATGTATACAAAAAATATTTTTCTTTGCTATTAAAGAAGCTGCCTACAGGCTCATGTGAACAGTGAATCAAATTCAATTAGCAAGTAATATTTAATTGTAATGCCTTTCCATAGAGGTGTTTTAACTTCCAGTTCAACATCTCTTGGACCAAGAAGGTCACTAGACTAAGAGAAATTTGATTTTTTTAAATAGTTATTTCAAGTTGACACATTTAAATGAACCTATACTTGGTCCGCTTACTCCATTCATTTCAGGATAAATTTCATTGGCTTGATGCTTCTGTCTGGAGTCTCTGCCATCCTTTCAGGCTCTTCAGAACACTCCCATGCATACTTCTCTCCCTACTCACACTAGACTGAGCTCTTTGAGGATAGGAAATGTGCCTTAAACCTTTAATTTTCTATCATTTTGTTTGGCATAGAAAATATCTGTTGAGTGAATAAGTTTAAGAAATACAGCACACAATGAATGAAACATTGAATTCTTTCATTTGGTAGAAGTATGTGAGATTTCTAAAATCTTATTTTTGAGATGTTTATTGTTTAGCAGTAAAAAGAAGCAAAACTTGAGAAAAATTTCAAAACACTGAATTGAAAAGCAATCATAATACATCCTCTAAACCTGTGATTCTCTGGGCATTGGGGAAGGCTATATCAGGATTATCTCCACCGACTTCACGTTGTGCATGCTCCCTTCCTAGTCCATTCTCCCATTAACACCATCTTTTTGCATCATCCCCCACATACACACCCCTTGGGTATACACTATTAAGCCTGTCCTGATTACCTCAACTGAGTTCTCTCCCTTGCTTTGTATTTTAATAGGTTGGTAAAATGGAGAGCAGTGCATCTCAAACTTTAATGTATGTGTGAATTATAGAAGGAATTATGACAGAGTGCACCATTATTATGTCTGCAGCTGAGAGAGCTGCAGTGTCTTGGAAGAATAGCACTGTTGTTTGGCAAGGTGAGTTTCTTCTTACTGTTAGAATGTGCAGTTAGACAGGCATGAGCAGGAGGGGAGAAAGGAGCAGGGCAGGCCAGCCAGTCTCCACCCAGTCTCTGCCTAATCTCTACCTAGAAACTGTACTGTCTCCCTTAGACCAACCCCTTTTGCAGTTCAAAACAAACAAAAGCAAAAGATAGGGCCTTCTGATTTTAGAACATACACACTTAAGGAAGACCTTGTTGCTTATAATATCCATCATAACATCATTATTATATCATTTACACTATGTTTTTGGTCCCACCATGCGTTTCTATGAGCCACTCATGAGAAAAAAGAGGAACACAAACTTGCACAAAGAGGCTGAAGGGGAGGAACCAAAGAGGATCCAAAGGATGATGTGAGGATGACAAAATGGGACAGAGGAAACCAAATAAAGTCCCATAAAAGACGCAATGTAAAACCCAAGAGCAGCTACCCACCCTTGGGGTCAGCCCGCTCCTTGCTCCTCGTCTGGGGCTTACTTTCCTTTTGCTTTGCTAAATAAAAAGCCCCTGAGGCTTTAACTCTCTACTGGCTCTCTCGACTGAATTCTTTCCTTAGGAAAGACAAGAATGGAGGAACTCCACAATCCACAGCTCGTTAGCATTACCATCTCCAACACCTCCCTTCCATGTTTCCCACCTAGATAAGTTTTAAGACAAATCCTCCAGCTTCCCCCTTCTGTTATTTATCCCAACCTCTCATATTTACAATTATGGAGCTTGAGCTTCCACAGCCTTTAGTGAGTTGAAATAGAATAAATAAAAGTTCACACATAAACATTTAACTGTGGTTACTCACTCTGGCTGTTATCCAAATAATCTGTAAGAGCGTTACAAAATTCAGTTCTCTGTGCTCCATCCACAAATTTCAGAGGTAGATCAGGTGATTTTGTGTGCAGTTAGCATTGAGAACCACTGAGCTACTCAGAGTGGGAACCTAGGACCAGAAGCATTGTATGGGCTGAAACTCATCAGATATGCAGAATCTCAGAACTCACCATACACCTTTCTTTTTCCCTTTTGAGCTTTGTTTAAACATCACCTATTTAAAAAGAACAAAAATTAAAACTTTTTAAAAACTAAATGAAGTGATAAACAAAATTCATGAATGGAATCATAATAGAACAATTATCCCAAAAGAAACTGTACCCAGTCATAAGGACTGTGTCCTTACAAAAATGTGTCTTCAGAAATTAGCTATTAGATAGACTGTCATCAGTCAAGAGCCCAACAAATTTCTCAAATGCAGATATATATAGGTAGAACTAAACTAATGTTACAAAAACGACCAAGGGAAGTCCTATAAGGTTTTCAAAATATGACCCAAGGCAATAGGTACCTGAGTCCTGAAGAGACTTTCAGAACTTGTTTTGAACTTATGTCCATCCTCTCCCTATAGAATTGTTCTTATAGATGTATAATGTAAACTGTCAAGGACAGACAAAATAAACAATAGGATTTGTAGTCACAGATAAATTTCCAAAAAAACATGAGAGATGGCAAATCAGATTAGAAAACCAAAAGTTTCCTTAAAGGGATCTACTTTATGGGGATCTACTTCATGGGATGCAAAATAAACTTAACATTTGGAGCTCAAAGTAAAGATAAATGTGCTGAGATCCACCATGGGACTAATCCCACCATTTTGCTTGGAAAGACCCCTGAGTGAGAGGCTCAAAGGATCTCTACGGAGCACACTATTTTTGAATCAAGGTGTTTGATTTATGACAGTGAGGAAGCCTTGAATGGATTTCATGCAATTCTCCCAAAGTTTCCTAAGCTTGATGAACTCCCCAAAGTATCACCAGGCAACCTACTAATAAAGAAACCAAATTTACCTGAAGTAAATGCAATACAGAGAAAACACCAGGTTAGCAAGATCTTAGCAATGATTCAGAAGGTGAGAGTCAGAAGTGGCATATATATAGGATCTTGGTGTCTCAGCACAAGTGTTTTAAGGTAGGGTTTTTGAGTTAGCGGACCGACTGGAATTGTGCCATTTGTGACGTAATACATTGAGATTGGTAGACATAATCAAGTGAAGGACTTGAATTAATCTTGAGCAGTTGTCTCATTTTTTTCTTTGCATAAGTTTTCTGAAGTAAGCAGTGATGTTATTTATTGGTTTAAGGCTTTATTGTTCCTGAGAAGATTTTTTTGGAACAAACAACTAAGTCAAGTTAATAGCATGGAGTCTCAATACTCAGTACTAGGAGTTATGTTTGATGTAGTTGGGTGCAGTTTTCTTCCTGAATACTGAAAAGAGTTGAACAATTATTTTTTAAATACTATTTCCACATGGCATAAATAAAAAAAACAATCTGAGAAAAAATAGGAATATCTTTTACTATAAATATTGTTGACTATGGAACTTCCGGGAAGATGGCGGCGTGAGCAGGGCGGCAGAAATCTCCTCCCAACACTATATTTATCTACGAAAATACAGCAAATACAACTATTTCTAAAAGAGAGACCAGAATACACAGGAAAGCGCACAGCGTGCAGCTACATCTGAGAGGACTTGGTACCCCGCGAGGCGGGTAAGATACGGAGCCGCGACCTGGCGGGACCTGAGCACTCACCCACCCCAGCGCACCAGCGGGAGGAGAGGATTCAGAGCCAGGAGGGAGTGGAAGTACACCCCGCGAAGTAGCCAGCCCCGGTGATCTGCGCAGGAAGCGCTGACACACATCGCACAGTACAGCGGAGATTGGAGAGACAGAGGGGCAGGATCTGAGCGAGGAACGCGCCAGGGTGTTTGCAGCCGGCACCCGTGAAAGGGAAAAAAAAATGCACGCTTTCTTCAGTGGTCTTAAAGTGACAGGAGCCCAGCAGAGGAGCCGAGTCACCCCCGCACACTGAGCCCAGCAGGCTGGGAGTCCTGGGGAGTTTCAGACGCCTTAGCTGGCGACAGGGGAAGCATAGCCATACTTACACTTCTCACTGAGATAAACAGCCTCCTATTCGTTCCCACCCTTGCCAGAGTGATAAAGGGCCCTGCAGAGCAGCGTGGCCATAGATGCGGAATAGTGGGGCAACAGCGCCACCTACAGCATCCCCACAGAATCTACTCCCGGTGGGCGTTTTCTTTTTTTGTTTTGTTTTTTGTTTTTTTGTTTGGTTTTGTTTTCTTTTTATTTCTTTCTTTCTTTTTTTTTTTTCTTTCTTTTTTTTTCCTTTTTAAAGTCTTAAAGAGCCCAGCTGACATACGTGGCAACTACCAGCGACCACTTCTATAGCCATGAAAAGACAGAGGAATGTGGTCCAGAATAAGATCAACCAGACAACCCCAGAGAGGGAGCCTGAAGGGATGCAAATACACAGTCTTCGTGAAAAAGAACTCAGAATAAAAGTCATAACCATACTGATGGATCTACAGAGAAATGTGCAAGAGCTGAGGGAGGAAGTGAGGCAAGTGAGGAAAGACAATGCAGAAATCAGACAAGCGATCGACGGGCTTAACAGCAGACTGGATGAGATGCAAGAGACTGTTAATGGAATAGAAATCAGAGAACAGGATACAGAGAAGCTGGGGCAGAGAGAGACAAAAGGATCTCTAGGAATGAAAGAATAGGAAGATAACTGTTTGCCCGATCAAAAAGGAACAATATTCGCATTATACAAGTACCAGAGGAAGAAGAGAGAGAAAAAGGGCTAGAAAGTGTGTTCGAAGAAATAATTGCTGAAAACTTTCCCTCCCTGGGGAAGGAAATAGTCTCACAGTCCACCGAAGCCCACAGATCTCCCAACACAAGGGACCCAAGGAAGACAACACAAAGACACATAATAATTAAGATGGCAAAGATCAAAGATAAAGACAGAGTATTAAAGGCAGCTAGAGAGAGAAAAAAGATCACCTACAAAGGAAAACCCATCAGACTATCATCAGACTTCTCAACAGAAAGCTTACAGGCCAGAAGAGAATGGCATGATATATTTAACATTATGAAACAGAAGGGCCTTGAACCAAGAATATTGTATCCAGCACGATTATCATTTAAATATGATGGAGGGATTAAACAATTTCCAGACAAATGAAAGTTGAGAGAGTTTTCCTCTCATAAACCACCACTACAGGATATCTTAAATGGACTACTCTAGATGGAAGCATTCCTAAGGCTAAAAAGATGTCATCAGAGAAAATAAAATCATAGCAAAGAAAGAAGACCATCCAAATACTAACAAAAGGCAAAGAATAAAACACATAGTATATAAAGAATGGAGGAGGAAGAATAAGAAGGGAGAGAAATGAAGGAACATCAGACTGTGTTTACAACTACTTAACAAGAAAGTTAAGTTAGATTGTTAGATAGTAAAGAAGTGCTCAGTGAAATAAGCCAAACTGAAAAAGACAAGTATCAAATGATTTCACTCATATGTGGAGTATAAGAACAAAGAAAAAATACTGAAGGAACAAAACAGCAGCAGACTCACAGAACCCAAGAACGGACTAATAGGTACCAAAGGGAAAGGGACTGGGGAAAATGGGCAGGAAGGGAGGGATAAAAGGGAAAAAGGGGCATTACGATTAGCAGATGTAATGTTGGGGGGGCACGGGGAGGGCAGTACAACTCAGAGAAGACAAGTAGTGATTCTATAGCATCTCACTATGCAGATGGACAGTGACTGTAATGGGGTTGGTGGGGGGGAACTGATGAAGGGGTAGTTTAATAATCGTAATATTGCACATGTAATTGTAAATTAATGATAAAATAAATTATATAAAAAAAAGATAGTAAAGAAGCAACCCTTGAACCTTTGGTAACCACGAATCTAAAGCCAGCAATGGCAATAAGTACATATCTATCAATAATCACCCTAAATGTAAATGGACTGTATGCACCAATCAAAAGACACAGAGTAACAGAATGGATAAATAAGCAAGACCGATCTATATGCTGCTTACGGGAGACTCACCTCAAACCCAAAGATATATACAGTCTAAAAGTGAAGGGATGGAAAAAGATACTTCATGCAAACAACAAGGAGAAAAAAGCAGTTGTTGCAGTATTTGTATCAGACAAAATAGACCTCAAAATGAAGAAAGTAGCAAGAGATAAAGAAGGACATTACATAATGATAAAGGGGTCAGTCCAGCAAGAAGATATAACCATTATAAATATACATGCACCCAACACACGAGAGCCAGCATATGTGAAACAAATACTAACAGAAATAAAGGAGGAAATAGAGTGCAATGCATTCATTTTAGGAGACTTCAACACACCAGTCACTGCAAAGGACAGAACAACCAGACAGAGAATAAGTAAAGACACAGAGGCACTGAACAACACACTAGAACAGATGGACCTAACAGACAACTACAGAACTCTACACCCGAAAGCAACAGGGTACACATTCTTCTTAAGTGCATATGGAACATTATCCAGAATAGACCACATACTAGGCCACAAAAAGAACCTCAGTAAATTGAAAAATATTGAAATCCTACCAACCAACTTCTCAGATCACCAAGGTATAAAACTAGAAATAAATACTAGAAAGAAATAAAAAAGGCTCACAAATACATGGAGACTTAACAACATTCTCCTAATTAATCAATGGGTTAACGACCAAATCAAAACAGAAATCAAAGACTATATGGAGACTAAAGACAACAACAACACAAAGTGAAAGCTTCTGTGGGATGTAGCAAAGACAGTTCTAAGAGGAAAGTATATTGCAATCCAGGCCTATTTAAAGAAGGAAGAACATTCCCAAATGAATAGCCTAAAGACACAATTACTGAAATTGGAAAAAGAAGAACAAATGAGGCCCTAAGTCACCAGAAGGAGGGACATAATAAAGATCAAAGAAGAAATAAATAAAATTGAGAAGAATAAAACAATAGAAAAAATCAATGAAACCAAGAGCTGGTTCTTTGAAAAAATAAACAAAATAGATAAACTGCTAGCCAGACTCTAAGAGAAAAAGAGAATCTACACACATAAACAGAATCAGAAATGAGAAAGGAAAAATCATGATGGACCCCACAGAAATACAAAGAATTATAAGAGAACATTATGAGAATCTATATGCTAATAAGCTGGAAAACATCGAAGAAATGGACAACTTCTTAGAAAAATACAACCTCCCAAGACTGACAAAACAAGAAACAGAAAAACTAAACAGACCAATCAACAGCAACAAAATTGAAACAGTAATCAAAAAATTACCCAAGAACAAAACCCCCGGACCTGATGGATTCACCTTTGAATTCTAACAGACATATAGAGAAGAAATAACACCGATTCTCCTTAAAGTTTTCCAAAAAATAGAAGAGGAGGGAATACTTCCAACTCATTCTATGAAGCCAGAATCACTCTAATACCAAAATCGGGCAAAGACCTCACCAAAAAAGAAAATTACAGACCAATATCCCTGATGAAGGTAAATGCAAAAATACTCAACAAAATATTAGCAAACCGAATGCAAAAATACATCTAGAGGATCATACACTATGATCAAGTGGGATTCATCCCAGGGATGCAAGGACGGTACAACATTCGAAAATCCATCAACATCATCCACCACATCAACAAAAAGAGGAACAAAAACCACATGATCATCTCCATAGATGCTGAAAAGCATTTGACAAAATTCAGCATCCATTCATGATTAAAATTCTCAACGAAATGTGTATAGACGGCAAGTACCTCATATCATAAAGGCTATATATGACAAACCCACAGCTAACATCATACTTAACGGCGAGATGCTGAAAGCTTTTCATCTAAGATCGGGAACAAGACAGGGATGCCCACTCTCTCCACTGTTATTCAACATAGTACTGGAGATCCTAGCCACAGCAATCAGACAAAACAAAGACATACAAGGCATCCAGATTGGTAAAGAAGAAGTCGAACTGTCACTATTTGCAGATGACATGATACTATACATAAAAAATCCTAAAGACTCCATTCCAAAACTACTAGAACTAATATCTGAATTCAGCAAAGTTGCAGGATACAAAATTAACACACAGAAATCTGCTGCTTTCCTTTACACTAACGATGAACTAACAGAAAGAGAAATCAGAAAAACAATTCCATTCACAATTGCATCAAAAAGAATAAAATACCTAGCAATAAACCTAACGAAGGTAGTGAAAGACCTGTACTCTGAAAACTACAAGACACTCCTAAGAGAAATTAAAGAGGACACTAACAAATGGAAATGCATCCCATGCTCTTGGCTAGGAAGAATAAATATTGTCAAAATGGCTATACTACCTAGAGCAATCTACAGATTCAATGTAATCCCTATCAAACTACCAACAGCTTTCTTCAATGAACTGGGACAAATAATTCTAAAATTCATATGGAACCACAAAAGACCCCGAATAGCCAAAGCAATGCTGAGAAGGAGGAATAAAACAGGGGGAATTACGCTCCCTGACTTCAAGCTCTACTACAAATCCACAGTAATGAAGACAATTTGGTATTGGCACAAAAACAGAGCCACAGACCAGTGGAACAGAATTGAAAATCCAAACATTAACCCAAACATATACAATCAATTAATATTTGATAAAGGAGCCTTGGATATACAATGGGGAAACAACAGCCTCTTCAGCAGCTGGTTTTGGCAAAACTGGACAGCTACATGTTAGAGAATGAAACTGGACTACTGTCTAGCCCCATACGCAAAGGTAAACTCAAGGTGGATCAAAGACCTGAATGTAAGTCATGAAACCATAAAACTCTTAGAAAAAAACATAGGCAAAAATCTCTTGGACATAAACATGAGCAACTTCTTCATGAACATATCTCCTCAGGCAAGGGAAACAAAAGCAAAAATGAACAAGTGGGACTATATTAAGCTGTAAAGCTTTTGTACAGCAAAGGGCACCATCAGTAGAACAAGAAGACATCCTACAGTATGGGAGAATATATTCATAAATAACGTATCTGAGAAAGGGTTGACATCCAAAATATATAAAGAACTCACACACGTCAACAAACAAAAAGCAAATAATCCAATTAAGAAATGGGCAGAGGACATGAATAGACACCTCTCTAAAGAAGAAATTCAGATGGCCAACAGGCACATGAAAAGATTCTCCACATCGCTTATCATCAGAGAAATGCAGATTAAAACCACAATGAGATATCACCTCACACCAGTGAGGATGGCCAACATCCAAAACACAAACAACAACAAATTTTGGCGAGGATGTGGAGAAAAGGGGAACCCTCCTACACTCATGGTGGGAATGTAAATTAGTTCAACCATTGTGGAAAGCAGTATGGAAGTTCCTCAAAAAACTCAAAATAGAAATACTACTTGACCCAGGAATTCCCCTCCTAGGAATTTACCCTAAGAATGCAGCAGCTCAGTTTGAAAAAGACAGATGCACCCCTATGTTTATTGCAGCACTATTTACAATACCCAAGAAATGGAAGCAACCTAAGTGTCCATCTGTAGGAGAATGGATAAAGAAGATGTGGTACATATACAGAATGGAATATTATTTAGCCATAAGAAGAAAACAAATCCTACCATTTGCAACAACATGGATGGAGCTAGAGGGTATTATGCTCAGTGAAATAAGCCAAGCCGAAAAAGACAAGTATCAAATGATTTGCTTCATTTGTGGAGTGTTATAACGAAGGAAAACTGAAGGAACAAAACAGCAGCAGACTCAGAGAACCCAAGAACGGACTAATAGTTACCAAAGGGAAAGGGACTGGGGAAAATGGGTGGGAAGGGAGGGATAAGAGGGAAAAAGCAGCAGTACAATTAGCAGAAGTAATGTTGCGGGGGCACGGGGTGTGCTGTACAACTCAGAGAAGACGAGTAGTGATTCTATAGCATCTCACTACGCTGATGGACAGTGACTGTAATGGGGTTGGTGGGGGGGACCTGATGCAGGGGGTAGTTTAATAACCATAATATTGCACATGTTATTGTAGATTAATGATACCAAAATAAATTATATTAAAAAATTGTTGATTATGAAAAACACACGCATAAATGGCTTGTCTATTAGTTAATGACATATTTGAAAAAGTATAGTGATAGTATACAATTTATACTCTATTTTTTTTTTCTCTCTTACGTCCTGGAGTGGGGACAAAGTGAGTACATAGTAGTTTGTCATAGTGAAAAATAATGTGTAGGTATTGTTAAAGAGCAAACACTGAAAACTCTGAAATAACTAGAGAAATCATTTTACTTCCAAGAAGATTAATGGAATTGGTTTGGAGAATGGGAAGACCAGCTATAGGAACCTGGGAATTTTGTAATTTTAAAAATATCCCTTCTGGGCATTTTTCTAATTAAAAAAATTACTTGTTAAACAAGGAGTACAAGAATGATGATATCCAGCGTTAGCCTGACGTGAGGAAAACAGCTCCTCTCTTACGTTACTGAGTAATACAGATTGGTACCAAATTTTATTGAGCACTTAAAAATGTCAAAAGCTTTATAACTGGATATATTTTCTGAATCAGAAATTCCATACCTAGGAAATAATTGGACAAAAAGTAAACATTAGCTTCTGCTTTGTAGAATTAGTGCAGTAGTGATAGATGAATTTAGGCTAAATGTCCATCAGTAGGAAGTTGGATAAATTACAGATCATTGATATAATGATATATATACTGTATGTCCATTCAGTTGATATTATAGAATAATACTTTTGCTGTGAATCGTTATCCTTGATATGTATAAGAATAAAGACTAGGGTTTTAATGTAATTTTATTGCTATAAACAATTTATGCATGTGTAAACACAAAAGCCTCAAAGTATAATCTCTAAACAGTAACTGTTAGTTCATAATGGCTTGGCTATGACAGCTTTTTATCGCCTTCTTAATATGTGTTAATATTACCTAAGTCTTTGGATTGGCCATGTGTTACTTTTATAATAAACTAAAAAGACAAATTTTCCATTAGAGAAGAAAGCATTCACATGGGCTAACACATTTACTTTTAAAAATGTATCACTTAGAAAATCATCATTTCTGTTTTATGATTAAAATACTACATTTAGTGGACTTGCTATGTAATTGGTATAGAGTTTTCATCATGGAAGATGAAAAAGTTCTAGAGATCTATTGTATGAAAATATGTATATATTTAGCAATACTGTACTATACACTCAAATTTTGTTAATAGGGTAGATTTCATGTTATGTGTTACTTATCATAATAAAAAATACTCCCTGAGTCAGGAATGATTAAACTTGCCCCTATTGCCTTAACAGGAATGACATCTAACTGAAATTTTAGAGAAAGGGGATTTTAATCCAGGGGAGAAGCTTGGGAAGAAAGAGGGAAAGAATGAAAAAATGTATATATAGAGTATATATCATGATATGACTGGGGAAAAAGTTACGTAGCAATAACCAAACAGATATTAGACTGTAACTCAGGAGACTTCTGTGCTCTTAGGTCCAAAGAATAACCTATTCTTTGGGTAAGCTAAATATTAAATGAAATCATAAGCATGGATAGTGAACCTCTAACTCAACCTTTATATTTATGATTAGTAGTCGGATATTAACAGAAAATAATTTCATAGATTAGACTTTATAATGTTAAACTAATCATGCCTATCATTTCTTGATGAAGATTCATTCCTAAGAGTAATTCTTACAGTTTTTTTATGGGTTGGGTTCCATACCTTTCATGACATAGTATTTAATTTTTCATACTCAACTTGCCTAGAAGTGTAGTAATGTATGGAATAAATTTTACCTCTCTTATAGGATTTTTTTTTTGTATAGTGATTTCTCATTGGAAAAGATAACTGCTCCACTGAAACTCATTTTTCACATTTACAGAAGAGGAAAATTATTTACTGTAATTGGTAATGAAATCCTACAAGATACAAGACAGCTCTGAAGTAACATTAAACTGACAGATTTGCAGTAACAGCAGTTTCATTATAGTCATGTCAACACTTAGTTCTAAGAAATGTCGGTAACAAGGCATCTAGAAAATTATCTGCTTTTACAACAGGTGTCTGCATATAAAGGGATATTTATCTTGAGGTGTTTTAGAGTTAAATATATTACTAATTTTATTTCAAAAATAAATTGTCCATATTGATTAAATTCTGCTAACAAATAGACCCTCATTATTGATCATCAATATGAAGGAGCAAAACTGCTTTAGCCTACATTCTGTACACATATTCATCAATTATTCCTGAAAATTTGTATTTTATGAAATTATGTTGTCTTTGGATTTCTCCCTGTCTATCATTTACTATTTTATTTTTCTCTCAAAAGCTAAAACTTGACAACTGTGTGTATTATGAACTCCAATGTTTCAGTCTTTATTAAACGGATTAGTTCAAGAGTTTCTTGACCTTCAAACATGCCAATCAAGCTGATTTCCTTCAGGCAACTGACTTCACTTTTTTTTCAATTATTGTAGATACAGTATACATATTTTTGGGATTAGACTTTAAGGACATGCAGAAAATAAATTTTAAAGTGCTTGATCTGAATCTATCACCAATACAACCATTATGTTTGTACCTATTTCTTAATTTTTTTTTTCTGTCAAGTAATGCTTTATAGCCCTAGTGATGTCAGTTTTTTATTTTTATTTTTTATCATTAAAAAAGCTCAGGGGATTTTTTAATAACAAAAACTAGTACTTCACATATCTAGAAGTACTAGAGCCCAATTTAACAAAACTCTAAAAAGCATGTTTTTTATACTTTAAAATACTTTCAAGATACAGATTTATTTTCCTAGATATAAAAGAAAGGCTTTTATTTTCTTTATTATAGTCAGAAATTATATTAGGGGACTCTTCTGTACCTAAAGAGGAGAGAAAATCTTAATTTATTTTCAATAAGGCAAAAAGGGAACAATTGATTTTGGAAGTGTTGGAAAATAAAGAGAGAACCAAATTGGGCCAATTACTTTCTGCAATAATACCTGTGCCATAAAGGTGCTATCTGTGTTCTTCCTCCCACACATCAAGACAGTCCCTTTTCAATAAATGTCACTCAAACCCACTTACACTAGAGGCCCAAGCTGTTGCCTCCTTGGTTTCACTGGCAGTAAACGGCCACACGACTCTACCCGAAGTGTTCCGACCAGCAGCCATGTCCTCTGCCAAATTAAAAAGTTCAATAGGCAGGTCCTACATTTTCACATATATTTCTTTCACAAATCGAAAATGGAATTATAGTGAAAAATTAGTGGAAAGGTCATTCTGAATAGAATTATAGACTTCGGTCATGTTTACTTCTATAATTGAAGCAATTGTGCATCAGGGCCTAATATTACTTGAAACTTTATTAGCAGAGATAGAAACACATATAATATATAATATATAATATATAAAAGACATACAGCAGAGCACAACATTAGGGTACATTGAAAAGAGCACGACTTCAGGAGTCAGATCAGAGATTGAGTCCAGTCCAACAAAATGGGTGATTTTAGATTAGCTACTTAATCCCAAAGGGCTTCAGTTTCTCTGTCAGTAAAAATGGTTTCAATACCTGGGATAACGACCATGAGGGTTAAGTGAAATAATATACAAAAGCTGATCACAAAGCTTAGGGCGTTGTAAGCTATTAATATGTTACCATTTCATTTCTAGGATGACAAAAAGGAAAAGAAGCTACACATGATTCTGGTAATGGAAAATGTTAGTTAAAAAAAAGCAGCAAAATAGCAAACAGGTTAACAGAATGTGTCCATTTTATATGCACACCACCCAAAAAGTTCTCACTTATTTTGTTTTGATGCCTCATTTATTTAAAAGAAATAGCCCAATTAAAGCATCTTCTTTGAGCTTAGATTTTGCAAATGCACACATCTCAGTTTATAGGCTATAAAGCTTAATGAGGATTAGATTCATAGCTGAAATTTTTCTTGGGACATTTAGTTCCTGCTTTCTCTTTACAACAAAGATGCCTAGCAGAATAAGTTTATCTGAATTAATAATTGTGTCTATTCAGGGCATTGTTTTGGATTTATTTCTTATATGAGGGTCATGAAGGTTTTTCCATCATTAAATATCATAGCATTTCTCCTATAAAAAAGATGAGCTAACCAAGCTACTTTTGTCACTTATTGGCTTGGATACCCTAGAGGGAGAAGAATTTGAACAGAGAATTTAATCAACATAATGTGAAAAGACTTGAGTAAAACTGTATGGGAACCAAACTCAAACTAGACAAAATCAAGATGAGAAATAAAAGAAATGGCATTTTTTGTTTACTTTAAAGATTAGTGTTTGAATGATCTTATGTGTGTAAATAAGTAAAAATTATCTTTGGACATATGTTCTAAATTGTCTTTTAGAACATAGTTGCCACAAAGCCAGCTCATTTACAAAGTCAGTTATAATAAATAATTTTCACATGAAATTGTATATCTGTAAAATGAGTAATGAGTTTATCTATCATCTTCATTCTGATATTGTGATAATTTAGAGTCAAGAGGACTGTAGCTTTGTGTTTGGGATGTTGTTTAGCCCAGGGCTGGGGTGGGTGTCTGACCCGAGCTACACCAACCCCTCCCTGAAGAACCTGCTTTTCTTAAAGTGTTCCTTAGCATGATGGCTCTGCTTACATGGAGAGCTATCACAAATATCTCCAGAAAACTTATTAGTATGTTATTCTAGAGGTTGTGCTACTACATTAAATATTGTCCACTTCATGAGGGCGCTCAGGAGAAATGCATGGTCTCTGTATCAAACGATCTTTGCCAATACAAAAGGTAAAATATTCTAAGGAAGATGAATAATAAAATATCTTCATGAATTTAGATTTGAGAAAGATTTCCTAAGCAGATCACAGAAAGATTAACCAAAACAAAGAAGATTGATAAACAAAACATTAAAATTAAGAAATTATCATCATCAAAACACATAAAAATAGTGTAAGCGCAAGCCATAGAGAGAGAAGATATGTGCAATCTGTATAACAATCAAGGGTCACATATTCAGAATATACAAATAACTTCCACAAACACTGCCAAAAGTCAGACAACCCAAAAGACAAATGTGCAAGGGACTTCAACAGCACCACACACACACACACACACACACGCATGCACACACACATACACACAAAGGAATTCAAAATGGCCATTAACCTAAACAAAATGTGGTATATCCATGCAGTGAAACAATAATTCACACTTAAATGGAATGTAGTAATGATAGATACTACAACACAGTGAACCTCAAAAACATTATGCTACGTGAAAGAAGCCAGTAATTATTACTGTATTATCTTATTAATGTAAAACATCCATTTGGATGAAACATCCAAATCAGCAGAGTCAGAAAAAAATTAGTGATTTCCTAAGGCTGGGAAGGTGAGGAGAAGTATAAGTATGACTGCTAATGGGAACAGGTTTTCTCAGGGAGCAATAAAATATTTCGCAGTAGATAGTGATAATGTTTTCATGACTTGTTAATATATCGAAATCCATTGAATTGTATGTTTTAAATGGGTGAACTTTATGTCATGTAAATTATATCTCAGTAAGTCCACTAAAATTTGATGGAATGAAAATAAAAAGTTACAATAAAAATTAGATGGAGTGGAAAAATAATGTGGTCCAGCACATTGGTTATCATGAGCTAATAGTACAATTAGACGCCAGTGTGAACTTTTATACACAAATGATGGTTAAGAAAATACGGCAATATCACCTAAACTTGAATGGACATATATCTTCTGACCTAATCATTCCACTGCAGGTGGAATTACAAAGTCAGTACTTGTTTGTTTGTTTATTTATTTGTTATGGATATACCCTAATTATTAACTAACCCAAAGTGTAAGTCAACTGTAATGCTAGATGGACACACTTCATACTAGTGGAAACACTTCACTTTTCTCAGCTTGATCACATCCCCTTGCAAATAAATATACTAAATCTACTACTAAATGTAAGTAGGTGTAAAATATGGAAAACATATCTCATAGAATTTCTTTTTCTGTCTTTTATATTCAGCTCATCATTCATTGCATATTATCACCCTTGTGAGATTGTACCTGTTACTTTCAGAGGGTAGCAGGTGAAGCATATGGCTGATGCTAGCATTTCAAAAAGAACCAACCAGTAGCGTTTAAAGGTAAATGATAAACTAGAACTTTCTATTATTGATAATGATGATGTTAGGCATTATTCCCGTATCATCATGACAGTTCAGTTTGGAAGCCAAGAGCTAAGACCAACATCCTCCTCACAAAGAGTAATAGGTCCTACTTCTGCTCATTTCTCATGGCTGCTACCTGGCTAAGTTGCAGTTCCCTTCTGCCCTCTTGTCAGGAAGTCTGGCCGAGCATCAAAAAGTTGTCACATTTTAATTTTATTTGGTCTTTTCATTCTTTTCAGATAACTCCAAAATGGTTCTCAGGATTACAGAATTTAAAAGTGCGCCCCATCCTCTCCTTTTCTATTTTTTACTAACAAAATAGCAGAAGCATCTGGAAGAGAAATACATAGGCTCATGGGAATGTGCCCTTCATTACTGAAAAACAGGTTCTCACTCCCATGTTAATCTCTCTGGCATGACACTATATATAATATTTTCTGGAAAGCTCTCTGGAAATATATATCAATGAAATTTAAATAACCAGTCTTTGACCCAGTTATTATACTTAGAGAGAACCTATCCTCATCTAACAATCTGAAATGTAATTAAATGAACAAAAAGACATTAATTATAAGTATCATTTATAAAAGGACAAAACTGTAATAAAATTTAAAAACTATGGTTTATGCATAGTTAAATAACAGTCAAAGGAAGAACTATTATAGGGCCATAAAAGTTTCCAGGAATTTTTAATATAAAAATTTCTTGTGATATAAAGAAAAAACAGGGCATGAAATTATAAATGTGTATATATATATATATATATATATATATATATATATACACACCCGCATGCATATACACCTATATATGTATATATAAGCATATCACATATACATATGTAAATATATAATAAATATTTCATTATATTAAAAATATGGTAAGAAAATGATAAATATTATACTTAATGATGGACTGGTGCTTTTGATACTTAGATTTCCAAAATTCTAAGTTAAATTTTCAAAAGATCTATATGAGAGAAAAACTTGGGAAAAATAATGGAACTTTGATTATTTTAGTTCCTCACTTAATGACTTGCTTTGGTTCCTCACTAGCTAGAGGATAAAATTCAACGACCTAGTATTAGATACAAGATCTTTGACAGTGTGAATATTCCTTATTGCGGTAATCTCACTATTAACATTTTTTCACCAACTTAACTCCTACTAAAGCTAATCTGAACATAAGGCTGTGTGATAATCCTTCTGCCTTAAAATTCACTTTTTCTTCATAGTTTCCAAAACTTGTATTCATTCTTTATAATCCAGTCCATACAACCTGCCAGTGTTAGAATGAACTATATTTGGATCATGTTTTTGTTATTGTTTTTTAATCCAGTGTCATAGCACCTCTCCAGTTTTGTATCAAGCATTAATTATGATTAGAATATAATTAACATTTCCATTCTAATGAGTGAAAATGGTGGGTCCCTCTGTCAGGCATTGCTTACTTGCCCTCTCATCAAAGTAATAATCAGAGTCAACATTTTACTTAAGTAGGAATTCCTCTATCTTTCCTACCATTCATCCAGTACAGCTCTACCTTGTCCACAAAAAACCAGGACAGACTTCTGAAAGACTTGTTACAATCTAGATATACTCTTCTGACAATAAGCTTCTATTCTACCTACTGGTCTAAATGGAACCAGATTATTTACTCTGACATTTTTCATTGTCAAATATTGCATTTTGGTTTTCAATGGTTGGCCATTATTTCTTTCTAAATGATTTCCCAAAATAATTATACTAGTGCTGATATATTAGTTATAATAGCAATAATTTTCATATAACAAAAATCCACAATATACCAGCCATTTTAGTAGTTATGTTATCTAATCTTTAATATCCTTAACACTAGTCTAAGGTATAGGTAATCTTTTGTTTTTAAAATGAGAACATTGAACCTCAAAGAGTTTAACTTATTTAAAGAGCAGAGGAAATTATCTGTTTTTTAGAAATAACCAAGATTCAAATGCAGGTTTGTCTGACTCCAAAATCCACATATTTGCACAACTATATAAACTTTTAATGCACTGACAACAAGAACATCAGTTTATTTTACTATTACTATTACTATTTTTTAGCTCATTTTCTTGGAAAAATAGATAAGAGGGAAAACAAGACAGAAGGATTAAGCTTTTAAAATATATGAACAATGACATGATTTTTTTTCTCCATCTCTATGGAAAATAATCTAATACACAGAAAGTACTTAAATTAGAACAAAAGTAGCATCGAAGGAGAATAAACAACTTTTCTGATTATAACAGTAAGAATAGGCTACCAAGAGATGTTTTGAAATACTTGTCCTTGGGGGACCAGTTAATTAAGACAGAAGCCATCTGTTTGGAAAGTTTGGGCAATAAGTTGTATTACATTAGAACTGAACCATATGATTCATGAATTGCTTCTGGTAATATGGTTCCATTCCAGTAGTGTTCTTCTCTTCCATGTCTAAATTGTTTTACAGGAGAATTATCAAAAAGCCAAAGATTTTCTTAAGCTACCTCCTATCTCCTGTCATGACTATGAGGAAGGTTTGGACTAAAATATTAAATAAAATTATGTATATTTTCTATGTATTCCTTTATATTTAAAAAGAGACCTCAGCTCTCTGTTCAGAGTCAAACCTAGTTAGAAATAAATTTTGTGCATTATCTGTGTATAACCACAAACCTTAATTGCCAGCTTCATATTCACTTTACCAAAATGGTTTGAAATTTTAAGGTCACTGCTATTTTAAGAATAAATATGTATCTATTTTTTCATAATAGTTTCATGCTTCTAATTCTACTTAAGATTCAAAAATCCTAATAATTATTTAGAAAAGGTAGTAAATTAGCTACATTATGAAAAATACTCATTGCAATACTGTAAATCTAGTTGAGGTTAGCTTTTCCAATTTGATTCAGGACTAATTTTTAATTAATCAGTAATTCTGCGTTCTTTCCATTTGACCCTCCAGAATTATTTCATTGCAATCCAGGTACTATTCTGTGTTTGAGAATTGTTTTTCACCACTTCCTACTCCCTTCTCGGAGTGATGAATAAATCTTTTTGTTAAATGTACTTTATCTATTTTTCTTTCTTCCTTGAGGACAGACAGATCTTCATCTTGGTACCTTCACAACATTTATCCAATCACCTTATACATAATGTCTCAATTAACATTTGGAATTAATGACCTGTTAAATGGAAACTTTATGGATATGTGAGAGGAACCGAGTCCATCTCGCCATTCTCTCAACCCATCAGAACACATTATTCTCTTGACTTTTCTCCTTGAAGTCTTGTTTAATACTTTTTAATGAAGAATTTGATTTTTAAACACTCTTACGATGCCTTGGAAAATTACATAGAATTTTTTAAATCAATTGAGGAACAATAAACAAGACAATCTACTACGTGAATGTGAAAACAACTTTACATATCAAACAATATTTAAACAAGGAATGGATTATTGATGGGATACTATAAAGTCATGGAAATATGTTTAATAGCATGGAAATTGGCTACCATAGGTTTTAAGGTTGATAGGATTTTTGAACAGTATGTGTTAAATAATAATTATCCAAATCTAATTTAAACAATCCAAAATTTTTAAGTAAAAATTATTAAACTATCTAGAAAAACATGCACAAATGAACACACAAATAGATTCTGAACTTTAGATTATACGTGGTATCTATATTCTTTCTTAAGCCATTCTGTGTTTTTAAAACTTTTACAGTGATCAAATACCACTTTTGGTAATTAAAATTACTAAGTGTTATTTAAAATCTGTTTCCATTTTATTTTGAAAGTCCTTCTCATATATACAACACAGCCCAATACATGGAGACAGTCCTTTGCTATTAAGGCAATCATTCTACGCGTAGAAAATATTATCTGTCTCTCCTCTGTCATTATTGGATGTAGTTTTTCTATAGATATTTGTTAGCTTAGTTGGTTTATATTGTTACTTGAGTCTTCTATATTCTTGTTGATTTTCCTCTTAGTCATTTTATTAGTTATAAGTATTAACATTGAATAGTTTATTTTTCCATTCAATTTTGTCAGTTTTTATTTATGTATTTCGGGGTTCTGTTGTTAAATGCATACATTTTATAATTGTTGTTTTTTCTTCTTTATGAAAAAATGTTCCCATTTCACAGATGAGAAACTAAATCTCAGAGAGGCGAAGTAACTTGCCTAGGCTACAATTCAGATTCAGGTGTTTAGGTTGCAAAATCTATGTTCTTTCCACTTTTCCATTGTCTTCTAAGAAGGAATTCTATATTCACTTTTCACATTTCATTATATAAACAATTGTGTACACCAAATCCAATGGCCATTAATCATTCTATGTGGGTTTTGACTTTGAGAGTTAACAATGCATTTAGACCTTTGTTTTCTAAAGACTTGGTAACATGACAAGAAAATATTATTTACTCTAG
Organism: Smutsia gigantea; assembly: GCA_032199065.1. Lineage (NCBI taxonomy): Eukaryota > Metazoa > Chordata > Mammalia > Pholidota > Manidae > Smutsia > Smutsia gigantea. The sequence goes on from JAVSCE010009265.1 coordinate 851,645, forward strand.
AAATAATACATTCTACTACAACATTATTATTTTTTTCATATGTTATCCACATGGTTTCAGTGTATTTTATTTTTAAAAGGGTGGGGGGACAGGCTTCACAATCCATAATGACAAAAGGAATCTAACTTTATAGATAAAAAATGAGACATGAAATATGTTGATAAAGAATGAAACAAAAAAGGAAAGAAAAAGTGACTTGGAATGACTTGTTTTAATCCTCAGAACTATATGATATCGATATATTTCCTAACATTTTTTCATATCAATCTCCATTTTAACAAAAGATATATTATGTGATTAACTGCATGGTTATTTCTATATTTAACTGTGCATTTTTCCACTTATAAATCAAGAGACTTCTTAACCTATTCTATGCATGTATTTAAAAACTACTTTAGTTAGCACTCCAGCTCATTGGATTATTTGGGGCTGATTAATGAAAATGTCTTTGAGAGATGTGGTCTATAAATGGTAATTCTATAGAAGGTTCACTAGAGCAGCCCTTTTGGGAATAACCCAGTTGAAGTAAATTCTCTAGACAAGTGTCTTGCTTACATGTATGGAACTCTCACTACGTTCTTAGGCAGCTCTTCTATAATTTACTTTTATGGCCTTCAGTTTCAATTGGATTTTATATGCTAAATGGCTCAGAAAATGATTATGGGTAACAATAATTCAGAATTGACCTTTCAGAGTTACCTGCTTTTTGATTGGGTTAGCTAGCAAAGCCTCTAATTGAATTTGAATTTGTCAGCAACAAAAGTACACTAACAGCTGCTGAATTACATTTTATAATTATTGTTATGTTAGATAAATATTTAAGTAGTTAAGAAAACTCTGGCAGTAGAACAGTCATCCACAGTAACACAAAGTCAATGTGTCTATGTGAAAATATTTCACACTCAAATTAATTATGCTTCTTAGTGAAAGATACCCTATGGGAACTATTAAAAAAATGAAGTTGCAATCAACTGACAATTGAGAACTGGAGTTGCATACGCATTATAGAAATATAAAGAAAATTAGATCTTTTTATATAGATACTAAAGAAGTAGAAGTCAATCCCAGTCTTCACTAAAAAATAAGGATCACTTAGACTTATTTAGGATAAATAACCTTACAGCAATGTCTTGAATATATGTATATATGCCTATTATAAGTATAAAGCATTATGAAAAAATTTCTCCAACAATATCCTTATGTTATAACCAACACTCAGAAAAAGACCCAGAACATTGGCAGCTCCTCAGAAGCCTTCCCCATGGTACATTCTAGCCACTACCATCTGCACAAGTGGAAATACCATTTTGAACAGCATCGGTTAGTTGTGCTTCTTTTCTTTTGCTAACACTTTCATTTGAGCATAAATTTTACTATCAAGTTACAAGGTGGTCAGTTCCCCACACCTCACTCTACATCCCCACATTAACATCAAGAAGACATTTGGTGGGTAAGGCAAGAGGAGGAGGAAGTACAAACAAGAAAACCTTGAGGTTTAGAGATGTAATTGGGAGTTTTTTCCTTCTGACTTTCTCATATGATCCAAAATATCTGAAGCTGTCGGTCACCAGGTGATCTTGTACTGCCACTTTCCAAATGCAGCCTCTGGCATTTGGGAGAGTTTGCCAGGAGGTTTCTAAAGGTATTAGGCCTTAGAAAATAGTTTCACAGATAAGTCATCTTGTGGCCTTCATATAAACTTGAGAATGAAAGCCCATGGACTGAGGAAGGAAGAACTATAAGAAGGAAGTTTCCTGAACCTTCTGTGACATGTGTCAGAATTAACTAACCTGGACATCTGTACCTCTTTACTTGTTGCTCTGTTGGATGATAAGCTCCCTTCATTTAAGGCAATTTTGTTCTCATATCTCTTACTTGTTTCTGATACGCTGCTCTAATCCATAGCATTCTAATTTATTAGCGTGGGCAGTAGACAATGAATTAATGTTTGATGAATGAAAGCAATACAAATCACTCTTTCTCATATCCGGGTGCTACCTAATAAGAATATCGCTACCTACTTCAGGAAACAACTGGAAGGAAAATAAGACACTTGCAGTTTAAAACCACCCTGCATAAGTTTTACACACTATTTCATTTTAAACTATAGGAAAAATCATTAAACTAATATATGGCTGTTTATATAATGGGTAGCAGTTAAGATTTACATTTGCTAAGTCTTATTTTAGCCTCTAAAGTGAATAAAATGTAATAAATGAGTGAAATGCCAAATTCCTGTTTTAGAAATAATTTCTTCCATTGTTTTCTTCTTTTCAATAATTCACTATTATAACACAGAAAGCCCTCTGGATGGTATGGTTGTAATTAGGTTCCTTTTTTAACATGTTTTATGCCTCAGTATTCTTTATGCCTCAAAAAAATATGGAACTGGCTTGTATAAAGCTGCCTTTGAATGGAATTGTGTTTGCCTCAGAAAATAATATTGCACTGAACATACAAACCCTTTGCCTGAACTTTAAAAGTTAAAATAAAGTGAAAATTATATTTACATAGAAAATTCCTATATTAAAGGTTTTCTGTATATTAAAGATTTTGTAAAGACCAATTGACAACAAATAAACCCAAATAAAATTATTGTAAATGAATCACTGCTATGACTAATCTAATTAGGATTAATAATTTTAAGTGTACAGTAGATAATATAGTTTCAAAGTTTTCTTCAGAGATCAGAAACCACAGTATTTCAATAATTCTTCATCTCCTTAAGAATTTTGAATACCATCCCATTAGTCAATAATTATACACTGGTCCTATTAAAAGAAAGATTCTCAAAACTCCCATCTCTTGCTACATTTTGTCTTCCAAACCATCTCAGCTACATTCCAGGCCTCCTGTAGACTTCTCTAGTAAAGGAGACTTCAAGGCTTTCACTGGGAAAGGTACCTGGACATTTCCAGACATGCCATAGATGCATATGTCTGTGTAATGGGGTATTATGCATTTAAAAACAAAGACTCTTGTTTATCCTCAGTGGAAATAAAACAAATTCTACACATTATTTCTACCATGCACTTGAACAAAAGAAGCCCTACCTTTTTTCTCTAAATAAATCTAACACCTGTGTTTTGTACCTTAAAAATTTCACCAACCTTTGTATGTATTGCCACTCTTTCTTGCATTCTCTCCAGTGATTCCTCATGTATTTTATTGTCACTTGATGTATGTTTGATCATTTCAAAGTGTATTCTCAAATGTTTTGTGAAAGTAGTATTTGCATTGTTATTGTTACATGATATACTTGATGAAAGCTAAACAATTGTTTAGCAATATATAATTAAGTATTTTGAGAAAATAATATACTTTAGAATAAAAACTTTTAAGACTCCAAATTCACAATCCTTAAACAATCCCTTTAAAGTAATTGTGGAATTAACTCTCATAATGTCATGCTTTAGAGAAATAATAAAATGCTGTATCATATTCAGCACTGCAATCAGATAACCCAATTCACTAGTTCCAAGTGTTTCATCTCTGAGCCACTCATTTTTACTTTTCCTCAACTCCTTACAGAAATTTAGACATTTTATAATTATTAAGCAACTTCACTTGAGAATATAAATGTGAAAATATGTCTGAGTGTAATCATAACACAAACCATTGGACAGCCAGATTTGAACTGGCTTACTAGATTTTCTTAAGAAACAACATTGATCATGGAAGAATTAACATTTCTTTCATACATTCTTTTTGAATTTAAGAAAGAATTAGAATATTGGCTGAGCACATTCCAAAGAGATTCAAATTTTAAATAAATTTTAAGTGACTTAAGATGCTGGTGACTTTTAAATCCCTGACTCATATTGAGAAAACAAGAAATTGGACAATATGTGATGATTTCCTTGGAGAGAGCTGTGGCCCTGAGTTTCCCCCACTGACTTTTCAGGAATTTGGTGTAAAACCTACTAATCCTACATCAAGAGACAGTGACTCTAGGGAGATCAGCAGGAGGTTAAATACCTGTGTTACAGTTAGGGGAATATTTCACCCTTCCCACTTGAGAAAAATAAAGGATGAGATAAAGAATCCTAACAGAAAGGGGACTAGAAAAGCCTGCAGCAATCTCAAGAAAGAAAACGTTGAGATAAGAACCTGATGCCCAAGTGCCGGGGAAGGTTTCAGCAATGCATCTCAGAGAAGTTGGCTAGTTGCATAAAGCGTACTGTACCGCTGTACAGGGTCTGTAGAGATTGATGGGGTCTTCAAAGGAACCACAGATATTCTGATGAGAAAAACACAAGCTTTAAACATCTACTAGTCCAGGCCAGGATCATTTCACTAAGAACTTTACCAACTGATCTCTGTGCCTCTTCTCTCTCACCGTGCTCCAAAGCAGAGCGCTTTGACGCTGCATTGGGGAAGCTGGAGCGTGAGAAGCACACAAGGTTTAAGCAAGGCAAGAGAAAGAAGCTGCTCACTTCCTCCTTCTCGAACTCCTGGCTTGCAATCGGCACAACTAGCAAGGAGGAGAGGTCTCCACACCAATCCAGGTGACGGGGCACGAACTGACACTATGCTGTATAGTTCTGAAGTGAGTGTGGACATTTTTGACCATCATAAAGTCATCAGAAAAGTCAAGGAGCCTGTCCGAGTTTCTCAAGGGGCAGGAAACTAACTCTTCCGACAATGATGAACATGGGCAGCAATAGACAAAAATAATGTTGCGTTTGTTTATTTGTTCTACATTCTATGCGTAAGCACTGGAATAGTATTCACAGGAATAAGGCTTCCTTCACATGGGGGCACTGGTATTTCAATGCAGCAGTCCTGCTGACCGCAAACACACGGCCTTAGCTCCTTGCACTCTCAATATACTCCTTACCGCATGCAGTATTAACCCTCATGACTTTGACACAACCACGACAGTGGGTCTGCCTGGATTCCAGATATACACACATTTACAAGAACTGTTTCCTCAGAAAAAGGAGGCTGTGGTCTCATAAGTAAGGAAGACACTTGGTTTAGTGATGTAAAATTTTTTAAAAGACATGAGAAGGCTATTAAATAGCAACACACCACAAAACCTACAGTGTTTCTTAGGTGACAGAGAAATTGCTCCAATCAATGTTAACATCCCATTAAGGCCAGCCAGCAAACCAAGGATGTATCGTCTGAGACAATGAGGCATTCCTCTCGAGACAGCCGAGGTAGGATAAAAAAAGAGGAGAAATTACTTCTGTTAATTCACTTTCACTGTGGCTATTAATAGGAATCTAGAGGCTGATTCCTGAAAATCTCACCCTTGGTGGAGAAGTTTACCATAACTAATTATAAGTTGGAACAAAGTATAAATTATCAATTTTATTATATCATAAAGTAGTCCCCCCTTACATGTTGGGAATACCTTCTAAGACTCCCTGTGGCTATTGAAATCATGGATAGTACTGAACCCCATGTATGCTATGTTTTTTCCTATACATGCATACTTATGATAAAGTTTAATTAATAAGTTATGCATGGTAAGAGATTAACAAGAATTAACTAATAATAAAATAGAATTGTAACAATATACTGTAATAAAAATTATGTCGATGTGGTCTCTCTCAAAATCTCTTATTGTACTATACTTACCCTTTTTCTTGTGAAGATGTGTGATCATAAATGCCTACGCAATGAGGTGAAGTGAGGTTCATGGCATTATCATTCTAATGTAGCACTAGGCTACTATTGACCTTTTAAAAATGTGTCAGGAGGATCATCTGCTTCCTGAATTTGGCTGACACCTGGTAACTAAAACAGGTGGAAAGTGAAACCATAGATAAGGGGCGACTACTGTGTATCCTAAAAGCAACCAAAATTTCCTCTTCTGGTAATAAAAAGGAAATACTGAACAAACGGATGAAAACATACATGATGATGTTCAAAACAGTGGAGAAAAAGCATTATATCTGGGGATAGAAAGAACAATGATTCCCTAGTTCACATATGTGGCCCAGTAACATGGAGAGATGTAAATATGCATTTTTCAAACACTATTTTGATCATGCTGTTTGTGTGCAAAGTACAAAAATATGATTAATACTCAGTCAAGTGTATGCCACGTGTTCAGTTTAGAAGGGTTAGAGAATATACATATCTGATCACTACATGTGGAAGCATTTGTTATATGCATGTATGGTATAGAACTTTTTTTTTCCTCACTGATGTTATCACATAATGAAAAATTGTGAACATTAAACTTGCTGTGGTTATTAGGAAATAATACAATGGCTCTGCAAAGATACATCAATATATAATATATTTATGGGTAGAAAAAGCTAAAGTATGAATAAAATAAAGCAAAAGATTTTGGAATTTATAGTAAAAATACAATGAACTGAATAATAAAATGTTACAGCACTGGCTCTTACTGGGGCATGAGCTATCTTTTTGTCCTTGTTTTAGGTTATGATGATTACTTGGTTTCTCTTAATGGATTTAGTTTCCACCAAAGCATTTCAAACTAGTTTAAACATATATATTGAATTTTTTTCTTACTTCCTGTAACATTTCCTATCTGTCCAGAGGTAGAATTGACAAGAATTCACACGATATAATAACAGAGGTGAGAAAGGAATGCAAGATATTCCCCAGGTTTCCTTTTGGATAACTGGTAGATGGTACTTCTATTCACAGGAATTGGAAAGACAAAAGCAGGTTTGTGGGAAAATACTGTGAGTTCAGTTTTAATATATTGGAAGTTGAGAAGCTAATATGCTAAAAGATATACTGATTTGATTCTCAGGATTTAGGTCCTGAAAGGACACATTAAGTGTCACCTGATACCAATAATCTTTGAAGCTACAAGAATAGATGACTTCAACCATGAAAGCTATAGACTGAAAAGAGAATAAACATAAGTAATTGGGCTAATATTCAGTCTTGAGAGGGCTATCAGGAAAAGAGAAGACTTACAGCAAAGTAAAAGGCTAAATGTATTAAGATCCTGATGATGGGTCCAATTGACAAAATCTTGAAAATCTGAGCAGTGGATCCCTCTGTCGAGGACACTGCATACAGGTTATTTAATGAAGAGACCAACCCAGTTGTTTCACCCACATCCCATGTCATCTTCACCCTTGGAGTCTATGGTTTGTGATTTTTCACCAGCAACTTTGGGTACAAAGCTGCTTAAATCCTCATATGTGTTCTGGGAATGTAGAAAAAAGCTTTTTTTTTCTTTTTTCCTCCCCCTGCCTGACCACTCTTACTTTTCTTTTCTTTCTTTTTATTTTTTTCCAACAAAAGACAACTCTGACACCTTTATGAAGTGATTGTTTAGAACACAGAACAGGAAACACTCAATCCAAAATGAAATAGCCAAATGGATTCCTCTGCTTTCCTTCTCTTTCTCTAGAACAAAGTCATAGAGAAATGGTAGGGGCCAAATATAGGGAATCTAATGCCAGGATAGAGTTTTTGTGGGGGTTTTTGTTTGTTTTGTTTTGTTTAAGACAAGCTAGATTACATCTATGCTTGGGTCTTGGTGCTGTGTCTCGGGTGAGGTAAAACTTGATCCTCAAAATATCCTTGAATTTAAATGAATTATCTATCAGCTAGCTGGCCTGTGAAGAAAGCCATAATCGATAATAGTCATTAAGGATTCACAGAGTAGTGCCAGACAAGCCTCATTTTATTTTTTTAAATTTTTGATAGAGTTTATTAGACTTGTAGATTAAAAGAATGATGTAGATGCAATATATCTGTATTTCAGCAAGGTATCTGACATGAAATTTTTAAAAATAAGAGGTGAGGAAATGGTTCGCAGATAACAGAGTATTTAAATGGATTCCTAACTGGTTCAGCAGCATTAGCATCTTCAATTAGAAGAAGGGCTCAATAGGCTGAATCAACGATTATGAAAGCTTTTATATTAAAGATTTACTGAAAGCTGGCTTGTCTGGAAAATCCTGTATTTATCACTTAACCTTTCACCACTTCCCTGTCTGGTTTCACATTTGAAGGCTTGACTCCAGTTACATGTGAGTTATTGTGAAGGGATGGGGGTGGGGAACTCTTGATTTATACTCAACAGTCAAAGGAAGTTATGTGTTGCACTATGAATATTCTCATAGGATGTTGGCTCACACATGCAGAAATAATTTGGGTTAAGTGATTTTTCCTATAACCATTTAATTGTCCTTTCTTCTCCTCATAGTGCAACACCTGATGGCCTACCACTAAGGACTATATTGAGAAAAAAATTGGCAAGCCTATTTGTTCCTATGACTAAGGAATCCTATCATATAGTGACCACAAGTAGTGTGAAACTATTTTTGCAAAGATATCAGTTGGAAGGTATATTTGGGGCTCCATATGACACAAGGTGCCCTTCCTTTCTGGCCCTTTGATTTTCCAGGACAACCCCTCTGAATTCTGTTATTCTCTAAGCTTTCCCAAAGGAGACTATTCAGATAAGGTCACTAGATGTCATCCTAAACCTCCTCAAACTCTTAATCACCCAATCCCATCAACACCAACCACATGCACACATATATTTATATGTATAAACATATAAACACACTCACTGACTTGAGCAGGCAGTATATCTATTCAATTTAATGCTTAAAAATGAGTTGTTGGTTTTTTTTTCAAGAGCCTTTGAGTATGCAGTGCAATTGTGGGAGTTAATAGAAATAGAAGAAAGAAGGTTTCTAGAACTGGGGTTCAAAAATTCAACTAGAACTTATATATACAGTCATTGTATCTTTTAAATTCTATTGTGTGTATTTTATGTATTTTTACTATTATTTGTCTATATATCTATAAACATAGTGGTAAATGTAGGTAATTGATAAATAATGTGCATGTATTTGAGTGCTTATTTAAATATTTTTAACTGATGGAAATTTTATCAAAAACATCTGGAGATCAAGGATTCTGGGAAGATGGAGGTGTGAGCAGGGCGGCGGAAATCTCCACCCAAAACCACATATATTTGTGAAAATACAACAAATACAACTATTCCTAAAAGAGACCAGAAGATACAGTACAACAGCCAGGCTACAGCTACACCTGCGGGAACTCAGTGCCTCACAAAGTGGGTAAGATACAAAGCGCAACCCGGCGGGACCCGAGCACCACCCCACCCCAGCGCACCAGCGGGAGGAAAAGAATCAAAGTGGGGAGGGAGTGGAAGCACAGGCCTGCCAAATAACCAGCCCTGGTGATCTGCACGGGAGCACTGACACACATCGTGTGGTGTATCGGAGATAAGAGAAACAGAAGTGCAGGATCCAAGATGGGGATGGCAAGCGGGTCCCAATAGCCGGCTCCCAGGGGAAAAAGAAAAGGAGGCACCATTTTTGTTTGTTTGTTTGTTTATTTATTTTTGTTTTTTTGTTTTGTTTGTTTGTTTTCTTAAAGTCTTAAAGAGACAAGGGCCCAACAGTGGAACAAAATAGTCCCAGCACACTCAGCCTGGCAGGCTGGGAGTCTTGGGGAATTTAGGAACCCCTGGCCAGCGACCGGGCAAAGCAGCCGTGCCGAGGCTTCCCACAGATCCGCCACTGCTGTGGAACAGCGGAGCAGAGGCCCTGCACACAGCAACCTCACAGAATCTACTCCCGGCTGGCACGCAGCTAAGCAGGAAGGACTCCAGACCCCACGTCAAGGGCTGGAAAGCACCAACGGGACCAGAAGGCACCCAGCGAGACTTCAAACCCCCACAGAGCTATAGGCTAGGCTGAGGGCGACCCTGCACACAGGCAGCTCTGGGAATTATCCCAGAGACTGCCTCCCAGTGGGTGAGAAACGAGTTCAGACCCCAGGGAAGGGCAAGGAGAACAACAAGCAGGAAGGAACTTTGTTCTCCCAGCTGACACACATGGCACCTACCAGCAACCACTTCTATCACCATAAAAAGACAGAGGAATATGGTACAGACAAAGATTACCCAGACAACCCCAGAGAGAGGGCCCAATGGGATAGACTTACACAATCTTCCTGAAAAAGAATATAGAATAAAAGTAATAACCATGCTGATGGAACTACAGAGAAATATGCAAGAGCTAAGAGTGGAAGTCAGGCGAGACAATGCAGAAATCAGACAAGCGATTGACGGGCTTAAGAGCAGAATGGATGAGGTTCAAGAGACTATTAATGGAATAGAAATCAGAGAACAGAAATACAGAGAAGCTGAGGGAGACAGAGATAAAAGGATCTCTAAGAATGAAAGAATATTAAGAGAACTCTGTGACCAATCAAAACTGAACAGTATTCGCATTATAGGAGTACCAGAGGAAGAAGAGAGAGAAAACGGATAGAAAGTCTTTGAAGAAATAACTTCTGAAAACTTCCCCAAGCTGGGGAAGGAAATAGTTTCTCAGTCCACGGAAGCCCACAGATCTCCCAACACAAGGGACCCAAGGAAGACAACACCAAGACACATAATAATTAAAATGGCAAAGATCAAAGATAAAGACAGATTACTAAAGGCAGCCAGAGAGAGAAAAAAGATCAAATACAAAGGAAAACCTATCAGACTATCATCAGATTTCTCAACAGAAACCTTACAGGCCAGAAGAGAATGGCATGATATATTTAACATAATGAAAGAGAAGGGTCTCGAACCAAGAATATTGTATCCAACACGATTATCATTTAAATTTGAGGGAGGGATTAAACAATTCCCAGACAAGCGAAAGCTGAGGGAATTTGCCTCCCACAAAACACCTCTACAGGATATCTTAAATGGACTGCTCTAGAGGGAAGCACCACTAAGGATAAAAAGATGTCACCAGAGAAAATAAAATCATTGCAAAGAAAGCACACCATTCAAATAGTAACTAAAGGCAAAAAGTAAAATCAACTATCCACAAAAAAAGTCAAAGGAAACACAAAAGAATATAGAATAAAACACTAGAAACTTTGATAACCACAAATCTAAAGTCAGCAATGGCAATAAGTACATACCTATCAATAATCACCCTAAATGTAAATGGACTGAATGCACTAATAAAAAGACACAGAGTAAAAGAATGGATAAAAAAGCAAGACACATCTATATGCTGTTTACAAGAGACTCACCTCAAGCCCAGATATATACATAGACTAAAGGTGAAGGGATGGCAAAAGATATTTCATGCAAACAAGGAGAAAAAAGCAGGTGTTGCAGTACTTGTATCAGACAAAATAGACTTCAAAATGAAGAAAGTAGCAAGAGATAAAGAAGGACATCACATAATGATAAAGGGGTCAGTCCAACAAGAGGATATAACCATTATAAATATATATACACCCAATATGGGAGTGCCGGCATATGTGAAACAAATACTAACAGAATTAAAGGAAGAACTAGAAAGCAATGCATTCATTTTAGGAGACTGCAACACACCACGCACTCCAAAGGACAGATCAACTAGACATAAAATAAGTAAAGACACAGAGGCACTGAACAACACACTGGAACAGATGGACCTAACAGACATCTACAGAACTCTACACCCAAAAGCAGCAGGATACACATTCTTCTCAAGTGCACATGGAACATTCTCCAGAATACACTGCATACTAGGCCACAAAAAGAACCTTAGTAAATTCAAACATATTGAATTTCTACCAACCAACATCTCAGATCACAAAGGTATAAAACTAGAAATAAATTGTACAGAGAAAACAAAAAGGCCCACAAATATATGGAGGCTTAATAACATGCTCCTAAATAAACAATGGGACAACAACCAAATTAAAACAGAGATCAAACAATATATGGAGACAAATGACAACAACAACACAAAGCCGCAACTTCTATGGGACACAGCAAAGGCAGTTCTAAGAGGAAAGTATATTGCAATCCAGGCCTATTTAAAGAGGGAAGTTCAATCCCAAATGAATAGTCTAAAGACATATTTATTGAAATTGGAGAAAGAACAAATGAGGCCCAAAGTCACCAGAAGGAGGGACATAATAAATATTAGAGAAGAAATAAATAAAATTGAGAAGAATAAAACAATAGAAAAAAAATCAATGAAACCAAGAGCTGGTTTTTTGAAAAAATAAACAAAATAGATAAACCGCTAGCCAGACATATTAAGAGAAAAAGAGAATCTACACACATAAACAGAATCAGAAGTGAGAAAGGAAAAATCACGACAGACCCCACAAAATACAAAGAATTATAAGAGAGTACTATGAAAACCTATATGCTAACAAGCTGAAAAACCAAGAAGAAAATGGACAACTTCGTAGAAAAATACAACCTTCCAAGACTGACCAAGCAAGAAACAGAAAACCGAAACAGACCAATTACCAGCAAAAAAATTGAATGGTAGTCAAAAACATACCTAAGAACAAAATACCTGAACCAGATGTCTTCACTGATGTTTTTTATCAAACATTTAGTGAAGAACTATTACCCATCCACCTTAAAGTTTTCCAAGGAGTAGAAGAAGAGGGAACACTTCCAAACTTTTTCTGTGAGGCCAGCATCACTCTAATACCAAAACCGGGCTAAGACAACACAAAAAAAGAAAACTACAGACCAATATCCCTGATGAACATAGATGCAAAAATACTCAACAAAATATTAGCAAACCAAATTCAAAAATACATCAAAAGGATCATCCATCATGATCAAGTAGGATTTATTTCAGGGATACAAGGATGGTACAACATTCGAAAATCCATCAACATCACACACAGCACCAAGAAAAAGAAGAACAAAAACCACACGATCAACTCCATAGATGCTGAAAAAAGCTCTCAACAAAATGGGTATAGAGGCAAGTACCTCAACATGATGAAGGCCATATGTGACAAACCCACAGCCAACATCATAATTAACAACGAGAAGCTGAAAGCTTTTCAGGTAGGATTGTGAACAGGACAGGGATGCCCACTCTCCCCACTGTTACCCGACATAGTACTGGAGGTCTTAGAAATGGCAATCAGACAAAACAAAGAAATACAAGGCATCCAGATTGGTAAAGAAGAAGTCAAATTGTCACTATTTGCAGATGACATGATATTGTACATAAAAAACCCTAAAGACTCCACTCCAAAACTACTAGAATATCTGAATTCAGTAAAATTGCACGATACAAAATTAACACACAGAAATCTGTTGCTTTCCTGTACACTAAAGATGAACTAGCAAAAAGAGAAATCAGGAAAACAATTCCATTCACAATCGCATCAAAAAGAATAAAATACCTAGGAATAAACCTAACGAAGGAAGTGAAAGACCTATACCCTGAAAACTACAAGACACCACTAAGAGAAATTAAAGAGGACACTAACAAATGGAAATCCATCCCATCCTTTTGGCTAGGAAGAATAAATATTGTCAAAATGACTATACTTCCTAAAGCAATCTAAAGATTCAATGCAATCCCTATCAAAATACCAACAGCATTCTGCAGTGAACTGGAACAAATAGTTCTAAAATTCATATGGAACCGTAAAGGACCCCGAATAGCCAAAGCAATCCTGAGACGAAAGAATAAAACAGCAGGAATTACGCTTCCAGACTTAAAGCTCTACTGCAAAGCTACAGTAATGAAGACAATTTGGTATTGGGACAAGAACAGACCCACAGTCCAGTGGAACAGAATATAAAATCCAAACATCAACCCAAACATATACAGTCAATTAATATTTGATAAGGGAGCCTTGAATATACAATGGGGAGATGACAACCTCTTCAGCAGCTGGTGTTGGAAAAACTGGACAGCTACATGTAAGAGAATGAAACTGGACTACTGTCTAACCCCATACACAAAGGTAAACTCAAAATGGATCAAAGACCTGAATGTAAGTCATGAAACCATAAAACTCTTAGAAAAATATAGGTAAAAATCTCTTGGACATAAACATGAGCAACTTCTTCATGAACATATCTCCCCAGGCAAGGGAAACAAAAGCAAAAATGAACAAGTGGGACTATATCAAGCTGAAAAGCTTCTGTACAGCAAAGGACACCATCAGTAGAACAAAAGGACATCCTACAGTATGGGAGAATCTATTCATAAATGATGTTTCCGATAACGGGTTGACATCCAAAATATATAAAGAGCTCATGCACCTCAACAAACAAAAAGCAAATAATCCAATTAAGAAATGGGCAGAGGACATGCATAGACACCTCTCTAAAGAAGAAATTCAGATGGCCAACAGGCACATGAAAAGATGCTCCACATCGCTAATCATCAGAGAAATGCAGATTAAAACCTCAGTAAGATATCAGTGAGAATGGCCAACATCCAAAACACAAACAACAACAAATGTTGGCGAGGATTTGGAGAAAAGGGAACCCTCCTACACTGCTGGTGAGACTGCAAATTAGTTCAACCATTGTGGAAAGCAGTATGGAGGTTCCTCAAAAAACTCAAAATAGAAATACCGTTTGACCCAGGAATTCCACTCCTAGGAATTTATGCTAAGAATGCAGCAGACCAGTTTCAAAAAGACAGATGCAGCCGTATGTTTATTGCAGCACTATTTACAATAGCCAAGAAATGGAAGCAACCTGAGTGTCTATCAGTAGATGAATGGATAAAGAAGAGGTGGTACATATACACAGTGGAATATTATTCAGCCATAAGAAGAAAACAAATCCTACCATTTGCAACAACATGGATGGAGCTAGAGGGTATTATACTCAGTGAAATAAGCCAAGTGGAAAAAGATAAGTATCAAATGATTTCACTCATATGTGGAGCATAAGAGCAAAGAAAAAATCTGAAAGAAAAAAACAGCAGCAGACACATAGAACCCAAGAATGGACTAACAGTTACCAAAGGGAAAGGGACTGGGGAGGATGGGTGGGAAGGGAGGGACAAGGGGGAAAAAGGGGCATTACGATTAGCAGATGTAATGTTGGTGGGGCACGGGGAGGGCTGTACAACTCAGAGAAGACAAGTAGTGATTCTATAGCATCTCACTACGCTGACGTACAGTGACAGTAATGGCGTAAGTGGGGGAGACCTGATGAAGTGGGGAGTTTAGTAACGATAATATTGCACATATAACTGTAGATTAATGATACCCAAATAAAAATAAAATAAAATAAAAAACATCTGGAGATCATTTCTTTAAACTACATGAAGGCATGAGAAATGCCTTGAACGTTTTAAGTTAAAGTAACTGGGAAAATTCAAATTAATTAATGGTGAACTAAATATAACTCTCATGAGGGATTTTAAGGAATGAGTGGCTGTATGTATGCATCTGCATGTGTGTGATAGAGAGAGAGAGCGTGTTAGCTGGATAGCTGAAGGAATGGCTGTTCAGAAGCCTGATACCAGGATATGTTAATGCTCATTACAGAAAATAGAGAAAATAATAAATTGAAGCAAAAAGGCATAAATTTGGTTTTATGGCATAAAAATATATTAAGAATTGTTCGACTTTAAAAGTGAATTTCAATATTCAAGTAACCATTTTGCATTACCAAAAATGATAGTATTTATTAGCTTTTCTTTGATGGTGCCTCAGTCTTCTTATGGATGCTCATTGAACTCTGCTTGTGGATGATGGTGTCAATGAATAAAATATTTTGTAAAATCCCCTATAAGCAATACCACCACAATTTTAGACTTAAAAAATTCCACCATTTTCCATTCTCCATGTATTTTTAATTTCACATCTATAGTTTTTAGTAGCACTACTATTACTAGAGCAATCAAAAAAAAAATAAAATCCTAATGTTATAAATGTTGTTTCAAAAGAAAACTCATTCTCTAATTAGTCTGCTTGTTCTAAATTACAGTCAAGTCATGGACTTATTAAACTGAACTTTCAAAAGAGCAATTAGGTAAGACTGAGACTTACCAGTGTATAGCCTTGCCCCTACAAAATGACTAATGGCTGAAGGATGAAAGTATCAAACTCCTCAAGATTTCCTGAAAGGAAAAAAAAAAATGGGAAACACATTTTGAATTCCCATTTCTTGGCAGTTACATGATGCCAAAGCTAAGTCAGTTGACAAGATGACAGAGAGCAATGGTAATTGACCCTTCACAGATTAATGGAACTGACTAATCAATGCTAAGAAGCAATACCATCAAAAGGGCATTCTTGTTATTTCCTCATTGTTAAGTATTATATACCATAACATTTAAAGAATAAATACAATCTTTAAATTTTTCCTTGATATAAAAGTTCATACTATGGGACACTAATTTGTTGGTTAACAATAAACCAATTTTCTTTTCTTAAATGACAATTTACTTTATTAAAACACAATTTGTATTTTATGGATAAAATCTTTAAGTCAATTTTGTTTTCTGTGTTGCTTAAGAAAATGAACCACTCACAAATATTTTTTTTAATATTATATTGCTCCTTATTCAGATATATTTTCTCACAGATTCAGAAATCATTGCCTATCAGATAATGCTTATTATCTCTGGTATTCTTGTCCCACACCCAAGCAACTTCAGTGCTCTAGTATAGTCAACAACTTTCATATTAACAGTACAATATATTGAAAATAAGATATTGGAGGCCACAATTATTATAAAAATAAAACGTGTATAGAAAACACCTTTAATATCAGCTAGAGAATATGCAAGTCAGTGACTGAACATTTACCGGATGAGCACAGCTCAAAGAAAAGTCACATATAATTAAAA
Organism: Smutsia gigantea; assembly: GCA_032199065.1. Classification (NCBI taxonomy): domain Eukaryota; kingdom Metazoa; phylum Chordata; class Mammalia; order Pholidota; family Manidae; genus Smutsia; species Smutsia gigantea. The sequence continues at coordinate 868,216 of JAVSCE010009265.1, forward strand.
TTTCACTTAAAATCACACATTTAAAAGCATAAAATTGAATTGGGTAACAAAGATCAGGTGGTCCCATCAACTGAATCAGCCCATCATTTGCTCCTGAGGTCCAAAGAGAAATCTGCAAAATTTTTGTCATGTACAAAGAAGTGAGCTTTTAAAGCTTCATCATGATTCCCCACATCTCCCTTGATGCCTATCCAAACATTATTCATTCTTTCTAAACCAAACCCTAAATTCACCTAACCTATGAAGCCATAATTCATTTTGCATCCATAATCTTGTTCAAATACTAACACACTATTCATCATGTATTTTTCATATATGTGTCTTATTTTCAACTAAATCTTTAATTCACTGGATTAGCAACCATGTTCAATATACACATAATTCTGTATGTATTCAGAAATCCATAATCTAATAGAATTCTTATTACTTAGCAGGGAAAACACACACACACACACACACACACACACATTTTGCATATAATTATTATTACTTAGTTAACTTGGTACTATACACTATGCCTGAAATGATTTATGTCAAACTCTCCATTGGCTGACCAAGAATTGGTTTTGGAAAGTAGGACTGGTATTCTGTCTAATTTGACAAACAGTTCTTGTTTAGGACTAATAGAAATACAGGAACCAATTTCTTTTAAATGCCTTTAATGAATAGTGTTAAAATATGACAAGGTATTTTCTATAACCTTCTACTGAACTTGCAAAGAACTTAGGATCTGTAGATTCTAAGCAAAATAACATTGGTTGGGTAGTTATTATGTGTCAGTTGACATATATACTATGGGTTTTTTTGTATGATTACATGTAAACTAATGAGGCAGAAACTACTGTTGATTTTCCTTCTTTTCATATGGGAACTGGAGGCAAAGGAAATTTGAGTTACTTCCCCAAAGCCTCCTACTCAGTAAACAGTACAGCTGGAATTTAAATGAGGCCAGTCTGACTCGGAGTCTTTCATTCTAACTGCGATAATATGCTACCATGTCTCCAAAACATATATGCTAGATAAAGGAGAAGGGAATGGCAGAAGGAAAGAATGAGAAAAATATCTTACATATTGTCAAAAACTGACTTTTTTTAAAAAACAGTAGCAATTCTTACAGGATTCTGCTCTTCACACCCTTCCCCCAATATACCCCAGACAGTCTTAGAATCATTGTTTTCATAAAAGAGCCAAAAAGTTATAAAGCTTTGGTTTTTGTTACCCTGTAAGATCCTTTTTTAAAAATTAAGGTATCATTGATATACACTCTTATGAAGGTTTAACAAGAAAAGCAATGTGGTTATTACATTCACCCTTATTATTAAGTCACTCCCATACCCCATTGCAGTCACTGTCCATCAGTATAGTAAGATGCAACAGAGTCCCTATCTGTCTTCTATGAGCTACACTGTCTTCCCCGTGACCCCACAAACACCATGTGCACCAATCATGATACCCCACAATCCCCTCCCCCACCCTCCCCACCCACCGGCCCCCAACCCTCCCCTTTGGTAACCGCTAGTCCCTTCTTGGAGTCTGCAAGTCTGTTGTATTTTGTTCCTTCAGTTTTGCTTCGTTGTTGTAGTTCACAAATGAGGGAAGTCATTTGTTCATTTTTATTTTGTTTCCCTTGCCTGAGGAGATGCGTTCAGAAAAAAGTTGCCCATGTTTATATTCAAGAGATTTTTCCCTATGTTTTCTTCTAAGAGTTTATGGTTTCATGACTTACATTCAGGTCTTTGATCCATTTTGAGTTTACATTTGTGCATGGGGTTAGACCATAATCCAGTTTCATTCTCTTACATGTAGCTGTCCAGTTTTGCCAACACCAGCTGTTGAAGACGCTGTCGTTTCCCCATTGTATATCCATGGCTCCTTTATCGTATATTAATTGACCATATATGATTGGGTTTATATCTAGGCTCTCTAGTCTGTTCCACTGGTCAAGGGAAACAAAATAAAAAATGAACATATGGGACTACATCATCCTGTAAGATCCTTTTATCCTATAAAAGCATCTTATATTGTAAAATCATAGAATTATATTTGGGAGTTTAGAAAGCAAAATTAAATTTCTTGCTAGAGATTTACATGGGCATTCATTACCAAACATCTTTTATAATGCATTAGAATTTTAATTGAGGCATTTAATTTTAAGATTTAAAATAGCTTTTAAATATGATTGCAACTTTACCTCTCTGTTCCTTAAATGTCTTTTCTATTTCTATAGTACCATTAATAAATACAGCATCTGTAAGAACTGAGTATAATTTTGAGATTGTAGTGCTACAAACTTCATATTCTCAACCTAAGCCTTTTCTCTAAACTATGCACATTTCAGAAGATAAAGTAGTATTTAGTAATGCTGGGGTTCAAAACTTATGAATGGGGTTGCTTTTGTCTTTTCTTCCTGGAAGCTTATTCACAATATTATAAAGCATTTTTCTGAGATTTATAGTATACACTTAACCTTGAGACAGAAACCTTTGACAGCATCCTTCCTGCTAAAACATTAGGGAAAATGACTCTCAAGCACAGTGAAGTCAGCTTGGATTTTTCTTCTGTTCTTTGAAGATGGCTTTCCTGTTACCTATATTTTTTGGTTTATTACCTTATTTTTTGTTTTATTTCTTTTGTGTTGTATTGTTATCATTTTCTGGCACTTCATAGTTTGCTTTAAGCTTTCACAGAAAAAAATGAATTACAGACATACATACACACACACACTAGCAAGTGTGTTGCTGAAAACTATGCTATTTATGTGTAAGCCTATAAGATTTGTAATTATGAATTTAGAAACTCATTTACCATCACTCATACACAGTAATCCATGAGCATCAATGTTCCAAATATAAAGAAAGTCCATGAGCATCAATGTTCCAAATTAAATCCTATCCTGTGGTCACTGATTTTAATTCTTAGAACACTAAAGCTAACTGTAACATATGTTATAAACATCAGCAGTTAAGAAGATTAAGATTAAGCAGTTAAGAAGTATTGGGGTAAAAGGAAATTTTATAAAAATTTCTGCTCTATCATGAAATAAATTATATAAAAGAGGGAATTTCTGACAATTATAAAGATATGTAATTATACAGGGAGAAAGAAAATATAAAAAAAAAGTATTTGCACTTGTTTTGAAAAGCTTTAACCTTTCATAATAAATGAATCCTGTGAATGGCCATGAAATATATATTATCTAATAACACATATATGTATAATGAAAATATACATTTAATATGCTTTCCTAAAAGATCACAAAATATAATTACATAAGTAATTGGTCCCAATTCACAGGTAAAGTTAAAACAAATTCTGTATCTCATTGAAATTCTTTTTAAAAGTAATGTCCTATTATTCCAACTTGTACTTCCTCTAAATCATTTCTTCAGTATAACTCTTGGTTCCCAATTTTGACTCTTCTCCCCTCCTCTTTGACTCTGTCTCAGCCTCCTCCCTCTTCTTACTTCCTTATCCAGATTGGCCCCAGGTCAGCCTCCTCACACACTCTCTAACCAAATCCCTTAACACCTCAGCCTTCTTGCATTCTCCTCTCTACTAATGGGAAATCTAGACAGTCCATCTCTTCCATTCCAAATCTTGTGTTGTCTAATTCTGACAACTTGAGTTCCTTATTAATGAAACTCCTAATGGCTTCTTTATAAATAATGATAGTTTAGTTTGTCCAAAAAATTGGGTTGGAAAAAAGATTAGTGAGTCAATAGTGGAAAGACAGCATGCTTCTCACAATTAAGCATATTAGAGCATTGTTCAAGAGCCAGAAAACCTATATCCTCATTTCTTTGTGTTTCAAAGGTAGATGTTTAACTTTGTGGTAAAAATGTGTCCATCTACATCATGGGATGGAATATGCTTTACCAATGATCATTTCAGATTCTTGCTGGCCTAAGTCTATAAGCATCACTGTTAGATACCCATAATTGGTAGCTGGCAGCACACCCACTCCTGCATATCTTCCAAATAGATCCAGACAAATATTTCAAAAACACATACTAATTTACTAACTCTTTTGATAAGAACGGGAAAGATTAGGGAAAACAGTGTATATACATTAGTGACATCTCTGCTTTCTAAAGCCTATTTTCAGCCCTTTCTCATTGATATCTGAGATGCAAAAGGTAGGTTGTGGACAGCTAGATCGTGACCAGTGTTTTCCACCATGCTTAATGCACTGATGCTTATGATTCATAGGTGTGTCTAAACATCATTAGGCCCATTTGCTTATTAATTTTCTCTGATTATTCTTTTTAATTAATTGATCAGTGTATCTCATGATATGTTTCCTTAGCAGTTCATTATTAGTTTAAGATTTAATTTCTCACCTGGAATACTTTAGTAATTATTCTTTACATGAGCCCCTACACTGACATTAAACTTTAATCTCTGGTCTTCATTCCAAACACTTAATTCTGCTTAAACACTTGTTTAGGATAAGTCTGTGTAAATAGGAAAATAAAAATATGACTATGAGAAAAAATGGCCTAAATATCACCTTGGTTTTCAGCTGTACAAAAAAGACATGTACATAGGTTTAATGGGTACAAAACAATTCCCATTTTCATAGCTCAATTTCCTTAGATAACGGATGTAATTTCTAATTCCCCCAAAAATGATTAAATTGCATAAAAATTGAAAACCTGTAAAATCTATAAAAATTATGAAAAGCGTCGCTATTCTATTTGTATTTTGACAATTCAAATTCTCATCAGCATCACATTAAAATAAATATAAAAACCATGATTTTTCTCTCATGTCCAAGACAAGAAAATCGAACATGTCCAGTCATGACAATAAAAAAGTTACAAGACACAAGGTTCTTTATGAGTTTGGCTACCAAAACTTAAAGTTTACAAGTCTCTGCATATGTATATGTTTCTGCAGAAGTGAAATAGAAATTGCATTAAAAATTGGGAAGAGTGGAGATTGGATTAAAGATGGCAGTGTGAGACGTGAGACAGAGGCTTCCTCCTAAAACTGCATATAATATGAAAATGTAATTAATACAACTAATTCTGAAGGAGCAACAGGAAAGAGGACTGCGCCAGACTGCACACCTGGAGAAAAGGGCAGACCTCACAAACAGTAACGTACCAAAGCTGTGACCCGGCAGGACCCAAGCCCATCCCCTTCCCCAGCTCACCGTCTAGAGGAAGAAAAACAGAGCAGGAAGGGAGTGGAGGTGGGGGACTGCTGAATACATAACTCCGGAGATCCCCCTGGGAGCACAAACCTACATTTCATGGTGCTTGCATGATACTCTCATGATTACGGAGTTGGAAAGCTAAGACAGGCAGAATTCCTGGAGAGACGGAGATTCCAGCCACTTGTGGAAAGCAGGGATCCATATCCGGCTGCTCTGGGATGAAAGAAAAGGCAGGCAATCTGAGAGACTTCCTAACAAGGAAGACTTTAGCAAGAGGGATGCTAAAGGGGCAAGTATTCCACACAGCTTACTGCTCAGGAGAGAGGACAGGTAGACAAATTGTCTGGGTGCACTCTGCCCAGCAGGTTGGGAGTTTTGCTATATAGACTCTCATATTTAAGAAGGAAAAAGAAATCTACCTCCTTAGACAATCTTCAGGTGCTCCAGCTCCCTGGCTGGCTACACACCTCCAAGGACCCCCACCATGATACACAGCCTACTGCGCCTTTCTCCCGGTCAGCCCCACTGGCTTACAAATCAGTAAACCCTACCCTAGCACTAGGCCAGCAAGAGGGAAGATCTGTCTACAGTAACTACAAACGCAAAGCACAGAGGCTTATATCTGTGTGCTCTGCCCACTGATTCAGGCAGTGGAGACAGAAATTGCAGCCAGGAAGCAGGAAGCAGGAAACAGTTCTTTCCTTCCCCCAAGCACCAATACCACTCCCCTGCAACCCCTGACATTGCTTCAGGGGCTGAGCAGCTCCAGGGAGTAGAGCTTCTAGGCACTAGAGGGCACCATATTCAAATATGAAACACCAAAGGAATCTGGTTCAGAGTAAAATTATTAATACCACTACTGAGAAAGATTTAAATGACATCGACCTCATGACTCTTCGTGAAAGAGAGTTCAAAATAAAAATCATTAACATGCTCATGGAGGTATGGAAAGATATTCAAGAACTCTGGAATGAAATCCGGTCAGAGATCCAATCATTGAAGAGCACAATGGACGGTATTAAAAGCAGACTGGATATGGTGGGGGAGGTGATAAATTAAATAGAAACTAAAGAAGAGGAATACAAATAAGCTGAGGCACAGAGAGAAAAAAGGATCTCTAAGAATGAAAGAATATTGAGAGAACTGTGTGACCAATCCAAAAATAACAATATTCACAATATAGGGGTCCCAGAAGAAGAAGAGAGAGAAAAGGGGATAGAAAGTGTCTTTGAGGAGGTAATTGTTGAAAACATTTCCAATCTGGGGAAGGAGATTATTTCTCAGGTCAGGGAGTTGCACAGATATCTCAACAGAAGGGACCCAAGGAAGACAACACCAAGACATACAGTAATTAAAATGGCAAAGTGTCAGGAGCCAGTCTGATCCATCCATCTGATGGCACTGCCCAGACACCTGGAAAAGAAGGAACTGCAATGCGGACCTCTGAAAAGAACATCCCTGCTATCTCTCCTTATTATTACGGTGTTTGGAAATGTTGTTATTGGTCACTTTCCTCTAAATTGGAAAACCAAATTTAATATACCCTGGGAGAAATGCCAGAGGCATAAAAGCCACGGGGCATAAATCTGCAAAGGAGTAAGAAGAGCTAACCTTTTCAAAGAACATTGCTTCTCTCTCACTTACCAACTGTATAACTCCCTGTATGGCCCTGGAAGATGGCTGGTTAGCCAGAGATGGGTAAGATTCCTCAAGGGAGGAACAACCTAAGACAGGCACAGTCGCAGGGGGGGAATCAGGTGAACAACAGGGGGTCAACAGAGGTGAGGCTCAGAACCTCACCCCCCCCAGCTTTGAGAGAAATCTCCTGCGCTCATGGCTGTTTTTGCCCTTGTCTCGTTTGAATCAACACTTAGCCTATAGCCATGGATTTAACAGTTTACACTTGCTTTCTTACTGCTTTAAACTTTACTTTCCATCTTTATTTTTACATCAAGATTTAAACAGCTCTGTATTAGGAACTTTAATCTTTATTACTTTTACCTACTGCTTCAACATTTTATTAAAGAATATTAGGAGGGGGATGCAGAGAAGATATTGGAAACAAGTATCAAAATTATAATAAATAAGAATTGTTTGAGTAAGTTCCAGTTCCCTCTCCCCACCCAACTCAGCCCTGTGAAGAATTTCTAAATGACTCCTAGACCTGTTGGGTCTTGAGGAATAATAGAACAATAAAGGTTTCATCAGCATGAATGATTATATGCAAAAGGGCCTGGCACGATTGCAGAGACTCTCCCAATAGAAAAGATTATTGTTATAGATATTATTGTAAATGATTTAAGGAAACTCTAAGGCAGACATGCCTGTTTTTCTCCACTAGGAAGAGAAGTGGCCTGACTAGGTCTCTATGCCTTCTGATTTAGTGGTCATTATCCTCCTACCTCAGGTGCAACGCTTTCGTCACTGTGAAACTGGGCACCTACCCACGAGTACAGATTTTTCAGTTCCCGCAATTGTAGTTAGCTTAGTCTTGCTACACTGCTTTCATGATGCACTGTTTTGATGTTTTTCTTTAAATCTGCACGTAATGTTATAGACCTAGAAAAATAGCCTTAGCTATACTTGTTAATCAGATGACTAGTAACTGTGGCTATTTTAGAATCAATAATAAGGAAACTGCAAGTAAGGCTCAGGCCAACCAGGCATGAGGAAACATTTTGAGAATTAAGTCATGTTTGTTCCAAAATTGCCAAGGAAGCCAAGCAAGCATAAATGCAAAAAAAATTAGTGATTGCTAAGGTGCCAATAATCTAATCTTTAAAGATTGACCTCTATGTAATTATCATTTCTGAAAAAAATCAAATGATCTAATCTTTGTGAAACTGCATACTCAAAACATATATAACCTTGCTAAACTTCAATAAAACAGGCCAGGCTTAGCTTTTCCTAGTGTCTGTGTCCTCATTCATTTTACTCAGCCGCTGACACAATCCATCCTTCAGGGACTCCTGGAAAAGCTGGAGCTGGACTCTGGCAGCAAAGATCAAGGATAAGGACAGACTATAAAATCAGCCACAGAGAGAAATAAGATCACATACAAAGGAAAGCCCATCAGGCTATCATCAGACTTCTCAATAGAAACCTTACAGACCAGAAAGGAGTGGCATGATGTATTTAGTGCAATGAAGCAGAAGGGCCTTGGAACAAGAATACTTTATCCAGCAAGATTATCATTTAAATTTGAAGGAGGGAATAAACAATTTCCAGATAAGAAAATGCTGAAGGAATACACCTCCCACAAACCATCTCTACAGTATATTTAGGAGGGACTGCTATAGATGGAAGTGTTCCTCAGGTTTAACAGCTGTCACCAGAGGTAATAAAACAACAGTAAAGAAAGTAGAAGGCTAATTATTAAGCAAATGCAAAATTAAATGAACAATTCAAAAAGTCAATCAAGGGATAAAGAGTACAGAATATGATATTTAATACATAAAGAATGGAGGAGGAAGAAAAAGGAGGAAGGAAAAAAAAAGAACCTTTAGATTGTGTTTGTAATAGCATATTAAGTGAGTTAAGTTATACTCTTAGATAGTAAGGAAGTTAACCTTGAACCTTTGGTAACCACGAATCTGAGCCCTGCAATGCCAATAAGTACATACCTATCGATTATCACCCTAAAGGTAAACGGACTGAATGCACCAATCAAAAGATACAGAGTCACTGAATGGATAAAAAAATTAGACCCATTTATATGCTGCCTACAAGAGACTCACTTTAAACCCAAAGACATACACAGACTAAAAGTGAAGGAAGGGAAAAAGATATCTCATGCAACTAATAGGGAGAAGAAAGCAGTAGTTGCAGTACTTGTATCAGACAAAATAGACTTCAAAACAAAGAATGTCACAAGAGACAAAGAAGGACATAACATAATGATAAAAGGGTCAATCCAAAGAGAAGATATAACCATTATAAATATCTATGCAGCCAACACAGGATGACTTACATATGTGAAACAAATACTAACAGAATTAAAAAGAGAAATAGAGTGCAATGCATTCATTATAAGAGACTTCAACACTCCACTCACTCTGAAGAACAGATCAACAAGACAGAAAATAAGTAAGGACACAGAGGCACTGAACAACACAATAGAACAGATGGACCTAACAGATATCTACAGAACTCTACACACAAAAGCAGCAGAATACACATTTTTCTCAAGTGCACATGGGACATTTCCAAGAATAGATCATATACTAGGCCACAACAAGAGCCTCAGTAAATTTTAAAAGACTGAAATTGTACCACTCAGTTTCTCAGACCAGAAAGGTATGAAACAACAAATAAATAAAACAAAGAAAATGAAAAGGCCCACATAATACATGGAGGCTTCACAACATGCTTCTAAATAACCGATGGATCAATGACCAAATCAAAACAGAGATCAAGCAATATATGGAGAAAAATGACAACAATAATTCAACACCGCAAAATCTGTGGGACACAGCGAAGGCCGTGCTAAGAGGAAAGTATATTGCAATACAGGACTACCTCAGGAAACAAGAACAATCCCATATGAGCAGTCTAAACACAATTAACAAAACTAGAAAAAGAAGAACAAATGAGAACCAAAGTCAGTAGAAGGAGGGAAATAATAAAGATTAGAGCAGAAATAAATAAAATCGAGAAGAATAAAACAATAGAAAGAATCAATGAAAGAAGGAGCTGGTTCTTTGAGAAAATACACAAAATAGATAAATGCCTAGCCAGACTTATCAAGAAAAAAGTCTATTCACATAAACAGAATCAGAAATGAGAAAGGAAAAATTATGATGGACACCACAGAAATACAAAGAATTATTAGAGAATACTATGATAAATTATATGCTAACAAACTGATTAACCTAGAAGAAACGGACAACTTTCTAGAAAAATACAACCTTCCAAGGCTGACCCAGAAAGAAACAGAAAATCTCAACACACCAATTACCAGCAGCTAAATTGAACTGGTAATCAAAAACCTACCTAAGAACAAAACACCTGTACCAGATGGCTTCACAGCTGAATTTTATCAAACATTTGGTAAAGACCTAATAATCATCCTCCTTAACATTTTCCAAAGAGTAGAAGAAGAGGGAATACTTCCACACTCTTTCTATGAGGCCAGCATCACTCTAATACCAAAACCAGGCAAAGACACCACAAAAAAAAGAAAATTACAGACCAATACCCCTGATGAACATAGATGCAAAAATACTCAACAAAATATTAGCAAACCGAAGTCAAAAATACATCCAAAAGATCATCATCATGATCAAGTAGGATTTATTCCAGGGACACAAGGATGGTACAACATTCAAAAATCCATCAACATCATCCACCACATCAATAAAAAGAAGAACAAAAACCACATGATGATCTCCATAGATGCTGAAAAAGCATTTGACAAAATTCAAAATCCATACATGATAAAAACTCTCAACAAAATAGGTATAGAGGTCAAGTAACTCAACATAATAAAGGCCATATATGACAAACCCACAGCCAACATTATACTTAACTGTGAGAAGCTGAAAGCTTTTTCTTTAAGATCGGGAAAAGACAAGGATGCCCACTCTCCCCACTTTTATTCAGCATAGTACTGGAAGTCCTAGCCACGGCAATCAGACAACACAAAGAAATAAAAGGCATCCAGATTGGCAAGGAAGAAGTTAAACTGTCCCTGTTTGCAGATGACATAATGCAGTACACAAAAATCCCTAAAGAATCTACTCCAAAACTACTAGATCTAATATATGAATTCAGCAAAGTTGCGGGATACAAAATTAATACGCAAAAATCTGTGGCATTCCTACACACTAACAATGAGCTAGCAGAGAGAGAAATCAGAAAAACAATTCCATTCACAATTGCATCAAAAAGAATAAAATATCTAGGAATAAACCTAACCAAGGAAGTGAAAGACCTATACTCTGAAAACTACAAGACACTCATGAGAGAAATTAAAGAAGATACTAATAAATGGAAACACATCCCATGGTCATAGATAGGACGAATTAATATTGTCAAAATGACCATCCTGCCTAAAGCAATCTAAAGATTCAATGCAATTCCTATCAAAATACCAACAGCATTCTTAATGAACTAGAGAAAAATCATTCAAAAATCCATATGGAACCACAAAAGACCCTGAGTAGCTAAAGAAATCCTGAGAAGGAATAAAAAAGCTGGGGGGATTATGCTCCCCAACTTCAAGCTCTACTACAAAGTCACCGTCATCAACAATTTGGTACTGGCACAAGAACAGACCCATAGACCAATGGAACCAACTAGAGGCCCTGATATAAGCCCAACCATATATGGTTAATTAATATATGATAAAGGAGCCATGGACATACAATGGGGAAATGACAGCCTTTTCAACCGCTGGTGTTGGCAAAACTGGACAGCTACATGCAAGAGAATGAAACTGGATTATTGTTTAACCCGATGCACAATAGTAAATTCGAAATGGATCAAGGACCTGAATGTAAGTCATGAAAGCATAAAACTCTTATAAGACAACATAGGCAAAAATCTCCTGAATATACGCATAAACATCTTCTTCCTGAACGCATATTCTCAAGCAAGGGAAACAAAAGCAAAAATGATCTCATGGGGGTACATCAAACCAGAAAGTTTCTGTACAGCAAAAGACACCATCAACAGAACAAAAAGGCATCCTACAGTATGGGAGAATATATTTGTAAATGACATATCCAACAAGGGGTTAACATCCCAAATATATAAAGAACTTACACGCCTCTATATCCAAAAAGCAAATAACACAATTAAAAAAATGGGCAGAGGATATGAAGAGACAGTTCTCCAAAGAAGAAATTCAGATGGTCAACAGACACATGAAAAGATGCTCCACATCACTAATCATCAGGGAAATGAAAATTAAAACCACAATGAGATATCACTTCACACCAGAAAGGATGGCCAGCATCCAAAAGACTAAGAACAACAAATGCTGGCTAGGATGTGGAGAAAGGGGAACCCTCCTACACTGCTGGTGGGAATGTAAGCTACCTCAACCATTGTGGAAAGCAATATGGAGGTTCCTCAAAAAACTAAAAATACAAAGACCATTTGACCCAGGAATCCCACTCTTTGGAATCTACCCAAATAATAAAACTTTTCAGATTCAAAAAGACATATGCACCCCTAAGTTTTTTGCAGCAGTTTTTACAATCCCAAAATATGGAAGCAATATAAGTGTCCATCAGTAGATGAATGGATAAAGAAGAGGTGGTACATATACACAATGGAATACTATTCAGCCATAAGAAGAAAACAAATTCTGCCATTTGCAGCAACATGCATGGAGCTGGAGGATATTATGCTCAGTGAAATGAGCCAGGCGGAGAAAGACAAGTGGCAAATGATTTCTCTCATTTGTGGAGTATAAGAATGAAGCAAAACTGAAGGAACAAGTAGCAGCAGACTTAGAGACTCCAAGATGGAACTAGTGGTTACCAAAGGGGAGGGGTGTGGGAGGGCAGTTGGGAGGGTGGGAGAAGGGGATTGAGGGGTATTATGCTTAGTACACACGGTGTGGGGTATCATGGGGAAAACAGTGTAGCATGGAGAAGGCAAATAGTGAATCTGTGGCATCTTACTACACTGATGGACAGTGACTGCATTGGGGTATGGGTGGGGACTTGATAATATGGGTAAATGTAGTAACCACATTGTTTTTTCATGTGAAACCTTCATAAGAGTGTATATCAATAATACCTTAATAAAAAAAATTGTGAAGAGTTGCCCAAATAAGCGAGAGTGCTATTGTGAATTCAAGGATCATCTTGTTTCAACTTCCTCCTAAAAGAAATTTCTATAAAGAACAAATAAACTAAAACTCCTGCGTTGCGATGTTATTTCTATTAATGTCCTAAGTAAAGTCACTAAGTTTCCATGGCTCTCAGCTTCTTTATCTGGGGAAAGAAGTATGTGTCGTGCATGGTGGGGCAGGGGGAGGGTGGGGTGTTGGAGAGGAGATATTTTACTACCTAAATTCTAAGATCTTTTTCTTCTCTACCCTCCCAATCTGGGTAGATTCTCAAATTACTTAAAACTGTTTTGGCAATTTTACATCATCATATAAATCAATTTAAAAAAATCGAACAATCAACAAAACAAGATTATGCCTGTGTGGAGAACAAAGTCTATGAGACATTTGTGATTTAAAATGTGAGCTTCACAATTTGAATTTAATTTCTAAGAAAAAAATCTGGACGCTTTGATGCCGTTCCCCTCAACTTCTTTGAGTTAAAGTGTGCACAGAAGAATACACACTGTTTTCAGTAATGAGTGGCTTTGTTTCGAAGTGAAGATATAATTGGAATAAAAAAAGTGAATGACAGAAGCAATCTCAGTGTTTGGTAAAACTCTATCCAGAAAAATAAGCTCAAACTAGAGGAAGAAGTAAGACAGGCAAGCCTTTTTGGTCTAAATATCAATAAAAATGAATGCACTGATGGAATATCGCTGACCAGAAAGCTCAAAAGTATTCCCATTTATGTTGCTGATGTCACTGAATTAAGAACAGTCACGTTTTTTGTGCATGCTAGATGCAGCTTTGAATAGCCAGCTAGCACTTCCAACAATTGGCCAAAACCCTTTAGATAAACCTAATAGGGCGTCTTAGCAGCAGATAACCTTCTGCCCAAACCTTGTACTGAGAATTCCAACTATACAGGCAGTGAAATCACTACAACCTAATTGCCCCCCGCCCCAATAGTGGATGCAGTCACTGCTCACCCACCCTTGTTTTCCCCAAGTAAGCCTTAGCGGCCCTCTCAGTTCAGTACACTGCACAGGGCTGTCGGGAGAAGAGCAGCAAACTCCTTAGCAACCAGAGGCTACAAACTGGTTTCTGCAGACTTGTTTGCAGAGCTCACATGGTTAACTTCTTTCTGAATCAGTCTCTGTAGACAAAGATGGTTTAAACATTTTCTTGTCTAGCAAGGAACTTTTTTTTTAACAATATTAAAAAAATAATAATAATTGAGATAAAGAAACATGGGAGAAAGAATTTAGCCAAAAGGTATTAAATGCAAAATTAAATTGAGCACGGATAAACCTCACTGTGAAAGGCATTTAAGCAAATTGAAATGTATTCTTCCATCTCAGTTTCACCCAAAGTACAATATGCACTATTTTAAAATTAGATAATCTGCTTAAAAGCTATTACTGTAAAACTCCACCTTCTTTCTTGCTAACCAAATTTACTGGCATGTGGGTGAGTTTGTTTATCTTTCACAATTTCTATTTGTTGTTTTAAAGAGAGTGGTACATTTAAAAATGTTTTTCATTTTCTTAAAGTAAATGTGTTTTAATGTTTTTGAAAAGAATGTGAAAATATATAGTATTTCCACAAAAGGCACATGCTCTCTTTAAAGAAAAATGTATTTAAATAACTCACAAAAACGCATTATGCCACTAGTGAAAGAATTAGCTTTTAAAAGAAACTAGTGTAAATGATATTTTTTTCATGCTGACAAAAAACTGTGGTTTGAGAAATATAAAGTTAAATCTTAAAACAATTTGAAATCGTATGAAAAACTGAGACTGTATCGTTAAAGAGTCTCCAGTCTTAAATTCAAATGTGCTAGAAATGAAATAATAGAAATGTGAAATTCAGTGGAATTGCAATCTAGGAAAGTCAGACTAAAGACCTTATCTATAGGAAATGGTTTTCTCAATAGGTCAATAACCCACTTTCTAGGTATCTAAAATAAGACAGGGCTATGAAAAGAAGCATTATATTTTGGAGCAACTATTTCAAGCCCATTATTTAATGCTATCTAAATCGAGGGGTGGGGAAGGAGAAAAATCATTCCTAATCTCCTTGTTATATTTGCAGCTGTACAGGACTCACTAAAAGATTTAATATGAGCAAGAAACAGAGCTTTAAAAATCTCAACAATCTGGGTATCACTGGGAGGCAAATGCCACAAATTGGTCTAATTTTATAGAACATTATTCACTTTTGCATAATCAAGTGCATGAAATGATTAAGCACTTCAAAGAAATTTTATCAGGTAGGAAAAAGAAACGTATTTCTTAAAGCTAATGTAACTAAAATAAAATATAAAGTTTAGATCCAGGCTGTAAACCATTAGCAGTGGCCTTCCCTATGATGTATGTTCCCTAAATATAATGTATGTTCTCATCTGCTCAGGGCAAAATAACATCCTTTTTAAAAGCACATCTTCAGTGACAACATTTCTGGAATGTCATCCTGATTCAAGTAAAGTAGCATCCACAATACTGCACGATCGTCCTCAGAAGTACTGATGTTTAGAAGTAAAACAACAATGAATGATTGTAAAACAGGGCACTGACCCCATGGGAACCCAGCAGCAGAGGAGTAAAATACTTTTTCCCAGAGATTTAAACACCAGCAAATAAGGCCCTGCAGGCATATAAAAGATTAAGAGCAAATTTAATCCCCTTTCCCCCTGTTCAGCTGCCACAGGGGCCAGTCTCTATATGTAAATTTGAGTTTATTCTGTTTCTGCCCTACTTTTGTGCATTCTGAGGATTCAGCATAAAGAGGCATAGGGAGATAGAAGACTCAGAGATTAATCCTCAAAGTAGATAAATCTATTAGGTGCAATCTATTAAAATACCAGAGATTGCCAGTTGAGTTACAAGTAGCCCAACAGAGCTATAGAAGAGGAAACTATTTATTGAGACCATTTCCTAAGAACCCAGAACACTAACATTCCCGCTCTTGGGTAGAATTCCATCCTCAGCACTTTTACCTGCTGCCTTATGCACGCATCCTTATTAACAAGCAGTTACCCTTAGGAAAGGTAACTGGGGGGCTATTAGCTGAACTTCTAATGCATTAGAATTGATGAAGGAAATGACAGAGATGGCACTCTTTGTGGAATGGAAAGACAGAGATCTGAGGACTAAGAGAACCACCAGGTAAGGGAGAATTCAAGAACAGGAAGGCTGAGGATCGCCTGCATAGGCTTAGTTTGATACCAACTCTAAAGCACACTGTTCCTCTGCCCACCCAACTTCATTCAAGTAAATCTAAATGACAGTTACCACCCAGCACTTTTAAAATGTCAACAATATTTTACTGCAAACAGAAAGCATAAAATTCCCAAGAGTTCATTACTTTACTTAATACAAATGCATGCCTGAAAAAATTTTTCATTCCCCATCACATGTGAACAGTTGAAGGGTTTAATCTAAGAGTCTGGAAAGAAAGAACATGGAGTTTGAACTGAGAATACTTGACTCCTAACCTCAGTTCTGGCAAGTGCCGAATGTGGGCACTTAGTGGATATTCCTGTGTTTCACTTAGTTTCTCACCTCCACAAAAGAGGGCAGGAGAGACGGATCTTCTCTGAGAAATCATGGAGTTCTAAAAGTACAAGCCTGTACAAATAAAATATTTTTGGTGGTGGATTAAAGAGAGACTATATGAATTTTGCTACTGCTTCTGTGCTAGGGATGGATATCAAATTATTTCTGCATAATAACCTATAATTTACATGTAAAACTAATGTATACTATTCACACAACCAAAGTGATTCAAACCACTTGGGGCTGAAAGGTAGCGCATTTGTTGCTTTACTTGAAAATCAGGATTACATTTGAGGAAGAAAGCAATTTTTATATTTCAGTCATAGATCCTCTCTTCCAAAGTACTAATTTATCCATGGAAAGTATTGCAGAAAACACAGGTTCATAATCACCAAATGGGAATGAGATTTTAACTCCTCTCAGTGAACTTCAGTGGGACGCAAGTGTTAACTTTGTGGTTCCCGTAAGCCTTCTAAAAAAAGTCTGTAGAATTTTATGTGAAGTGCATGTGTGCATTTTTCTGAAATGTTTCATGGCTTAGATCTGCAATGCAAAGTGGCTTATGATGCCAAAAAAAGAAAGAAAGCAATCGAGGAGATGGTTTTTACATGACGTAAAGCGACAAGACAAAATGTAATCTTGCTGAGGAGACACTGTAGGTAAAGAAGGTAGGATCTGCGCACCCACATCTACAAAATCCCACAAATTGATATATTGTTGGTAGCATAAGTATCCAAACAAGTGAGTATACATAAGGAAGTGCAGTTCCAAAGCAAATATTTTGATCATAAGCTATGGCAATGGTGATTTAAATCAACCCTTCCTGTTTTGTTTACTGGTTATTTCTTATGCTTTGTTAAACAGGGACACAAACTTAGAACTTGCAACAAATATTTAAGTTCCCATATTCCCTTCACAGTCCTTAAAATGAAAGGGATGTCAGTCTCAGAAAAGTCATGGAAGATACTAAAGAATCATCTTTCTCATGTGTCATAACATCCATAATGCATCAGAACTGTATCCCCACAGAGTAGATATTCTCCCTGTAATTTTATGTTAGTCTGTTTCAACAGGAATTAGAGAATATTGACTAAGAGTTTTTCCTAAAAATAATTCTTTGTGATTGAATAATAAAGAATATATAATAGATAATCATCAAACTTTAGAAGATATAAATTATGCTATTAAACTTCTCATTTACATTAAAAAATATATAACAATGAAGTCTTTGATCCAATTTACTAAGTCTGCTCTACATCCTAGAGGAATATATTTACAGATGTAAAGATGGAATGAGACTTGATATGTAGAATCTTTCTACCTAAAAGGAGATTAAAGAATGATATTAAAGTAATTTTTGTATGAACAAATGAACTACTCACAAATACAGACCGAGAATCCATCTACTGGAAAAACCAAATAATTTGCTTTCATTTTGCATTTTACAGTGTTCACAACCATTATCTCATTTGTTCCTCACTCTATTAGGTCATGAATATTATACTCAATTTATAAATAGGAAAGCAAAGCTCACAGAGATGGGAAAATTTTCTCAAGTTTGCAGACCTAGCAAGTAATAGAGCTGGGACTCGTATCCAGATTATAATTAACACTGTAAATTTCAGACAAATGAAAACCTCTCAAAAATTATAGGACAGATTCTGTGCCTTCATGAGAATAGACACAATTTTAATTTATCCCAGGCTTATTATCCACTATACTTATTATTTGGGGCCAGTCAACATTTTATCTCCCTTTTGCTACCAGTATACAAGTCATTTTACTAACAGTCAACTAATAAGATTTCCAAAATCTCCTGAATTTCACAGTGTGAAAGCTTCTCTCTCTCTCTCCCTCTATCATTCCAGATGGTGGATACAGTTAATGCAGGAAAGTCTGATTACAACTGTGGGGGAAAAATGTATTCAAGATTTAGTGATCAAAATTAGATCTTTGCATTTGCTCATCCTTTTCTATTCACATTATCAGGAGACAGTTCAACAATACCTACAACTTTTCTTTAGCCCAAGTAGCATTCCTTATTTCCCTACAGGCAAGTTAAAAAAAAAATTTTTTAAACAAGAAGTGTAACTTGGGAAAACATTTTAATAAATGTAAAAACACTTAACATGGGGGGAAATAATGTTTAAATATTAGAAAACACCATACAAGGTGAATTCATATGTATTAAGATTCTTGGGACAAGTGAGTTGGTGTCTATAAAAAGAAACTACAGTAGCACTAATTTGTCATTACTCTAAATAAAAAATAATCTTGTTTGTGGAGAACTAGTTATATAGTAAGCTTAAAACAAAAAATACAGATCACAGAAATATCTATTTTAATAACAGGATGTTCTTTAACTTCACTGTTGGTGATAGCATTTATGTGTATATTTTTTTACCTATCATTTTCAGAATAATTTCTAGCCAATTTGGAGGGAATGCAAAATAGAATGAATAAAATGGATTTGGCTAATGCACTCTTACACTCCGTAAAGTTATACTGCATTATAATGATTGCTATTTAAATACATAATTTGTTTAATATGATTTCACAATAAACACAGATGACCAGCTACACATCCCAGCTTAAAGTAAACGTTTGCTGTAAAGACATGGCCACTAGTCTGTGCTGTTGGATCAGAAATATTTATTTTCATCAAATGATTTCTAAAGGGAGCTAGTTCCATTTACTCTGTGTTAAAAATCGCAACTGCGTTATATCTCAGGCTTATATTTGCAATTATCTGTAACATATGGCAAGTCAATATTGGAGAAAAATAATTACATTAAAACAATATAAGTGTATTAATGGTTCCCCCTTCCTTCTAAATTAAAAAAAAATGGTATTTTTAGTATGAATATGATATTGATAATTTATGAAATTAAGTCACAAAAATAATATATTTCTTTAAGTTGATCGATTATACAAAAATGTTCTAGCAACTGGATTTAGCTAATGTTCAAGTAATTTGTCTGCACATATTACTAACCAACTATCATAAATAGCTTTTCTAGATGCCCTCCTAAGTGATTACAAAAATGCTAAAATACATACATTCTGTTTCAATGCAATTATTTTCATAGTTATCCACAAATGTTTTAGATCTTGTAGTTAAAACACAATTATATCTTAGAATCTTTAACTTTATATCTTCAAGTTTCTTATATTTTACTGACAAACTTGAGGAACAGTTAAATTACAGCCTCGTTACTCAAAATTTGTCAGGATTTGGAAAACTGGACATTTTAAACTAAAAGAAATATCATAAACTCTCTTCACCTTTACAAAGTGCTATTTCTAAATGCCCTAATTGATTTTTCTAAGTACATGACAGGCTGAAAACTGGAATGAGGAATGTGAGAGTGTGTCAGAAGTTGTCTCAGGATGCTTCAGTATTTCTTAGAAAACAAAGTATATCTAAATATAGATATTATTTACTTCAGCTGGGCAGCAGTTTATTTCTGAGAAAAATATACTCTGTCAAGCATGGCCCATTTATCTGAACAGATATGATGGATGATTATATGCAGAGAACAATTAATGTTCTCCATACAATTATCAAAGATGAACAAGAATATGCTGTAGAATATTCTGGATAATATTTCTGTAGTGAAAGCAAGATAGTTTAACAAAACACCCACCTTGTTTAAAAATGGAAATATCACAAAAATCATGCTAGTCTCAAAACACCACTACAACTGTAATATAAAATCTGTTTTGTACATTCACTGAAAAACAACTACAGACACCCAAACCAGAATATTTTATAGATAATAAGCAGATGAAGTGTACATGAATATTGGTTATTCAATTTTAAGTGCCATGGGTATTTTGTCTCCATGGATGCTTTATTACTTAAATGTCTTTTGCTGTGTTGTGTAACATACACAGAATATTTAATTTTAGGAAGAATAATGTCATGGCAGCTCACTCATAATTTGAATACTGCTATCTCTAACTCATGTAAGTTAAATATATTATTTTGTGGACATAAAATTACAATGTCTGGAGATTATAAATATGAAGGAGTGACACTTGTGTGTGAATCCTTACTCTAAACCTTTAATAAATTTGTGGCCCTGAGCTTATGTCCTAAATTGTCTGTATCTCAGTTTCCTCATCTATAAAATGAAGATAATAATAGTAACTACCTTACAGGGTTCTTACGAAAATTTTTTATATGATTATACCTGGCATTTGTTGGATATGTATTACTATTATTGATTTACTTTATTAATTAGAGGAAATAAAATTCTTCAGAATAAATCAGGTTGCCTAAAATGCAGCCAAGAAATGTATCCTCCTTATTTTTTCAATTCAGCATCCCTGGACTTTGTTTGAACGCTACCCACATATTATTTTTTCCCACTATTGCATCTCCCACATTTACACCCCTGCCAAAATTTTGTTTGATTCCGTAAGTATGAAAACATTGATATTTCATTTCTTATATGGCACACCACTATAAATAAAATAGGATAACTGGACAACTGGGTTGTATTCCTACACTGTCAACTTGTGTATTTGCATCTGAGTACTTGATCAAACAGTTGGTTGACCATAGGCAATTAATTTAACTTTGCTCAGACATAGGCATTTCATCTATCAAAGATTATCATCAATTTCTCAATTTTTTTTTCAAGCATGGTTAAATGGGTCAATACAGGTAAAAAGCCTAGTTCAGAAATAGTAGATCCTTCTCACTTCCTTACCTTATCCTACTAATTTCAGAGTCTTCCCAGCAGGATTGTCAAGTAACCCTCATTTCTTAGTTTTATTACAACCAAATGAACTTCCTAATTTCCTGACACAAGCATTACCTGCCTCCGGGTTGTATGCTTAGCTCTGTTCTTGAATCCAGCTGTCTATTTCTTGCTGAAAGTAAGAAACATATACAAGATTTCCTATGTGAGACAGATGCTTACCACATTTTCATTGCCATGTTTTCTAACAGCTAGTGTCTGCTACTTGCATGACCTTCTGCTTTATTGCACTGCTTTCCTTAACCTCAGCCCTCATCTCCTTTGTGCTCCCCATCCCAACTTGCTGTCCTTGGCTTCTTAAATTGTTACAATTTTTGTTTCGTCTTCTGGTCAACAGTGCTCAAGATTCTCCAGTCTTCAGTACCCCAGATCTGCTTACTGATTTATCTAGTTTGTATCTATGGCCTGATAATGGATGCCCTTTGACTTTTGCATATACTCTGTTTCCTGACTTTCTAAATAATCTTTGACTTGTGCTTCTATCCTGACCCCTGACATTGGATTTATTGCAGCTGTCTTCTTGTCTTTACATCCAGTATTTTATTTTGGCTTCTGGTTTCATTTCATATCTCGATTCTTGACTCTACCATTGATTTGTTTCTCATCTTTAATACTCATTTCACTAAGACTCTCATTATTTATAAGCACTCTGGAAACTGGTGAGAAAATCTATTAAGGACCAAGAGCATTTGCACAGGCAGATGAAGGCACCTGCACTTCCCATAACCTTTGATTGTCACATTTAACCCTCTTAACTCAACAGACCCTTGGCACCCAGGGAACAAACAGTGATCACCACTCCCCACCCTTTCCCACAAAAATCCTATTTTCAGGTGTTTCTTTCACTAAAATGTTAACAACTTTATATTAACTTAAATGGTAAACCTCTAAACTATATCTTATTTTTAAAGAGTCAATTTCAGTAAGCAAAAAAATTTTAAAAGGGTGCTTAAAAGATGGTTACTTAGGATTAGGATGCTTAGAATTATACTAGAACTGGAAGCTATTGAAGTCACTAGAGAGGCGGTCTGAGACCAGGTTAGTTCAAGAACAGAGAGAGCGGCAGTCCTTAAACAGGACATGGTTGAGGTTTGAGGACAAGGTTCAAAGGTATAACATGTAAATGGCAAATGAGAAAAAAGAAAAGAAAAGCATCAGAGGAGAAAGCACGAATGTCAAGTGGGAGTCCTCAGAGGTCCTGGTGCCATTCCCATGTGGTCTTTGCTGAAAGCAGAGTCACAGGGTGTCAAAATTGGAAGCGATCCTTTGAACCATCTACTGAAGCCTCCTCATTTTCCAAAGACATTTAACGTGCATCATTTCCTTCCTGTTTCCTGTGGGCCCATACTTGGAAACATCGGCCCTTCATGTCCACTGCTTTCAGAAATAGTAGCTGCCTTAGCACATACTGAACTGGATTAAAAGGAGAAGCAGCTTCCCTGGCAAGAAACCTCTGTGTGTGTGTAGAACCCACTTTGCCATCTGTTCCCTTTTCTACTTTAAGCCAGGTTCCTTTTTTCCTATGAAGTGATGCAATGCTTCCAAAGCTTTTGGGTCAATGTTAACAGAGTTATAAAGGAAACCCTTTGAAGGCAAAGTCAAGTTACTATATACTGTGTGAGCAATACTGAGAGTTTTCCAACAGTAATTTTCTGCAATTATATACAGATCCCCAAATACTCTTAATAAGGAAGAACAGTATATACCAAGTAGGATAGATTTTTTTAAAATATATTTTGTAAAGTGTTTTTAGCAGTAGTACATGTGGATACTCAAGTGCTGACTTCATTGTGAAAAGTGGAAAGGCTGATTGGCCGTGTCTATGTAGCATAATATTTCCACCTGACAAAGACTTTTGAGTGAACCAATAAGTCAAGATTCATCTTATGGTGGCATGACCTATCTCAGAATCCAGTAAAATTTTTTTGGCATTCATCACAGTATGTGTATAACACTTATCATGAACTCTTTTTTTATGTACTTATTTATTTTTCCATCAGGATGTAGAATCTGTGAAGACTGAGGTTTTATCTGTCAAGTCCATTCCTTATTCCAAGTATCTGGAATAAAAGAGTCCAAACAAATATCTGTTGAATTGCAGGGCCAATGAGAAGATTACAGTGTGAGGCCTCAGCCTGGTCTCTAAGAATGAGGGCGGACTAAAAGAAAAGAAGGACACAAGGCAGGCTATGCTGCAAGGGTGGGAGGTGGGGATCTTCTTGACACACTTATGGGCTCTTGAAATGACATTAAAGAAACTGACTCTAAGTCAATGGAAAAAAATGAACTTGGCATGGTGCACTAAACCTGGCAAAACTCAGAAATATTCTGAAAAGTAAAATTATATTTTCAATGACTATTTAGCTAATAAGCCAACAATAAAAAAATTTCCATGAAATGCTCTCAAATGTTTATCTTTAACTTATTTTATTTTTTTATGTCTAACAAGTTTAGCCCCAAATGTCTTATCTGATATTGTTGGAGTTGGGGTTCTTCATACATACTTGACTCTGAAAAATGTGCTATCTTAGCATTCTTTAGAAAATTACATAAAGTCAAATGTTGATTCACTTTCCTGTTTCAACTTTATGAAAAGGGTAAGCATATGTAATGTTTATTTTCCATAAATATTAAAACTTCCTAAGTCAATGTAAATCATATATTATCCCATGCTATGCTAAATGTACCTTAAGCATAATAAAAGATGTTATATTCTCACAGCAGATTTGACACCCACATAAAAAAGAAAAAAGTGCGGAAGCCACTGAATACTGTGTACCTAGTATATTATTCTCTACAAGCACAGAATGAAGTCATTTTTATTTTTAGACAAAATGAAGAATATTCATAATTTTGAAGAAAAGAGTTATGCTTCAGGAAAACATGGCTTAGTTATACTTCGATAATTATTGTTCTGAACTCTTCTCCTTAAAGTTTTAGAAATATTAACTATTACTCATTCTTCTCCTACTGTGAGCCCTGTCTCAGCTAATACATTTTAATTCATCCTCACCTGTTTTTAGTCATAACATGGATTTTTTTTCCCTCCATTATGGTAGTAATATTATAAAAATCTTTTCCTATTTCAAGGGACCTTGTTTTGCCTCTTCTGTGCCAGCCTATGTTCCTTTTCTCTCACAAAAGAGAATAATCGTTTCTCCTTGAATAGACACATTTAATTTTTCTTCCTTTTCAAATATGATTATGTTTCAATTATCTTTTTTTCAGACAGGGAATGCTAAAAATATTTTCATTTTCAAAGTCACATATAATTTAAAGACACACCACTATAACCACATATTTTACTTGGTTAATTATGTAGGCTCTTTTCTGATTATTTAGATTGCCATGCAGTCTTCAGATAGCATGGTCATATGCCTCAAAGGCTGCACTACCTGGCCTTCCAAATCAATAGCTCCTATTGATGAAATAAAGTGGAATACAAGAAGGAAACTTTCTCTAACGATGAGCTCACTCAGTGAGGTTTAAAAAGGCTTCTGCTTAGTGGCAAACTCCCAAAAGAAGCAGCACAGGAGGGAGATGTGCTAAGATTTGGAATGGTGTCTTTCCCCACCTTCAAGTCATCTGTTCAACTGTAACTTAAAAATACTGAAAAACCTGCCTTGAAGGTAAAATCAGGCCAAGCTATGCAAAAGAGGAGAACCTGACATTTATGGAACACCTATTATATTTCAGGTAATGTGCAATTGGGCATTTTTCACACATTACAGGCTTTAATTTTCAAAACACATAAGATGGTTATTATTACGTATTTTTTTAAAACAGGTGTGAAAACTAAAGTGAAGGTCACACAGCTAAAATGCAAATACTTCTCCCTCAAAGTCTATGGTTTTCCCACTCAAATATCACAGACTTCCTTATTCCCTCCTAAATTCATCCTTTCTTCCCAATCCATTTATCCAAACATCCATCTACCCATCCTTTTTTGCTCCCTCCTTCCCTCCTTTCCCCTAAAATATTCAGCATTTACTATGTACCAATTTCTATGTGGGATAATAATAATATGTGGGATGCCAAAAATAATAAATTGTGTTACTAACCATGAAGAGTCTACCTTCCTTATTATATGTTAAAATACTTTACAGATAACTTCTGCGTAACTAAATTTTATACCAATCTAAAATGTGCATAATGTGCTTAATGAGTGAAAGCATATATTAACAAATTTTCTCATGAGGAAAATAAATAAGTAAAAGTTTGACTCTTAACATGATTACATAAGCAATATATAAAGAAACAAAATACAAGAAACTTGAAAATGGTTGACT